>CAMXCT020002813.1:192500-240000 GCA_947184155.2 Cladocopium goreaui
AACTTCCTTCGACTACACCACACTACATCCAACAGTTGTGGTGAGGTGACCACTGCAACCATTGCAACCAACCCAAAAAACACAACTCCTACCACCTTTCGGTCCATCAGTGGATTCGCTCTGCCATCCGTGATTCACAACAACCAACTTCTCCTATAGGTTTTCTATTTTTGAAACTTCGGCCGCCGCCTTGTGCGCTACTACTGGTGAGATGCATGTAGCATATCATAACATGGAGATTCGACTGGAAGAGTATTGTGTAAATGGTGGATGTTCCAGCAAGCCATGTTTGATGACCGGAAGGTACTCATGAACATGTGGGGGACACGTTGAAGCATCAAGATTTGTGTGCCAACATAAGGAGGTTTTTCCAACAATTTTTGGAAGCTGATATGACTTGGGAACCCGACTGGATGGAGTTTAGTGCAACTTAATACTTTGCTATTTGATGGGGATACGGGATACATGTCAACCAGCTATTTATTGCAGGGTATCCAAGACTGGCCATCGGGAAATGCTTGAAATCAAAAATGTGCGTGCACCTATAAACAGTTATTTTGTCACCCATGACAAGTTCTTCTTAAGCCAGAGAAAAATGTAATTTCACACAAATGCGGAGGTGATTCACGAGAAAGGAAGATTGCAGGGATGGTTTTGTTATTGGCGTGAAGAATTGTGTTTCATCCCTACCGGGAAGAAGAAAAGCCTGCTTGATACGGGGATAGGTGCCTCAACGCCATCGCAAAGGATCATTGAAAGTCCCAAAAAGCCAAACACTTAGTGGAGCAGCTTCCGTTGTAATTTTTTTGGACCAGTTCAATGATCAAGTATTGAGATACACCGCCTCTGGTAAATTAACAGTTCGCGAACTGGAAGCCATGGCCCATGTAGTTTGCTATGTCAAATTACCGGACAGTACTTCCCGGTCAGGCTGGGGTGTTTTTAACGTTTTGACTTCGAAAGTGCTTCGCGCCACAACGGCGTGCACTTTTTCTACATCTCAACTTCAAAAAGCGGTCCGACGCTAAGGGGCAGTGACATTTTGACTTCGACATGTGCTTCGCGCCACAACGGCGTGCCGTTTTGTAGAGCTTACCGCACAGAAGTGCTCCGAATCTGAGGTGTCTTTAACATTTTGACTTAGCAATGAGCTTCGCGCCACAGCTGCGTGCACTTTTTCGACATCTCAACTTGCGAAAATGGATTCCTTTTAACATTCTGACCTCAAAATCTGCTTCGCGCCACAGCGGCCGGCAATGTTTGATTTCTCATCTGCCCAAATGGCTCCGCACCTGCCGCTTTGGTGAGCCTACT
The DNA here is from genome assembly GCA_947184155.2 of Cladocopium goreaui. NCBI lineage: Eukaryota > Dinophyceae > Suessiales > Symbiodiniaceae > Cladocopium > Cladocopium goreaui. The sequence continues at coordinate 193,815 of CAMXCT020002813.1, forward strand.
TTTCGACCCTCCAGAGCCACAAAACAGTGGAAAAAATCAGTATGTTGCGGCCTTTCTACCTTTCCCCGCACCTTGATCATTTTTCTACTGACCCTTTCTCTTCTGATTCTTTCTCTTCTCTGACTGCTCTCACCACTGTGCTTCTGTCCATAAGTCGGAAGTTTGACTTCGAAACTTCCTTCGAATAAGTCATTAAATGATTCATTATTAGGAATTTTTGTTTTCATCAAGAATCGTTAATGAATCTGAATGATTATTAAATGACGATTAATGACGTTCAATGAATATGAATCATTTCCACTGGCTTGAACCACTAGCGACAAGGAATTACTATTAATACTGACTCATAGGTTTTACCAACGGTGATTAATCACTGTTAATAGGGTAATTCACCAGTGCTAACCCTTGTGTCAGAAGCCATATTCACCACCAACTGCCAGCCATAGACTGCTGTCGACAGACACCGACAGGTCTTGCCAGCAACCTTGGGTTCCATCATGTTGCCACTTGGCTGCGCCGGTGCCATATGTATGGACGAATATGATCTGGGCAATGATGTTGCGACCTCATTACCCTCCCTCACTGGAAGAAAGGGAATTGTAAGGGGTAACTTTCCCAAAAGAGCCGAAGATTTGAGGTCAGTGAATTATTTACATTTACACAGATATATGATGTGTCTATCGATTATTGAGTTTGATAGTGGTTTATAATGAATTGTGCGTATATGTCTTTTAAAAATATATTCACACAAATGAAGTTGAAACTGATGGTCCAAACAATTGGATGTTGACCCTATTTGGGGGGGGCAAACCCAGGTGTTGAAGTAGCGGACACTGGAGAAACCTTAAGATGTAGGGTTCAACCAGCAACTGACAGGTTTTTCCATCTTGGTGAAAGGTCTTAGAATTTCCTGCCCATCAAATGATGGAGAAATTCAAGTCCCATTGATCCGCCAGAAATTTGTCATGTTCCGACTGTCCGATGACTTGCTGGGATGATGCAGGAAGTGCTTCGTAGACTGTGGGACGAAGAATTTTGAGCACGTCTGTGGAGTGCCAATCCCAGCGACTTGGCACGAACTTGGAGAAGCTGATGTTGGTACATCCAATCATGACAACTTGGGGGTGCGGGCCCCACTTAGTAAGTGATACCCCCAGTTATATATGGAGTATCCCCATTCATGGATGGGATTATATGTGATTATATGGACTCAAGACCACTTACTAGGTGGGATGCACATCCAAGAAGCCATCCTGGATTGGAGGAGCGTGTTGGTCTGGAAAAATGATGTTGCGGAATGATGGTGATTGGATTCGGGGAGTTATCCCCGCAGGACCGAATGTGAAAGGTTAATGAACTATCGTTACCTATCCAGATTTTATGCGTATAAATAAATATATATATATATACATATCCCCATCAATACCCCGTTCAAATTCCTCTTAGTTATTTCTCGGATTCCTCATACATTAACATCCTAATTAATCCCATTATTTAAATATGTATATATACACATCTCCTCATTCATGTTCCCTTATCATATTGATATCCAAAATCCATATCCATGATGTGTTTATTCTCCCACCTCATTGTGTGGGGTTCTTTGTTTTTGGTTCTGTATCCCGCCGTCCGCCTCCGCCTCCGCATCCGCCTCTTTGTCACACAACTTGGTCACACACAACAATCTTTCACACACATCTTTGTCACACACAATCCTTCACACACAGTCTTACACACACACACAACTTTGTCACACACAATCTTTCACACACAACTTTGTCACACAACAACTTTGTCACACACAATCTTTCACACACACACACACTTGCTCAGAAAATTCTTATCGAATTACTGTTGTGGAGTGCATCGGTCGTGCACAAACAATCCCTTAAAGTCTGACAGGTGAGAGTTGGATGACATGGCAGGAAAACCAGTAAAGAAGATTGCTTTCTTTGTCCTTGCAAAAACAACTGTTCCATCTGACGAAGTCGGCAGTAATTCAGATTGCGAAAACCGTACAATATAATGAACCTGTTGACATTGAAGTTCTGAGGAAGGTCCTGATGCAACTGAAACACTGAACAACGACATGCCGGTTCTTGGCTTAGCCGGTTGCCATTGACGGGAAAATAAAATGGTGTTGCAGGTACGTCACCAGGCGTCCCTGGTGATATCCTAGGATCATATGAGGAGCTTCGTTGGATGGAGCCTCATACGTCCTCTCCATCCCCCTGCAAGTACGAAGTAAAATTGAACCAAGTCAAAGCTATAGGAAGTTTTACATCTTTTCAGATGTTCCACACACACGCCTCGCTGCCGCGAGGCTTTTTTCAAATTCATCCACAGTGAAAGCTCTTATCCGTTCCCTGAAGCGGAAATGGCTTCAAAATACAGGGAAGAATCATCGAATGAATTAATCCTAAAACTCACAGGCTGTCATTATGCCTCCATGCGTCGTGCTTGGATAGACAAAGTCCTTGTGGATTCCGCCAAGTGGCTAGCAAGATGAGCCAAGTCTGCCGCCGAGAAGATCTGAACTGGGTGTCGGGAAAGATCTCCTTCACGATCCTCCAGACGTTCGAGTATGGCCATGTTGGCCTCCCTGTCATTGTTGAGGATGTTCCAGAAGAGCGTTGCCAGTTGATGAATCTGGACAGGAGGTGGATTGATGTCAGCATTGGCAATGAGAGAATCGGTGTCATCCATGACGGATTCATGTGCCGATTCAGGGCTTTCTGGACCGTCAGCTTGATGGGGACGCCAGTTTCCATATGGAGAGGTCTCGGGGATCTGAAAGTAGCGTCGCCAGTAGTTGGCGAGCTGGGAGGATTGATCCCATGAATCAATCCAGCCATTCTGTCCGGCACGAACATGGCCGATGATGCCGTTGAAAAAATATTCAGGCTGCCTATTGTGGTGGCGGCCACGTCGATCCACTTCCGTCACCATAAGTCGTCGAAGCGCCGGTTGATCGTCATCTTCTGGAGGTGATTGGACTTCCACAAAATAGTATGCATGGAGCTGACGTCGGACTTCTTCCATCTCTTGCTGGAGTGGATATGATTCTCCTGTAGGAGTAGGTAGAATTGGAGCTTGATGATCGGCAGGAGATGGTATGGGTGTGGCAAGATTTGCCGAAGAGTACCCAAAGTGAGGTGTGTACTCGCCTGATGCAGTAGGTGAGAGGGAACTTCCAGCTTGGGGAGCATTGTCGCCACGGGGCGGCTGCAATAGATCCGAAGGAGCAGCAGTGCTACTGGATTGGCCATGACTGCGGGATCTCCATGAAACACGACGTGGCTTGCTCATGGATGAAGAAGGACGCGTGAGACCGGCAAATGAGGAATCACGCTTGGTCATGGTACAGCTGGAGCCAAGAGCTAAAGACTTTAACAGGTAAAAAACAACAAGAAGCAAAAGCAAACCACACCAGCGAACGGGAGAGTCCCATGTCCCTACATGTAAGAGACTTTTAACCTTAAGGAAGCATGTTGCGGTTTGGAAGAGCCTCATGGCAGCTCAGGCGCATGATGTAAGGCTGAATGTGAGACGTAAAGGGATGAATGTGATGTGAAAAGAACTCATTATGTTCTTGTCCCTCAGTCCAGTGAGAGCGGTATGCGTTCAGATAGGTGACGAGGTATTCTTCGTTGCGGAGAGCAAACGTATCTCCAGTATCATCTTGCCATCTGATGTCCATGGCTGAAGGAGATAAGAATCGATCCCACGTATACCAAATGTGCTGGCTGATGCAATACAACAGGTTGTACACCGTGAAGGTTTCCAACCTGTGTGTGTTGAGCAGGATGTTGAATGTGAACAATGCACGTTCTTCGACCGGAGTGAGGCGAGGGAGAACCTCACATGTTGTAGCGGCCATCGAGTCATCATGGGTTTTATTCATGAGCGGACGGACTTGTTCAATGTCAACGATGACCAAGACCTCTCGGACTTGAGGAGCAGGAGGAGGTTCTTCGGGTCGAGGATTTTGTTGCCTATCATGTTGATGAGTACCACGGTTTTGCCACATATTGTCGTCCCGAGAGCGGGAGCGTTCAGGAGCTGTTCGTTGACGATGATATGAATGAGCCATACTTGCTGTGGGTGAACAGACACCGAGTAAGAACATTCATCCCAGGCAAAAGAAAGACTGACCAAAAGGGAGACCTCAAAGAAAGGACACGAAGAAAAGCAAAAAGAAAGGGAAAACCCGAAGCAACTCAACAACAGCCCCAAATGAGGCAGCAGTGACGCCTTTTTTGACATCGCAAGAATTGATGCTAAAGTCAGTCATCACCCTCCAATTCATGAGGTGGATTTCCCGGACCCGGTGGGTCAGTCACTTCTGATGTCTGTTTCAGAAGTCCCCAGCGAAGCTTGCAGAGCTGAGGATCGCGATGGAGTCTTGCTCCAATTGTTTTCCACGAAGGTCTGGACTTTGTGTCCTGTTTCATGCCAATCAATTCCTGGTCATCGGCGTGGGTCCACGGACGAGACGGATCAGGAGGTGTATTAGCAGGAATAGCATGAGTGATGTGCATCTGTGGAGACGGCGGAGCTTTTGGATTGGGAGTCAAGGTCAGAGGCGGTGTTCTGGGTCTTGCTTTCCCACCATGAATGTAGCTGATATCCTCTCTTGACGCAGCTTCACCATCGGAGTCATCCGAATTCATGTCTGCTGAACGGGCGTCTGAAATAATGGGTAACGAGGTCGAATGGACAGCATCAAGATTGTGGGCGAGTCTAGGTTCAGGAATTGACTCCCCTTTCTGTTTCTTTTTTGGTTGTGGGTCCACCAGAGATGATGACCGTTGTTTTGATCGCACTGGCACAGGTGTGGTAGTGCGTGTGGGGGCCGTAGGGAAGGTAATCGTTGTTGTGGATCCAGGAGTCGGAGTTGGACCAGGGTCCGTCATAAGACTGGCAGGTCGAGATGTACCAGTGGTGAGAATAGATGTATTGATTGGTGGAGAGCTTGTTGATGCCGGTCGCAGGAACGGTTCTGGATTCAAGACCATGTGGGAAGGGATGCCTCCATGTGATACCAAGGTCGGAGGACCTTCGGATGTCGGGCGAGGTACAAAAGTGTGCAGGCCTCTGGTGTTTGGATGATCAAGACGGAAATTGGCCGGAGGCGGCGCTTCATCATATTCAATGGAGGGCTCGAAGAAATCCAAGAGTCCTGCCAGATAGTTGAGATGCATGATAGCTCTAGCCAAATGATGATGGAACGCTCGTCCTTGAGCATGATCCATGAGCGATCAAACGAAAGTGGAGCAAAAGGAAAGCGGAGCTTGAGCCAGAGAGCTGACGGAGGGAAACAAGAGACCACAGAAAGACAACAACCAAGAGAAGGGACAGGAAGAAACCAGAAACAAGAAAGAGGAAAAACAACGGGAACACACAAAAGAGAACCCCATGCCAAAAATAGCAGGAGCAATTTTTGAGACCTGCAAACTTGAGTTCTGATGCTGAATCAAAAGTTGGTTTGAGATGGCCTGAAGTTCCTCATTGGGAAAGCCAGCTCGTACGTATAATCGAATTAGTTGTGCCAAGCCTTGTTGGACACGCTGAGATGGGAAAGCTCCTTTGATGACGATGTGACATCTTGACCGAAAGCCGCTGAGCAGGACTGAAGGAGGTGAAGCGGAGAATGGTGAGAGGACTTGTGACACCTGTGTTGGTCCCTGATAGATCAATTCAAGTGGCTTTGTTTCGATCATAAAGCCAAGGAATTCTTAATCAGGCTCAGTTTCGAGGATAATAGGCTTTCCATAGAAGCCGTCGTCCAATAAAACTTCATATGGCTCAAAAGAGGTCAGGCGTTTGTCACCGAAGATGAGGCGATTGTCGACGTAACGGACATGTTTAATGAACAGGTGATGATTGGAGAGAAGTTGATGGAAGGTGTGGTACCAAATCTGTTCACTGATGGATACAACCATGAGACATAGGGCCGGAGAAAGAGGACTGCCCATGGGACTGCCTCGGCGTTGGCGGATGCAACGTTGTCCCAAGGCGAATGTCTGCATATGCAAGGCGGACTTGATCAAGTCTGGTACATCACCGACGACAATCTTCCGAGTGACATTGAGGCGACGAAAGGTTCGTCCTTTGATGATGTCTCCTGGATTGTTGGACTTTCCAGGGTAGACAGAGAAAACTTCCTCATCGTAGACATTCATCTTGGGCCGGAGAAAGTCAAGGAGCATGAACCAGGAACGAAGGAATCTGTCTTGATCAATACTTGTGAAAAAGCCGGCCAAGTCTTGATTGACCAAGATCAAATCGGCGTCGACAGGCGCCGATCGCAATATCGCGAGCAGAGTGTACACGTCGCCTGTAGCGAAATGATTTGGACATGCCGTAGGGATAAGCTGGAAGATGAGTCTGGCAAGAATGTTGAGCATTGGTCTGAATGGGGAGTCGACAAAGGAAATAATCGGCCTGCCGCTGCGGAAGTCTTTCTTCCTTTTGGCCAGAATATACCCAGATGGAAGCTGGCGACCCGATCCCACTGCCCACGGATATGCACGTCCGTGCTGGCGTTGAAGGGATTCAACCAAGGAAGTCACGATTGATGATGGTTCGCTGGGTAGGGATTCAAAGATGGACGGGTCTTGGAATGTCTTTTCGATGGATTCGAAATAAATGCACGGGCAAAATATTCGCAGAGAGGAAGCGTGTTTGTCCTCACAATGAAAGATGGCACCATCAAAGGTGTCTTGAAGACGTCCAATTGATTGCTTTGTGATGTGATCTGTGATCTGTGACAGGTGTTGTTGCCACAACAGGTGACAAAGGTCGGTGATATCGGACTGGGGCATGGAAGGAAGACCATTGCGCTTGGTCCAATTCTTCAAGCCAAGACGCAGTTGGTTTTGAAATTCCTTCTTGGACGGGAAGACTTTGTTGGCCAAAGATCCTTCCGCAATGACAGCAAGGTCTGGTTGGAGATGGGAATGGAGAAGGGAGCCGGAGAGGACCCAGTGAGAGTCCGAAGGATTGAGTGCCGCACTTTTGTAGCAGGACCAGGATTTGCAACAACATGTGGCTGGGTTCGTAGTCGACCAGTCGTCGATGGCTTGTTTGTGATTACAAAGGATGTCCAACACTGCCGCATGTTTGGTGAAGACCGTCTTGAAGGAAGGAGTGTGACATGGTACCTGGTAAGCAAGCATCCTGACATGCCATTGTCGCAGAAACTTCTTCAAGGTTTTTTGGAGGTCTGGAGCGAGGCACCATGGGGCCCGTAGAGCTGTCGCTTTGGGTGCTGGTTTCCCTCGCCACCATTGGATGGAGGCATCGATGGCATTCAGGGAAAGGGTACGGAAAGGCTCCTGGGTGTTGTTGGCCAGTCGACGTAAAGCGTAGCATAAGGTCAATCCACCATCATTGGATCTAAGCAGCTTTGTTTGCTCGAACCTTGCCTTGGTATTTGAACCTAAGGCGTGGATGATTGTCCAGAGTTCAAGACGATTCTGGAATCTGGTAGAGGTCAAAACTTGACGTACCAGTTGTGGAGTGAACTTGTGTTTGGCACGACGCCAAAGAGTCGCAAGGCCAAATTGAGCATTGGTGTTAAGAAGGGGTTTTTTGAGAAGACCCTTCTTTGGGTGGAAGAATTGGCAAATAAAAGGATAATTGAGGCGAGGTTGCCATTCTTGAATCAGTGCCATTTCCAAGCTGCGATAGTCACTTCTGTCTGTGTAGACTGGAATAGGTGCCCAAATATACAAGTTGTCATGTTCTTGCCAGTAACGAAGTGCCAGTTCAGCTTGCACAAGTCTCTCATTGGTGAGTTGAAGGTATTTTCTGGAGCGGCTGTACTCTCTGTCCATGACATGGTGCATTGCAGAGCCCACGTAGAATTTGGGTTGCATTGATTGGATATGAGTAAAACGGATATACGCTCTGAGGTTGGAAAAATTGTCTGGAGAAAAGGTTGTGGGAATGTAGCGTGATGCCCCACAGGTGTTGGAGGTCCGCACACCCTTCCAAAATTGACTTCAGCTTGGGATTAGGTCGGTGACCATGGAGAATTGTCAAGAGCATCATTCGCGTTTGGATGATGCGGAATCCTTGGAATAAATGGATGCTGTAAGTCATGGTGAAGGGAGTCAAAATGTAAAGAATGAGGATCATCGAATGGAGAATTTGCAAATGGGATTGAAGCACTTTGTGCTTGAGTTTCCGACGCAAGAGCGGGGCTAGTCAATTGGTAAGGCTGATGCCTGCTGTCATTGCCCGGAGGAGGTTCAAAGCATCATAGTTTTTGCCCATGAGATTGACTGGGATTCCCATCATGACTGCCACGCGTTCTACAGTCTCGAGAGCGTCAGCTGGTTGCTTGGCCCACCATTCTTCCGTCTTGGCAATATTTTCGGTGAGCACTTTGCGTTTTGCTTCGGAAAGAGCAAGTTCTTTCAACCGTTTGTTGAAAGCTCTGACTGCAAGGGTGGGTGGCATGTTCTGAGTGAGCCACGGATTGACACTGGTGGTGCCGACAAGAAGGGATGAAGGATCAAAGCCCGGAGGTGCAGGAGGAGCTGGTTGTTGAGAGCTTCGAAAAAGAGCAGCTTGGATAGGTGTGGCAGCAGGGCTGGAGGCTGGAGGGCCAGGAGTGCCCGGAGATGAAGAATCGCCTGGGTTTTCCCCGAGTTGTTGTCGCAATTGGGCGAGTTGACTCCGGAGTTGAGTCAGTTCTTGTTGAGTGTCAGGGTCTGCCATTCGGGTAGGAACCCAAGTATGGATCAAGTCTGCGATCTGTTGAGCAGCGTACTTGGTGTTGTTGGTCTTGTCCAGCAACTTTCCATCCTGTCTGGCTTTGCAAGATGACACCTTGTCAAGATCCACCCCTTTGTTCCGTAATTGAGTCAATAGCTCCGTCATGAATACCACCGCTGCGATGTCCCCCGTAGGAATCAGGTAAACTTCACGCCCATGAGCCAGCTTCCGAAGCCAGAAGTTGTTGGCCTGCTGATATAGTAAGGCCGCTACTGGAAGCTTCAGTGGATCGCATCCCTCGATGTCGAGCTTTTGTGTGAAAGCTGAAGGTCGAATACTTCGAGGGAAGGTCAAGTCAAGCCGTTGATCTTCTGATTGTCGTAGTGATCTTGATCGTCTTGCCAGTGAGGGTTGAGATCGAAGCCATATGTACGACTTTCATCAATGGTAGTCTGTCCTCCCGGTGACTTGGAGAATGGTGTGCCGGAGTGGCGAGGTTTTGACGACGGGATTGATGGGGTACTGGGCGAAGCCAGTTGAGTCGGGCCACATGGAATCGTAGGTGAACATGGCGGAGTGGCTGAGCTGGATTGACGTGGATATGCAAGTGTTGGTGGTGGTGATGAAGGAGGTGCAGGTGGAAATCTTGGATTGGTGGGTGGAAGTCTTGGATTTGGCCATGTGTGCATCGAAGCTGATGGATCTGTTGGTGGAGTCATCATATAAGGTCCCGACTGGCGCATATTGAACTGAGGCTGGAACTGAGGTCTGGACTGAGGTCGCAGCATGTGTTGAGAGTGCCAAATCGCTGAATGCATAGGACCACACCATCGAGGAAAAAACGGAAGAGCTTGCCGTACAGGAGGGCGAGGAGGCTCAGGTTCAGCTCGATTTCGACCAGGTGCTGGTGAGCGGGATCGATCAGACTCTGCCATGGTGGCGTGGGCAGTTCAAGATTACTGATGGATCAAAAAAGCTGCGAGGTTTCAACAATTGACAGGATGAAATGAAATGGAACATCACATTTGAGGTACAGAGACCCAGTCAAGCAAAGTTGGTATGTGCATCAAAATCACTAAGCGAACTCTGCAAACTCCTAATGACCAAAAAATTCATAAGAGTGAAAAGCAAATCAATAGGCAAGTCAGCAGTCGCATTTTGCCAATGCGTTTGTCCAGGAAATCCCTAGAAAAGAAGTCATGATCCTGTTTAGGACAAGAAACTAAAGATACACGATCAGAGAATGCTGTCTTAAATGCTCAACGTTTTCGTTTGGCGGCATGCCGTTCCTCGTTGGCGCGACAGTTGACATTGTCCTCAGAATCTGTGTCCTTAAGTTCAATAGGGCGCCGTGCCAGATGGTCATCATCTTTGAGGTCGGACCATTTGATCGCGATGAACTTCAGCCCCACGTGGTAGCTGTGAGCAATCGTGTACTTCTCCGGAGTGGTGACGATTCCCTTTTTAGCTACATTGAGCTGACATTTCTCGTTCCCTCCACCGCGCAGTGCAAGATGTTCCACTGAGCCTCTATAGATCGCCCCAATGGTGATTTCTTGCTGGCCTTTGCCTTTCTTCTCCATGGAATCGAGCAGTTCTTGTTCTGCCCATGATGGGAAGTTCTTGTCAGCATTGGCAATCTGCCGGCCTATGTAGAATGCTCCAAAGGTGGGCATGTGGCATCTCTGTAGATTTTTGTGGTAAGCCCAGTTTGCTGGTCGGATCTTGCCCTCCATAAGGATCAGCTGTGCGGTACTGAGGGTCGTACCATGGCCAAGTGCCCATGTGACGAGGGTTTGGCCGCCAAACGGTGGGGGCATTTTGAATCGATCCATTTCTGGCAGCGGCATGACCAAGGCTAGCATGCCTGTTTGTGGAAGTTCGCGAACATAGCATGCGGACAAATCAAAATCCGTTAGGATGCCTGTACTTGACAATAAATGTATGGCCTTTCTGCCAATGTCTGTGGGGATTCTCACGTCCACGTTGGTCAACTCGTCCATGGATTCGTCAAAGTGCTCTTGGACAATACTCATGGATGGTTGGGGAAGCTCCTTTGCATCAAGTTCATTTGCCGCTCTCATCCGATCAGGATGGGTGAGAGCATGTTTGACTTGGCGAACCCATTCCTCTCTGGAACCTTCTTGAAGGTTGATGGCCATATGACCAGGTGGAAGAGTGGAAGTTCTGGATTGAGCTGAACCAGAGCGATTGGGATGATTGCCCTGGCTGTGGGAGTGCTTTTCCAGCGAGTACGCCGTCAGAGGCTTTGAAGGATACTTGGAAGGCTGTTCATCATAAGATTGATGTTTGTAGTGTGGCTTTGAGTAATCGATCCATCCAGAGGGATGCGTGTAATATTAAGACTTGGACTGGTCTTTCCAAGACTGCCAAGGCTTCCACTTTTTGGTGGAGCCGTAGTCAGGGTAGGTGGAATAGTCTTGGTAGTCCGACTTGTCGGGAATTGAAGATTGTTCGTAGTGATGGTCATGCCAAGATGGAGGTTGCTGTGTAGTGGATGGATAAGTATACTCATCACGACGTCGAAGTTCATCACGTTGATGTAGGTCTTCCCGGTGACGTGGAGAGTTGGAACGAAGAGTGACTGACTGGGGACGGCCTGGAGACATGGAGTCATCCCGTGAGCGGGAACGTCGACGAGGTTGGCGGGAACGACTGTCCCGTCTGTGACGTCTTGGACTTCTCGGGATCGAAATGGGACGTTTGTCCACCTGAGACGGAATATGTTGAGACCTTGACCTGGAACGGCGATGAAGCCGTGGAAGTGGTGGTAATGGGACAATGGGTGGAGATTCTGCGACTGGAGTCACTGATGGGAGTGGAACCCCACTTGCATGAGGGCTCTTAGACCTTTCTTTGGTCATTTCCATAAACGCCTGCATGCCAGATTCCACTGTGTTGCGCATCTGTTGCATCATCTCTTCTGGATTGAAAGTGGGATGTGGCTCTTGTGGAGCGGGTTGAGATGGAGTTGGAACAGGAGGAGTCTGGACTGGTGGCACCGTTGGTGGCTCAGGCACTGATGGAGGATTTTGATGAGATGTGGTTTGTTGGGAGGTCTGATGGAATGGGAGAAGTTGCTGGAGTTGCTGAATATGGGTCTGAGCTTGGGAATTCAACTGTTGATGCACTAATGCATTTTGGTCCCGTAACTGAGCCAACTGAGCTTGAGTCTGAGCTTGTGACTGAGCTTGAGACTGTTGGTTCATCAGGTCACCTCCACAAAATTGACCAAATTGTGCTGCAGGTTGAGGTGAAGTAAAGGCAGGCGCTGACCAGCCACAGTTCCACATGTTCTCCGAAAAGTTTGGCCAACGACCAGGAAACATGGCCAGAAATAACAGGTCTGGCAGCACTGTCAGACGATCACTATAGTGGTAAAACATTAACATTGGATGCATCCACAACTCATGCAGTATTCGTGATAAGGCTCAAAGGCCCTCGGCTTTCAAGTCACAACCCTCTGGACGGCTAACGTGTTCAACCCCTGAATTAGGTGCACAATTGAACCTCACCAACGACCATCAAAAGAAAGGAGAACCACACCTGAAGCATGTCCTGTAGCCTCACCTGATCATGAGCATGATGCATAATGCTGAGCGTTCTCTCGAGCAACATTGAAAAACGGATGTTGACGTGGCTGCCAGCTATGAAGAACGGTAAAGGGAGTCCCCGAGACAGCGGGAAGCTGTTCAACACTCACTCGACCGACATGTGAAACAATGAAAAATGGCCAGCTGTTCACTTTACTTAGACGAATTACTAATTCAAAAGTGTAAATTCAGACATCGATTTACTGTCAATTGTTAGCCTGGAAAGGCTTTCCCCGAAGGGTTCCTGCCAACTTGACGTATACAGCAGGAATGACACACTTGCTCAGAAAATTCTTATCGAATTACTGTTGTGGAGTGCATCGGTCGTGCACAAACAATCCCTTAAAGTCTGACAGGTGAGAGTTGGATGACATGGCAGGAAAACCAGTAAAGAAGATTGCTTTCTTTGTCCTTGCAAAAACAACTGTTCCATCTGACGAAGTCGGCAGTAATTCAGATTGCGAAAACCGTACAATATAATGAACCTGTTGACATTGAAGTTCTGAGGAAGGTCCTGATGCAACTGAAACACTGAACAACGACATGCCGGTTCTTGGCTTAGCCGGTTGCCATTGACGGGAAAATAAAATGGTGTTGCAGGTACGTCACCAGGCGTCCCTGGTGATATCCTAGGATCATATGAGGAGCTTCGTTGGATGGAGCCTCATACGTCCTCTCCATCCCCCTGCAAGTACGAAGTAAAATTGAACCAAGTCAAAGCTATAGGAAGTTTTACATCTTTTCAGATGTTCCACACACACACACACACACTTGCCGTGAACTGTCATAGCGAATTCTGATGTGGAATGCATCTGACGTGCAAAAACACCAACAATTAAATGACATTATGAATGTACATATCCATATATATATATATATATACATACGGACGTGTAATCACAGGAGACAATGACGATATAAACCAACAGCGATAAAATATAGGTCCCCCCCAGCTGCGACTTAAATGCGCCCAGGGGCGGGACTGTACATATAAATATAGCTGCAGGTACAGGAAACCGGCCACGTTTCCCTTCCCACTCATGTACACAGCTTCGTTGCGTGTGGCAGGACATGAGTGCCACACGCCCCTGCAAAATTAAGAAGTTTCACATCTCTACAGATGGTACACACACAGACGCCCCGCAGCAGCGGTGCAGATGATGAAAGGGAAATGAAAGTGAGATGACAATGAATATGAGATGACAGCTTCTTAACCGGGACACGAGACGGGGAACGCAAAAGAAGAAAGGAAAAAGGAGAAAACACCAACACCAACACACCAAGCCCAGAGCGGGCAAACCCTGAAAGGGCAAGGGAAGAAAAAAAAACGGACGGACGACGGGCCAAACACCGACCAGAGGAGGGGGGGGGCGGACGAAAGCGCCTGACACAACCTACAAGGCGAGAGCCAAACCTACCTCTGCACGCGAAAGACCCAAACCTGACCTAACACGGGAGCACGCATGAAATAGGGGACCCATGGGAAACAAATTAGTGAAAAATGATGCATCCGCAAACAAGTGCAAGAAATCATGACAAGGCTCAAGGCCCTCGGTGATCAGTTCAACCCCATATGCCATAGACGGCTTACTGATTCAACCCTCGAATTGGTGCACAACTGAACCGTACCAACGACCATAAAAAGAAAGAATGACCATACCTGCAAGCATGTCCTGATACCTGAATGTCAGCCAAAAAGGTGAGGCCCCGAACAGCGGCACGTTGTTTCAACACTCACTCGACCGATAGGTGAAAAGCTGAAAAAAGGCCATCTGTTTCACTTTATTTAAACGAATTACTAGATTAAAATTGTAAATTCAGAGAAGAAAGGTGAGGCCCGGCATGGCGGCCAACTGTTCAACACTTAATCGACCGACGGGTGAAAAGCTGAAAAAAGGCCAACTGTTTCACTTTACTTAGGCGAATTACCAAGTTAAAAGTGTAAATTCAGAGGTCGAGTCGAAGGATCAAAAATCTTACCTAGAAAGGTATTCCCCGAAAGCCTCATGCCACCTTGACGAACCGGCATGAGGCACACACTTGCTCAGAATTGTCATAGCGAATTCTGATGTGGAATGCATCTGACGTGCAAAAACACCAACAATTAAAAGACATGATGAATATACATATACATATATATATATATACGGACGTATAATCACAGGAGACAATGACGATATAAACCAACAGCGATAAAATATAGGCCCCCAGCTGCGACTTAAATGCGCCCAGGGGCGGGACTATACATATAAATATAGCTGCAGGTAAAGGAAACCGGCCACGTTTCCCTTCCCACTCATGTCCGCAGCTTCGTTGCGTGTGGCAGGACATGAGTGCCACACGCCCCTGCAAAATTAAGAAGTTTCACATCTCTACAGATGTTACACACTTGCTCAGAACTGTCATTGCGAATTTTGTTCTGGAGTGCATCTTACGTGCAAAAACAATCCCTTTAAACCTGACAGGATTAGGTCGCTGAAAGGACCCGAAAAACAGTGGAAAGCTGCCATCGCCATAGCCAGTGCCCACTGCAAATTAGAGTGAAATGGAAGCTGGCCCTTCCCTTTCAACGAAGCCATATCGCTCCCAACTTGACAGATTGCGAAAACCGTACAGGTACAAGGCGACATCAATTGGAGTCCAAGTGTTCAGGTTGGTTTGAAAAATTGTGTGAAAAATCGACATGCTGGTTCTTGGCTTAGCCGGTCGCCATGTTCGACAAATTGATGTGCTGCAAAATTGGAGTTGAAATAGCAGGTACGTGACAAAGGCGTCCCTTCGTCATATCACCATGGAAAGGCAGTGTCTTCGTTGGTGGATGACTGCCAAACCATGCATCCACCCCCTCCAAATTAGAAACATGACAGCATCAAATACCTAAAGGCGAAAAAAGGTTAGAAGTTTTACATCTCTTCAGATGGTTCACACACACGCCCCGCTGCCGCGGGGCTTTTTTTGGAAGAAGCGTGACTGATCAGATGAAAGATATCTTGCCAACTGGTCTCGGATCGAATGATCCAAATGCCAGGAAAGAAAGTGATAAGTCGTCGCTGTACAGTGTGGACTACCCTACATGCTCTGATCATCATCATCGGGGATCTAACCTGCAAGGGCACCAATGGTGCCTGCGGAGGGTTTCCCACAGTGGAGGTGTCATCCGCTGCATCGTCCTCTTGATTCATTTGATTCTCAGAGTTGTCAGTAGGTTCCAGTTCCTGATGCGGCTCAGTCTGATGATGTTCATAGGGCACTTCTGGGGCCGCAAAATGACGGCGCCAGTAGTTGGCCATCCTTGAGGCTTCCCTCCATCCGTAGATGGAGTAGCCTCGCCTGTCTTTCACATGACCGACGATTCCATAGAAGAATTGTTCCAGGTTCCTGAGTCTCGCACGTCCCATCCAGTCCGCTTCGGAGATCCAAAGTTCCGTTTTCCGATGGGGACCGTCGTCCAGTTCGATCAATTTGAACAACTGGGTATGCACCACCCGTTGGTGCAGTTGAGAGTCGGCCATGGGTGAGGTTTGTGAATGGGCCGTAGCCCACGGGTTGGCATTGGAGTCGGCTCCACTGGGGCAGAGTATCCATATCCTGGGGTTCTAGGACTGGTGGACGCAGTAGAAGGTCCTGGAAGAGGAGCTGCAAGGACAGACGGTGACGCTCCCGGAGAAGGTTGTTGCTGCGAAGTCGCCGTAGGAGCCGCCAAGGAATCCATTCGGAGGAAACGAGGGGAAGCCAGGTCGGCCGCAGATAAGTCACGCTTGGTCATGTTGAGAGCTGAAAGTTACGAGAGCCAATTGTAGTGGTACACGGAAAAAAGTCGAGAATGCACAAAAAGTAAGGATCGGAAACAGGAACCACATGTGAATGACAAAACATGGCGACTAGCGCAGCAGCAGCGAGGAAAGTCTGTTTTCCCGCCAGAAGCAATCATGGAAGATAATTTGGTGGCAAAGCCTTATGACATGACATACGCATGATGTACGGTTGGTTCGGGCTGGTGAAAGTTGATGGAGGCCTAAAAATTCCAACATCTTGTGCACGGGTCCAGTTTGGGCGATTTTCTTGTAGGAGACGACTGACAGTTTGGTATAGTTTCGTAAAGCAAAGACGTCTCCTGTATCATCGCTCCATCGTAGATCAAGATCATCCGGGTCAATGTTGACGCCCCATGTGTGAAAGATGTATTGACTAATACCAGAGAGTATAATAATGCTCCGGCATTGGTTGCTTGGAGATGGCCGGGGTTGAGAAGACAAGCGTAGGTGAACATGCCCAACTCTTCAGAATCCTGGAGGTCATGGCCATGAATGACGGCCAGCACCATCATTCGGGTTTGGATGCTGCGAAACCCTTGAAAAGGAGAGATTGTGGAAGCCATGATGAAGGGTGTGAGAATATAGATGGCCAGGATCATCAAGTGAAGAACTTGCAGATAGGATTGAAGCACTTTGTGCTTGAGTTTCCTCCGGAGGAGTGGAGCTAGTCAATTGGTCATGCTGATGGCGGCAGTGAGGACTTTGATGAGGTTTGAGGCGTTGAAGTTCTTATTCAACATAGTGACTGGAATGCCCATCATCACTGCAACTCGGTGGACTGTTTCGATGGCTTCAACGGGTTGTCTACCCCACCATGTATCTGTCTTTGCGATGCTCGTCGTCAGAACTGTTCGTTGGACGTCTGAAAGTGGGAGTTCTTTCAGGCACTTGGCAAAAGGTCGATCAGCCAGACTGGTGCGCATGTTGTCAGCCAACCAGGAATTGGAGGTGGTTGGGACAGTGAGTAGGCATGATGGATCGAAAGTTGGTGGGGATGGAGCGGTGGAGTTTCCCAGTAGTGCACGTTGGATTGGTGTGGACTGGGAAGCAGGGCTTGGTTGGCCATTGCGAGGTGGCGTTGAGATGTCTGCATTGTCATCTCCCAAGCGTTGATGAAGCTCAGCCAGCTGATTGCGGAGATTGGTGATCTCATGTTGGGAATCCGGATCCGTGGGCCTGGTTGGGAGCCAGCCTTGGATGTGCTCCGCAAAGAGTTGTGCTGCATACTTGGTGTTGGAAATCTTGTCCAACGTTTTGCCATCCTGCCGAGCCCGGGTTTGTGACACCCGATCCAGGTCGATGCCACGGTTCCTCAACTGGGAGAGGAGCTCCGTCGCAAACACCACAGCTGCGATGTCCCCAGTGGGAACCAAATATAGCTCCCGTCCATGAGCCAGTTTCCGAAGCCAATGGCTATTGGCTTGTTGATAGAGTAATGCGGCCACTGGCAATGACAATGGATCACATCCTTCAACGTCCAGCTTCTGAGTGAAGGAGGATGAACGGATGACTCTTGGGAAGGTCAGTCCGTTGATCTTTTGGTTGTCGTAGTGATCTCGATCAGCTTGCAGATGTTCATTCAAATCAAAGCCATAAACTCGGGTGGCTTCATTTTTGTCCGGTTTGGAATCCGGACGTGATTGTGCAGTGCTGGTTGAACGTGGCTGGGATGGTGAGATGGAGTTCGGAGGAGTTGGCGAGCACGGTTGTGTCGGAGGACACGATGGTGCCTGAGACTATAGAATGGTAGGTGGAGGAGGCAGGTTTGGTGGAGTAGGTCGAAGCAGTTGTGATGCGGCCCGGCTGGTTGGAAGGGCCGGTGGTGACGCTGACCACATACGCCCCATCATGTAAGGTCCCGACGGAGTTGCTGGCCATTTCGGTTGATGCTGAGGTCGGGGCATATTGTGTAAGGTCCGGACAGCTGTGCCCATAGGCCCACACCATCGAGGAAAGTTCGGCAAAGGCTGACGTTGCCCAGGAGGTTCAAGTCGATTCCGCGCAGGCACAGGGGAGCGCGATGGGTCAGAGTCAGCCATGATATGGTTGGTACTCAGCGAAGGTGGCTCACAAGTCGTTGTATGAACCAAAACTTTACGGGAGACAACCAACACGAGCAAGTCAAAGACAAGCATCAGCAAGAAATCAGGTTACTGCACCGAGTTAAAAAAGAAACGCGAGGTTTTCACACATGGCACATCATGAAAAACGATAGTCAGAAACCAAAAAACAGGAAGCTTCAGATTGGGGCAACCGAGCAGCAGTGACTTTTTTCCAAAATTGAATGTCCAGGTTTCCCTAGAAATACATCAGCCGGTTTCCGGTCTGGAAGTTGATTCCAAAACACCTCAGTGGTCCTTAGTTGATGTCCCGTCCCTCCACATCGGGGAGGCCATCATCGTCATTAGTTCCAGGCGGGACCCCTTCTGGTAAGGGTGGGCTGATGCCTCTGCGTCGATAGTTGACATTGTCCTCAGAATCGGATCCAGTCAGGTGGGAGCTGGTCCCAGATCAACGCAAAGAAGCAAATTCCTGTATGTTTGCTATGGGCCCGCGTGTACTTCTCAAGAAGTGGTGACCACACCGAAGCCAGGAAGCTTTAACTGGGCCATGTCGTTCCCTCCAGCATGAAGGCTCAAATGAGCTTCTTTACCGCGAAAGAGGGCTCCAATGAGCACCGGTAGTTGTCCTTTGCCTTTCTTAGAGGCCCTGTCCAACAGGTCGAGAGCTGCCCACTGAGGGTAAGTGTTGGTTCTACCAACCTCAAGTCCCAAATGGAATGCTCCAGATGTTGGAAGTTGGCATCGTCGAGGATCCTGACGATAGGTCCAATCATCCGGACGAAGGAGACCTTCCAGCAAGATGCATTGAGCACCAAGGACTGATGTGCCTTGGTTCAAGGCCCAAGTGTGGCCATTCTGGCCTTTGAATGGTTCAGGCAACGCAAACCGGCACCGGAATGATCAGAGCCTGATTTTGAGTCGTATTAAGATTGACAACTTGAGCTCTGGAAATATCCACGGTGTCGAGAAGGCCAGCCCCAGCGATGATGTTGGCAGCCAGACATGCCTTGGGTTCTGGGATATCAGGGTTGAGATAAGGCTCAAAGGCCCCCGGTAGTCAAGTCAACCCTAGAGACGGCTGTCAGCATTCCCCAGCTGAATTACGTGCACAATTGAACCTCACCAGAATAACCAAAAGAAAGTGACCACATCTGGAAAGCATGTCCTTTGCCTTTCATCACATGAAACATGACGGACATGACAGCGTTCTGTCTCTCGAGCATCATTGAAAAAAGGGAAGGTTGGCGCGGCTGCAGTCTACGGGTGACAATCAGTCTCACTGGAAAAATTTGAAGCCAGTCACAGCGGCAAACTGTTTCAACACTTAATCGATCGACGGGTGAAAAGTTGAGAAAAGGCTGACTGTTCCACTTTACTTAAACGAATTACTAGGTTGAAAAATGTAAATTCAGAGATCAGGTCGGAGGATCAAATTTTCTACCTAGAAAGGTATTCCCCGAAGGGTTCATACCACCTTGACGAATCCAGCATGAGTCACACACTTGCTCAGAACTGTCATTGCGAATTTTGTTGTGGAGTGCGTCTTACGTGCAAAAACAATTCCTTTAAAACTGACAGGAGTAGGTCGCTGAAAGGACCCGAAAAACAGTGGAAAGCTGCCATCGCCATAGCCAGTGCCCACTGCAAATTAGAGTGAAATGGAAGCTGACCCTTCCCTTTTAACGAAGCCATATCGCTCCCAACTTGACAGATTGCGAAAACCGTACAGGTACAAGGCAACATCAAATTGAAGTCCAAAAGTTCAGGTTGGTTTGAAAAACTGTGTGAAAAATCGACATGCTGGTTCTTGGCTTAGCCGGTCGCCATGTTCGACAAATTGATGTGCTGCAAAATTGGAGTTGAAATAGCAGGTGCGTGACAAAGGCGTCCTCTTCGTCATATCACCATGGAAAGGCAGTGTCTTCGTTGGTGGATGACTGCCAAACCATGCATCCACCCCCTGCAAATTAGAAACATGACAGCATCAAATACCTAAAGGCAAAAAAAGGTTAGAAGTTTTACATCTTCAGATGGTTCACACACACACACAACTTTGTCACACACAGGCATGGCACTAGGTAACATCGACCTGCATTTTGCGTGGCAGGCGTGGCCCTTATTGCACTGGGCTGGGTCTGGTGGCGTGCTTGGTCCCCGTGACGCCGCGGCACTTTGCGGGGCAGGCGTGGCACTTGCTGAGATCGACCTTCGTTCTGCGCGGCAGGCGTTGCGGCACCGAGCTGGATCTGGCGACGCGCTTGGTCCCTGTTGGTCGCTTGTGGCGCCGCGCTACTTTGCGTGGCAGGCGTAGCACTTGGAGACATCAACCTTAGTTTTGCGTGGCAAGTGTGGCACCTGGTGACATCGACCAGGCAGGTGTGGCACTTGTGGCACTGGGCTGGATCTGGTGGCGCGCCTCACGCCACGCTACTTTGCGTGGCAGGCGTGGTACTTGGTGACATCGACCGTCGTTCTGCGTGGCAGGCGTGGCAGGCGTGGCACTTGGTGACATCGACGTTTCCTTTGCCTGGCAGGCGTAGCACTTGGTGACATCCACGCTGCAAGTGAGTCCATCTCTCTCAAATATGACGTTGTCACAGACAACTTTGTCACGCACAATCTTTCATCTTTCACGCATATCTCTCTCCCATGCAACTTTATCGGACACAACTTTGTCACACACAACCCCTTCGCACACAACTTTGTCACACACAATTCTTTCACACACAACTTTGTCACACACAACTTTGTCACACACAACTCTTTCACACACAACTTTGTCAGACACAATCTTTCACACACAACTTTGTCACAATCTTTCACACACAACTATGTGACACACAATCTTTCACACACAACTTTGTCACACACAACCTTTCACACACAACTTTGTCAGACACAATCTTTCACACACAACTTTGTCACACACAACTCTTCACATACAACTATTTTCAAATTATCGATCCTCCACCATCTCCTTTGTCCTTTCTGCTTTCTACGTTCCGTTTCAGCCATTTTTCTGATTATTGGAAGAAGTTGACTTGTGGGGTTATCCGGTCCTTTAATTATAGATCATATTAACATATAGGTATTACATATCCATTATCATGAGTGTATTATATCTCTCTCTCTCTCTCCCGAGGCCAGCTTGAATGAATTCAATGGAGCGGCTCGGTCGGCACATGGCACAACGCCGACATTCACTGCTAGGGATGGGGATAGGAATTTGGGAAACCAACAGACATGATCATGGTTTAAAATAGTGGATACTCTAGGGTAAACTAACGGTTCGATGTGGATATTTGTCTTAATTCTTAATAGATAATTCAACCATAAATGGGCCATGCAAACTCCACATCTATGTTAGTTCAGTAATGGATAATGGAATATAGTGGCTTAGAAATGGGATCGTCTTTAAAGGTGATCCCGGGGGAATCTTGATCAGCTATCATTTGGGGTCACCGAGGGGTTGCTTAAATCCCCATGATGATCATCTGATTGAGTTGCTATTTTCAGGAAACGCCAAATATCAGCTAAGGGAACTGGTGCTTTGGGGCCCGGTGGTTTCGAATGCCCTCCAAAGAGGTGCATCACTATCGGGTATCGCCACCATGGCGAACCGGGCAACCACAGGGCCTCCAAAAAAATATCACATCCAATTATCCCACTGGTTGAAAAATGGGAGGGTTTCTCTTGGATGTTGTAGATGTACAAAAGTTGGTATGTGATGCTCAATGCCTTTCGATGCGTCAATGAAACAGAACGGCGATATTTGGATCAGGTGATCTTTGCAGAGTCGTGCTTGGCGCTATTGGAATACCAGGTTGTTTTGATCTGCTCTATCTATTTCGCGATCCAGCTGTGTAGGTTATGACTTTTCCGGAGACCTCCAGACTTCACGTCCATGAGAGTGTCAAGACGATTCAGACTGATTCTGATGGTCTCCCCCAGTGGCAATATTTTTTGTTGGAAATTGCAGTTGGACCCAGATCCCTGTGAAAATCAGTTGTCAGTTTCGCCCAGTTGTTGAAAACCATGTTGATGTGGGTGCTGCTCATCATGTTCCTTGGCGAATCAAGATCGGCATGTTGATACCAAAAATGGCAGAAGATGCCCATGTTCGTTACTAAAAATTGGGGAAAATGATGATCATTGATCCACCACGGGATGGAATGGGGCTGTTCTCAAGGGCCCAGGTCACAACTGGTGAATTTAAAAGGGAATCCAACCACGGGATGGGCAGGGAACCCGCCATTGCGGAACTCGCTGTTGCTAGGGACAAAATATGGCGTCTTTCATAGATGTTAAAATACAAATGTCTCAATAAATGAGATCACTGAGAAGATGTACTAAATCCAACCTGCCAAAAAGATATCATTTTGGGAAATCAAAAATTGGTGGGATATCCCGTAAAGCCACTTTTCCCTGGTAAAGCTTTAGCAACCCCCAAGATAGAACATTTAGACACTACCAAAATAGTGAGAAATTGTGTTTTCTACGTTTTGAGAGCTGCAAAATAATAGAAAAAAATGGTGGTGTTTTGTTCCGTGTTTGCCAGATCTCCGTGTGGGTGGAAGCCTCGGGTCTGCATCAGGGGACCAAACAGGTTGAAAATCAAATCCTCGTGGTCAAAGATCCCAACCATGTTGATTTCCGGCGTCAATTTCCTCATTTGGCAAGAAAATGATCATGGCTCCATGCTGAAAGATCACCAAGTGGACGCACTGAGTCCCAAAATGACCCGCAGATCATTTTTGGCTAACTTGAAGGCTTATGAATCACTAACAAACTACGTTGTTTTTGGCCGAATCTAAGCCATCAGGGCTTCATTGCCCCACATCTGGCGCCTCCAAACCCTAAAGAGTCACCGAAGGGGTCCCATGACCCTGAAACCAAGAGGTTCATCACCGAGCCACTGATCTGGTGCGCCCAACCGAATGATCCAGACACTTCGCCATGACTTGGGAGAAATTGGGGAAGTTGGCATGGGGAATTTCCCAAAATGGCAGTCTGAATGGGGAGAGTGATGAGTAACCATCAAAAATTTGCTGGTACCCTACTTTAAGGTACATCTCTGTGGCCCAGGTTTGGTTTGTCAACAACAAGGGTTTCCACCGAACTTGAACCAAAAGACATGGGATGCTACTGCATCAAATTGCAAACACGTCTTGAGGGCTTCAAACATCAGTTGTTTGCTGCATCCCTAATAATCGTCCCCTTTGGCTGATATGTTTCCGGTGTCTCAACTGCCAATCGGACTAGAAGGGAGAGTCATAGCTCTGCCTGAAAATAGGGCACCCCTGAATCTGGTTTATAGTTTTCCTTACTAAAATTGCTATTGGGGGGCCTCCCCAAGTATTGAGACACATTTACTAAGTCCATGAAAGACTATCAAACACTATTAAGCACCACTAGACCTCATGAAATCTTATTAAATCTCATTAAACCTTATTAAGCCCATTGAAATCTCGCATGCTATGGCTATATCTCCTCATGAATCTCCCCGGTTGCATGGTCAAGGAGATGCTCTTCCGAACGAGCTGCGAGGAAGTGAAGGAGGTACCGTTTGGGTACCAGGCTTTTCACGCATCCATATGTATAAAAACATACATACACATGTACATGTAGATGGGTAGATGTGTGTTTGTATGTGTTCTGTATTTATACACAGACACATAGTCAAGATCCCATGACCTGACACTGAATCATTTTAAAAAATATGATCCCAATACCTGGCGTATCGGGCGACCCCAATTGAGAGATTCCTTTCTGAACGCTGCAGATTAAGATGGCCTACAGCATCCTCTCTGCTTTGGGCCTCTCGTCTACAGCCGTGCGACATTACCCCTCTAAACTTGAGGAGTGCCTAAGGTAAGCCACGCAATGTGCCGAAACCAGCCAGAAGTGTAGGTTTACACATATACATATATATTTATACATCATATACATATACATATACGTATATGTGTACGTTTACATGTACATAAACATATGCATATGCAATTGCATATGCATATACATATACATATAATTATGAATACGTGTGCGTATACATACACATAATATAAATATACAAATGCATTTACATATACTTATACATAGACATATTCATATACTTATATATATATGCACATACATATACATATATATATACTTATACATGTACATATACATTTACATCCTGTGTATATATCTCAACCCATGGGAATAGCTAAGCATAGATCTTGCAGCGCGTGGGGATGAAGGAGATGGGCATGACAGACCCATATCATCGTTCTTCGTTATTCCATGATTTTGTCCCCATTACTTTTTCTGATCACTACTTCTATGGTTACTATTGATCATTAAGTTATGACTACCAAAAGTGATGAATGACTATAATTGACTATAACGTGTGTTGCTATTTATTTTTTTGCTAAGTTAATTGTGGCTACTCACATTGTGATAGTTTATTATCGTTTCTCATTCCTTTGATATTTGCGATTACCACTCTTTGTTTTGCCAACAATAACTATCATTCATTTCATTATGATCATTACTCTTATTATTGTTATTCTTTCTTACTACGAATCATTTGATTAAAATAAATCTATCACTCATGATTCACTGACCATTCTCGTCCCGAGGCATGTTGCTCTTCTGGGCCCTGCTGTTGGACTTTAGCGTCTTCTCCACACACATCTCAGCACCTTGTGATTCATTGGGATTGAAGAGTGAATTACGAAAATTACTTATCCAGAAATATGGATGGATAGATATCCTGAAATCATGCGGAATTTGTGTCTAGGAAAGAGGGGGGCATGATGGGTTTCAGAAGCAAAAAGAATTGGCTAATGTGGTCAGGGCCGCTGGCATACCTGGAATCTCACAGGATCAATGGAAACCTCGTTGCTGCATTTCTAGTCTTGATACTTTTGAAAACAAAAGTCACCCGCTGATGTTATGAAACCTATATATTTGTATGTGCATCTGATAATATATATATATATAGGTTCGTTCCATCTGACCCTGCTCGTTTTAGACACTCTCCAGCGATACCAAAGGGAATTTTCAGCACGATAGTTTTCAGCACCTGGATGAGCCAACGTCTGTCATTCAGTTCGACTCTTGGCTTAAGAGAAGCTGGGTCAAATATCATCTTGTTGTACATTTATATATATATATACATATACACCAATACAGCCTCTAAAAATTGCTGGCTGAATCCCTGTTTTAGATGAGTGTACAAGTACAAACACCAAACCCCCATTCTCACTTTGTTCCCGAGGATTTCGAATACTCAAGGGTTTGATCTCCCTTCTCTGGAGCAGGACCAAAAAAGCCCTGGACCATTGCCACGCTTGTGTCTGCAAATGAAAGATTCATACCCTCAATTTATGGCTCTTTTGATGCGGAAAACGATGAATAGCCATCAAATGTTGTTTTTTGTCCTCACGCTTTCAGGTACCAAACCTGCTTGTGACCTTCTGATCTTTAAAAGGGGGGCATGGAAAATTCACGGCAAGCCACGAGCTGGGCAAGTCATTTTCTGTCCCCCCCCTTTCGGGGACGCTTTACTGAAATTGACCCAGCATAGAACCCTAATAGCAGAGTTTTGCGTTTCCATTGACGCCAATTTTGTGTTGACAAGTGAGCCAGCTTAGTTGGGAAAATACCATTCCTTCAATACCACCAAGACACCACCGGAACACTGCCAAAACACCCAAAACATCACCGGACACCGTCAAGACACTACGGACACACCACCAAAGTGCCACCAAGACACCAACGACAACCGAAACAAAATTAACAAGCCACCAAGATACCAGCACAACAGACACCACCAGTTCCCGAAAGGACCTGCAAAGGGTTTTTTCCCAAAAAGTTGTTGCCGACATACTTTGTCATGATAAATTTTCCCATCACCATCTTGTGGCATCACTATCAACACAACACCGTCACAACAACATCATCACAGCACCACCGCCATCACCATCATCATCAACAACAACAACAATAACAACATCGTCACTTTTCGTTTTTGGCAAGTTTCAACTTGTGCATCTAAAAAATGAGATACACAGGTGTACATGCAGGTATGTAAATATTAATATATCTTATTGACCCAGGTGTTTAGGTGCAGGTGCATAGATGCAGGTACATAGAATCTTCTTTCAACAACTAGCACCAAATGAGTATATGCAGGTGTCCTGCGGCAAGTATAATGTGTGTATATATATATGTGCAGGTGGGGATCAACTTCTAAAACAAAACGCCGACAGGTTGGTTTATGCAAGTGTGAAGTGGCAGATCTAAATATGCAGGTGGAAATCAACTTCGCAAAGGCACCTACAATTTCAAATGGATTTTCTCAATTTTCTCTGAGGGCTGCAGGGCAGCGTGGATTGATGCCCACGAAACACAACCCTCTCGAGATGGCGATCCTCAAAAACTGAGGTGAAGTTGCAATGTGGCTCAAACCTTTCCCACGAAATGCGTCTCGATCCTCGAAAACTCCCGAAAATGTGATTTTGCGTCGCTCTTCTGTGTTTCGATCGTCAAAACATGTCAAGATTGCGGTGAAATTACGTTCTTTTGCGTTTGGATGGTTTTGCCTATAGATCCTCTTGCAATAAATGCGGTTCGATCGTTGAAAAAAGAAACCGGTGAAATTGACATGTTGTTTGCCCTCGCAAAACCCTTTAGCACAAAATGCGATCATCAAGAGCTGCAGTGAAATTCTGGTTTTGCACCTGCTTGCTGAACTCTTTCGGGCAGCATCGGTGTCGGCCGTAATCATCTCTGTGTAAAAGTATATGTGTGTAAAAGCGTTTCCGTGTGTGAAAGCATCTCCGTGCAAGAAAATCTCTGCGTAAAAATATCGTTGTGTGAAAATACCTCTGTATAGAAGCATGCGCGTTTAAAGACCTCCCTGTGAAAGAGCATGCGTGTGTGTGTGTGTGTGCATTTGTGAGAATGCACCTGTTCTAAAAAACCTCACCGTGCAAAAGTATTTGTGTGTAAAAGACCTGTCAGTGTGTGTCAAAGTATTGTCAAAGTATGTCTGTGTAAAAGTACTTGCGTGTAAAAGAATCTCTGCGCAAAAGAACTTGTATGTAACCGCACTGCGTAACGTATTAGTGTGTAAAAACAACTCTATGTAAAAGCATCTCTGTGCAAAGGCACCTGTGTGTAAACGTGCCACCTGTGTGTAAAGACATCTCTGTGTTGAAAGCATCTCTGTGTAAGAGCACCTGCGTGCAGAAGCATCCCTTTGTAAAATCATTTCTCTTTTTAAACCATCTCTGTGCGAAGGCCCCTCCCTGTGTAAGAGCACTCGTGTGCAAAAGCATCTCCCTGCAAAAGCCTGGTTTGTCTGTAAACGTACAGGTGGGATTGGATGGCCTGAGTCCAAAATCGCTTGAACCCTCCCGTAAATCGTGTGTCCAGCCTCATCCATGCAAAAGTTCCTCTGCCTAGAAGCGTCCTAGTCTAAAAGCGCCGGTGTGTAAAAGCATCTCTGTGTAAAAGTATCTGCGCAAAACACCTCTTCCTAAAAGTATCTGTGGGTTATCTGTGTGTAAAAAACACTTCTGTATACATGTATTTGTGTGTAAAAACGCCTCCGCATAAAAGTATTTGTGTAAAAGCTTCTCTGTGCAAAGGATACTCTGTGTCAAAAGACTTCCTGCGTAAAAGAGCATGTGTGTAAAAGCATTGCTGTTTAAAGGCATCTGTGTGTAGAAGTACCTGCGCGTCTATGTGTAAAAGTTCCTCTCTATAAAAGCGTCCCTGTTTAAAGCACCAGTGCGTAAAGGTAGCTGCGCGGAAAAGCATCTCCGCGTAAAAGCATCTGTATGCGTAAACGTTTGTGTGTAAAAGCATGTCTTTGTGAAAAGCATCTCTGTGTAAAAGCACCCGTGTATAAAAGCATCCCTGTGTATAAGCATCCCTCTGTGTAAAAGCATCTGTGTGCAATATGTTGGTCATGCGGTGTTAGAATCTCGATGTGCGCAAATTGCTCGGTATTTGCAGAATTTTGCAGCAAGGACCTGTGCACTGCATGGCATGCAACATCATTACGTGGAACTTTGCCATCCCACAATTCTTGCAGCAGCGCGAAGCTAAGATCTGCAAATTGCATGATGCTTGCATGACTTGGATTCATATCTGAAAACTGCGCTGTGACACCTTTCAGAATCAAAAAACTGTACACTGCAGAATGCTTGCGGCGTTTCCAAAAATATAACTTGGACAGCACGTGCAACATACTGGGGCAGAATGCCGTGCATCGCATGGTGTCTGAATTTTATTGAAACTATCACTTGCAAACAGCATGGCACGCGCAGCATTTTTGAAATTGACTTCTGTAAGTTGGATGCTACTTTGCGGCTTGCTGAAGCTCAAAGCTGCAAGTGGAATGGTATTTGCAACATGTTGGAGTTATCATCTACACATTGCACATACTGCATGGTGTTTGCAGCGTGTTCCGCTAAAATCTGTAAATTGCACGGCGCTTGCCACATTGTGAAACCAACGCTTGTAAATTGCGCGGAGCTTGCAGCTGTTTGAAAGTAACATGTGTAAATTGGAAGGTGCACGCAGCATCTTGGAGCTAGGCCGTTGTTTCTTGCTTCCTGTCGTCCTTCCTTCCTCCCTCCCTCCTTCTTCCCCCTCCTGCTGTCGAATTGTTTCCTTCCTTCCTTCCTTCCTTCCTGTTTGTTTTTTATGCTACTTGTAATACGTTTTCTTTTGATACATCTGCGTGAGAGTCGCGGCGCGAGCGTACAGTAGCATGCAGCAAGCACGTCAACTCCTCTAGTGCGGTGAGCAGCCCACAGCCCTGGTTGCTGCGTGCTGCGTGGCATCAGGGAATGTTCGCAATTTAGTTGTTTCGGTAGAAGCCTCAAAGTAAAGTACGTTAATTGATTCCAAACAGACGTTAACATCCGTCCCGACTCCGGCCCCACCCAAGCCTGCCAACGGAAACCGACTTGACATCGTGATCATCATCATCACCATGACCATCACCATCACCATCATCATCATCATCATCATTCATCATCACCATCATCATCATCATCTACCTGATCCTCATCCTCATCCTCATCCGCATCATCATCATCATCATCATCATCCTCATCATCATCATCACCATCATCATCATCACCATCATCATCATCACCATCATCATCATCACCATCATGATCATCATCAATACCACCAACTCCATCACAATCACCATCATCATCACCATCATCAACACCATCATTATCATTGTCGTCGTCATCATCACCATCATCATCAGCTATCATGATTGTCAGCATGACAACAGGATGGAACCGTTGCAATTCCTTGGTGCATGGTGTGGCCAACCCAGAACACCCTCAAGATTTGAGCGACCCGCAGGGAAACGCCACCGAGACACAACCAACCTACCACCCGCACAACCGCCTCGACACCACCAACATGATGCCACCAAGATACGACCAAGACACCGGGAACACTTTGTATCAGCATACAAATGGCTGAGACACCACCAACGCACCACCGAGTTACCATCGAGGCACCACCTGGACACCGTGAAGGCACCACTGAGGCACCATCAAAAGAGCAAAACGCCATGCAGACTTCCAGACGCCACCGAGAGACTACCAAGACATCACTGAGACATCACAGAGACACCACCAAAACATGACAGAGACACCACCGAGACACAAAGATTGCCAAGGGAATTGCCAATCCTGAGTGCCACCAAGGCACCACCAAGACATCACCAAGACCTCCACAAACACCACCAAGACACCACTGAGACACCACCGGACTATTGGGGAAAAACCAGCAAGAAAGCAGCAAGAAAACAGCAAGAGATGCAAGAAAGAGACCAGCAAGAGACCATCAAGAGACCAACAAGAGACCAACAAGAGACCAGCAAGAAAACAGCGAGAGACCAGCAAGAAACAAGCAAGAGACCAACAAGAGACCAACAAGAGACCAGCAAGCAACCAACAAGAGACCAGCAAGAAACAAGCAAGAGACCAACAAGAGACCAACAAGAGACCAGCAAGCAACCAACAAGAGACCAACAAGAGATCACCAAGAAACCAGCAAGAGACCAACAAGAGACCAGCCAGAAACAAGCAAGAGACCAACAAGAGACCAACAAGAGACCAGAAAGAGACCAACAAGGGACCAGCAAGCAACCAGCAAGAGACCAACAAGAGACCAGCAAAATACAGCAAGAGACCAACAAGAGACCACAGAGAGACTACCAATTTCAATACACCACCGAGACACCCCACGGAGACACCGTCGAGCCACCACCGAGACATCACCGAGACACCGCCGAGACACCACCGAGACACCACCGAGACATCACCGAGACACCGCCGAAACACCACCGAGACACCACCGAAACACCCCGAACACCACCGAGACACCACAACGAGACACTAGACACACCACCACCACCGAGACACCACCGAGACACCACCCACCGAGACATACCACCGACACCACCGACACACCACGAGAGACACCCACCGAGACCACCACCGAGACACCACGAGACACCACCGAGACACCACGGAGACACACCAAGACACCACCAAGATACACCACACCACCGAGACACTACCGAGACCCACCGAGACACCACCAAGATACGTCCGACACCACACCGAGGACACGACGAGACACCACCGCGAACCGCCGAGACACCACGGAGACACCACCGATACCACGACACCACCGAGACACCACCGAGACACCACCGAGACCACCAGAGGAGACACCACCAAGAGACATCACCGAGACACCACACACCAGACACCGAGACACAAGATACCAGAGAACATCACACACCACCGAGACACCACCGAGACACCGCCGAGACACCGCCGAGACACCACCGAGACACCACCGAGACACCACCGAGACACACCGAGACACCATGCACCGAGACACCACGAGCCATCACCGAGACACCACCGAGACATCACCGAGACACCGCCGACCGATACACCACCCGAGACACCACCAAGATAGTCGACACCACCGACACGAGACACCACCGAGACAACACCGAGACACAGCCGAGACACAACCGAGACACCACCGAGACCCCACCGAGACACCACCGAGACACCCCGAGACACCACCGAGGACATAAAAGAGACACCACGAGACACCACCGAGACACGAGACACCACCGAGACACCACCGAGACACCGCCGAGACACCACCGAGACACCACCGAGACACCACCGAGACACCACCGAGACACCACCGAGACACCACCGAGTCCGACACACCACCGAGACAGGAGACACCACCGAGACACCACCGAGACACCACCGAGACACCGCCCAGGCCGGCAGCCGTGAACCCAACGGTGCCCGACCGCCTTTGGACTTGACAACCCCAAGCTAACTGGGGAAATAGAATGCCAGAAATGGAGTAAATATTTAAATATGGTACAACCCATCAATTGTACGGATAGACAAAACCCAATGATGGTTGAATATGACCAAGACCATTGGTACCCCCTGCCCTGGACCTTGCAGGCATTCCTTCTGGTGTGTGGCAATGTTATTGCAGAGGCGGGCATCATTAGGATGTCCCGGACTCGAAGTCCGGAGAGTTGTTAAGGTGAATCCCTCTATCTGTTCCACAATGGTTGTATATTTCCATCATGCACAATGGTTGAAGATACATATCATATCTATACATATAATTACATTTATATATATATACAAATATCTACATAGATATACATACATTTACATATATTTACATATGTATGTGTGTATGTTACGTAAATATAGATATATATATATATATATATTTATTTATATTTATTTATTTATTTAATTAACATATTAATATATATATTATTTTATTATTTAAAATAAAATGGTATATAAATATGTACATATATATATTTATTTATTTGCATATATGTATATGTGTGTTCATTTTTCACATACATATATTTGCATATTTATATATATCTACATATTTACATACATATATATTCGTTTACACGTGTAAATATATACATATATATACACACATTTGTATATACAAATGTTCATATATACATTTGTACATATCTACATATATCATATACATGCATGCATGCATGCATGCATGCATACATACATACATACATCATACATTACATACATACAAACATACGTACATACATACATACATTACATTACATTACATTACATTACATTACATATATCTACATTTACATTCATACATTCATACATACATACATACATATATACATAGAAACATTTCAACATATGTAAACATATACAATGAGGGGACCTGGCGTGGAAGGTTGTTTTGGTACAGTTACGCGGTCCTATTTCCAGGGCTAGGTTCCGAGCATCATGTCAAGCCAAGGCGCCTTGTTTGGGCAAATTCCCTGATACAACGCTTTCCTCCAAAATCATTCTGGCGCCCTTTCCGCCCCATCCTCGTCCCTCACCCTCCCACCGCCCCTGTTGCATTTGACTTAGTAAGGCTCAAACGTCCGCAGCGTCCACGCAGTTGGACGGGCGTCCGCAGCATCCGCACAGTGGCAGGGCATGCCACAGTGAGCAGCCCACAGGCAAGGACTGGGCGTCCATAGGGTCCGCTCATTGGATTTTGTTGGTTTCGCGGCGTGCCAGACAGATCGGCCCGAAGAATTGGGCTTATCCGTAGTTCACTGTCTCCTTGCTATGCGTCTGGCCCGCGGAGGCAATTGCGCATGAGACCCGGTTCTGGAAACAGGCCCCTGAAAGAGACATATTTTAGCCTTCTACAGCGTGTACCCTCATAGTATCATGGATTGCCAGCCCGCATTGGTGGCAGCACATGTACCAGCGTATCTCTCCTTGCTGCCTATACGGAGCTCGATGTAGCAGCTCCCGTGCGTGTTTTGCGACCCCATAAAGAGGCTCAGATTCCGGACCCAGAAATGGGGCCGCAAAACAAGAGAAAGAAACCCGGCCTCCAAATTCGTGGCCCCATTTTTGGGCCCATGGTCTGGGCGCCCGCCTGTCCGTAAACTGCGTGCTGGACGGCAGCAATTGACGCTATTTATTCAATGTTTTTTGCGCTTGGTTGCAAAAAGATGCTGGTTTCACAGTATATACATATAGATGCATATATATATTATACATATATACATGTTTGCATAAATACATTTTTACATATATACATATTTGCATATATACATATACACATATTTACATGTTGGCATATTTAAATATCAACATATATACATATGTGTACATATATACATATTTACATATATATATATATACATCTTTACATTTTTGCAGATATACATAAATATATATATATACACATATTTTAATATTTACATATTTACATATACACATACATACATATATACATATATACATATATCCATATATACATATATATATATATATATACATATTTACAAATATACATATATACATATACAAATTAACATATTTACATATACATATATACATATATACATATATACATACATACATATATACATATTTACATATATACATATTTACATATATACATATCCACATATATACATATATATATGTACATATCCACATATATACATATCTACATATCTACATATATATATATACATTTACATATATACATACATACATACATACATACATGTACACATATATACATATATACATATATCCATATTTACATATATATACATATATCCATATTTACATATATATACATAAATACATTTTTACATTTATACATATATACATTTGCATATTAACATATTTACATATACATATATACATATACATATTAACATATTCACATATACATATCCACATATATACATATGTATATATGTACATATATACATATATACATATATACATATTTACATATATACATATATACATATTTACATATATACATATACATATTTACATATTTACATATATACATATTTACATATTTACATATATACATATATACATACATACATACATACATACATAGATACATAGGTACACATTGCCACTTTTTCATATTTACATAGTTACATTTTTACATATATACATACATACACATATACTTTTTTTACATTTATACATATCTACAAGTTTTCATTTTTACATATATACATGTATACATGTTTACATATATACATATTTACATTTTTACATATACATGTATACATATATACATACTTACATATTTACACATTTACATTTGCATTCACATTTGCATATACGAATGCAAATAGACTTCCACATACAAATAGATATATATATATATAAATGTATAGATATTTGTATATATA
Source organism: Cladocopium goreaui (assembly GCA_947184155.2). NCBI lineage: Eukaryota > Dinophyceae > Suessiales > Symbiodiniaceae > Cladocopium > Cladocopium goreaui. The sequence goes on from CAMXCT020002813.1 coordinate 228,367, forward strand.
TGTTTACATATTCACATTCTTACGTCCCCATATGACCAAAACATCTTAGCAAGTCTGTGTGTTCGACATCAGGTGGGTCTTTTCCTCCTGGCCATGTTCTTTTTACTCTTGGCCTTCTCCACCTCCATCAGCGCGCTGAATCATCATTTGGTGGCCTTCGATGGAGCGCCTTTGCTGTTTCAAAATGTTGTTGTTTTTTAAGCGATGGTTGTCCTTAAAATGGTTAAAACCAACCAAATATGGTTTGAAATGGTTATCTTATTCGTTTTTAATGGTTTGAAATGGATGTTCATCCCCAAATATGTTGTATTTCACTCGTCTCGATCCATATGGAAGGCCTGGCCCCTGTCGATTGAGGTGCCGGTGTGGATGCGGTCCCTATTTCAAATCGTCATTGGCATGTTCCCGGTGAGCAACTACTATCTCTTCGAGGCACAAGCTTATGGTTCGAGAATTTTGGTATGTGTTTGTTGTGCCAAAATTCTGCACCCACCATGAACATAGGAACATTTTCATACTCATGCCTATTCCATCATGTTCTAAGAATCAAATTAAATTGTTTAAGATGTTTAAGCGTTATCGAAAATGTGCTAAGTGGAAGAGTTGCTGGAGGTTTTCCAAACGGAAGATGTTGAGTCACCTGCCAAGGCCAATTTATGGATGATTTCTGTTGCCACAGGAAGAGCCGGCGATCATGGCGTTCTTAGCGATTTACATCATCTTGGTCTTCATTTTCCTCATGTTTCTCGGGACAACCAGATCTTGTTTGAGGCCATCGTCCCAGTTTAATGGTGATAGTTTCTATGGTGAAACATGGTTTATCACTGTTGCTAACCTCACAATCAATGGTATATCTCCATGCGATTCTTGTTTTGTGTTCTACAGTCACCATCTATGGATCCATGTCAAAACCATCGGAACCAGAAGTGCACAGACTGTTCATCATCTTCTCCAGATAAAGCCCATGATTTTCGCTTGGAAATCTACCCCTAGGGGAGCTGTAAAATTCACCCAGCTTTCCTGAAGACTTCAATAGACATCTCAAGTTCCAGGACTGAAAAAAAAATAGAAAATTCACATATTTGAATGCCCACTGCCATCGTTTCCTGTAAAATTCTATATCCATCGGTCAAAATCCACTGGTTCATCATGAGTCCCTTTTCAAATTTATCTTTTAGGTTATCCTCCATTTCCAGACAAACCCAAAAAGTAATCGACCTGGTTCTATAAATCCCAAGCTGATTGGTAGTTTCACAGATCTGTATTTTCAACAATATTCGGGATCATAATCCCCAATGACGTAATTCAGATAGGCTGGAACCATCAACCAACCAGTGATTATATAATTTCATGGCAATGGAATTGTTTCCAATTTACAGATGATTTTCTTGTTTGCCCATTGAGAGGAAATTCCAGCCATTGTTTGTTACCATATCTTGGTTCTTATTTTCCCATTATCTAATCCCCATGATACTGTGGATGGAAGAAATCCTGCACCATTTGGTAGATGGTATATCCTGCTATAATCCCATTCTTTACCGTGTTTCATAGTTCCCAGTAGTTACCAATAGTTACCAATAAATGGTTCAGGATTTCTTCCATCAACAGTATGCCCATATTTTGATGGTATCCCCCATAAAATGTCCATGCTGCCAACTGGTTCCAGTCTTCCACCACAAGGAACCTGTTGGTGGCGCAACTGAACCAATCCTACCACGGCATGTTCGCCGATATGATGCCTGGCTTTTAACCACTCAAAATGGAGGGTGTAACGGTGATGGTGATTTCAATGGTGGTTAATATTGATGAATACAATTTTGAATGAACCAAGTGGGGGGTTCCTGAGTGAGAGGGAATTCCAAAATCATCCAAGTGATTGGCATTTTTTTGATCGGAAAACTCGATGTTGGTTTGGGACACATCCGGTCTTGACGATGGCTGGGAATGTCAATGGTATCCCAAATTGGCCGAACTCTTCAGGTGGCAGGTGCCAACTATTTGGATCTTCGCCAGCGCGCCAGAGTTTTGACTTTTTGACCATCTATACATGGACAATCCCGATTTGTAGTCAAAGACATGTGGAAAAGTGAGGGAAAATGAATCAGATTGCACAAATACATTCAGTTGTGAGGCTGGCGGAGTCATAAGCAAACCAGCAAGCGATCGGCGCAACCGTGCAAGCAAGAGGCTTGCAGAGGCTTGCAGAGGCTTGCAGCTGGCCGTGACGCTCGCCTCACAGCCGTGGGGCCGCACAGCATGTCCGCCGTTGGCCGAGATCATGGACGATCCGCAAGCCATGACAGCTTGGTGATGGCCCAGCAGGTGTGGCAGATAGCCCTCCAACATGACCGGCCAGAATGGTTTTCTGGTTGGTTTTTAAGGCACATCTCAAGGGGAAACCGACCAAGGAGAGGAGTGAAATGTTTCGGAGTTGAATCAACAGGGGCATTGTTGCAACATGTTGCAACAAGATCTGAGATTTTAACATAATTTCAACATATTTGAACAGATTTTAACCAAAATTGGAGTACACATTGACGTCCCGGCTTGGGATGATGGGTTTTTTTTGGCCATCAAAAACGTAGCGGCTACCGGAGGAATTTCTAAGATCCAACCAGAAATTTAAAGTAAGAAGTTTCGTAAAGTGTATCCACAAAGAGGAGATAGCTTAGAAAAGTGGTTTCATATGTTTTTCTTCATTGATCGTAGCCATACAGATCTCGATTTTTGGCCTTTGGGGATTAGATGGCTAAACATCATACATTCCATCCAATCCCGTCCCCCTAAAAAAAGGCCCCCCCATTCTATGGTCCCAAATATGGTGTAAATTCCCGAGTAAAGCATGGTTTCTGGGAGGTGTTTAGTATGAGGAGGATGGGATTATATTGCTTGGTGCTATGAGATATTTTGATGTCCCATCCTACGTGGGATTTTGATCTCCACATGCGCATGTCTCCAGTGGGGTTTGCTTAACCACCATATTTTTGTTGCAAAAAAACAGGATACTTCCAGAAATTCAAAAATATGTCCCATGTTATCCCAGTAATTCCAATTATAACCCCATTTCGGGATGCTTGGAATCCATTTATGGTGAAGTCCTCAGATCAGCTGCGGCCCGACTGAGGAAGGGAGTTGCCCGACTGAGGCGGCAAAGTGTCGCTGGGCAGCAACATGCCTAGCTGGTTGGTGGTTTGGAACATGAATTTTATTTTTCCATTTCATATATTGGGGATAATCCTTCCCATTGACGAACTTATAGTTTTCAAGATGGTTGAAACCACCAACCACCTAGTATAAGAATCAGATTACTATGGTGTAACAATACGATGATGCATCGCTTGTACCCAACTAGCTAACATACATTTGATAAAGAGAAACCCCCATCCCAAGAGAAGAGTAGTCTTCCAACCCCTCATGGCAGGAGTCTATCTTAGTTGGAGTCAAAATTTCAGGCGAGAACCGAAAAAAATCGGCCGTAGCTGCAATGATTTGGATCATATCCCCACTGGAACTCTCCAAGGTGATTTGCAGTGTCATGGCGTAGCTTGGTGCTGCTTACACCATTTTTCATGGGGAAAGGTGGAGTCTGGGTGCAGTCTGCCAATGGGAGGCAAAGAATTTGGCAACTGGGAAAATCAACTGATGGTTGTCATGTTTACACTTTGTGAATCAACTGCGGGACACCTCAGCTTAGATATTCAAAAAACCACGGGTCTTGTGGGAGGGCTCTGGTGAATGGAGCGATTCAGAGCTATGGGTGTCCATGTTCCCTAATGGGAAGCCAGGGGTCTCTGTGGATCTGGGACCTGGAAATCATGGCTGACATGATCAACTTGGGCTTTTTAAGGTCCCCTAGAACCAACCACTAGGAATGAGATCCCAATCATGGCTGTGTATCATGCCCAATGCCGATATTCAGGTGGGATGAACATCCCAGCAAATCCCAGGCATTTGGTCCATCCCCATGTGAAGAAAACGTTGAAGTTGTATGAATTTGTTTCATCTTATTCTAGGTTTTTTCCAGTCAAAACAGGATATCCTGGTCTTGGGGAGAGCTCGGCAAGCTTGAGACCTGTGTACGGTCAGTACAGGAAACGAGGCACTTTGTCAGATATCCTTGCTCGGGTCGTGAGAGATGATGCGGAAGAACTTGTTCGCAGATGTTATAACATGTCTGTATACTCTGGGCTGGAAGCACTACTGTTTTTGTTGGGCTTGGCACCTACAGAGGAGGAGACTCAGAGGAAAGACCTTAAAGAAGGAGATCCTTCTCTCCGAGCAAGTCATTCCCTCAACGGAGATGCAAGAGATGCTCAAGTGGTCGGATGGGGTCCAGAGATTGGAGTCACAAAGTACTTGCTGAAGAAGCTCCGCATCCCTCATTTTCTCCCCGACCTGAGACAGCTGTCCAGCAGCTGTGGATGATGAAGAAGAATCAGGTTGTAGCAACCCCCAAGAAGGTAGAAAAGCCATCTGCCACGGTTTTAGTGGGTTGTTGAAGGGGGCAGTTCCAGTTGTAAGTGGATATATCATCACCATAGGAATAGGGGTGCCATATCCCAACTTCTGGTGTTTTTGTTCATGGTTATAGCCATTTGTTTGCCACCCCCAAATATGATTTTATTGGGTGAATATACATATACGCACATATACATATACGTACATATACATATACATATACATATGCATATACATATACATATACATATGCATATACATATATATATATATTATTGCATATAATATCCCAATAAGAGCATGGGTGTAAGATGTTGCATGTATCCCCAGCTGCACCCCAAGCTGTGGCTTTCACAGGTCGGCTCCCAATAGTCGATGGAAAGCCGTCCTGTCGTGCTCTGGCGGGAAAGTGAAGAGATGGTTACCATGTGGTATGGAAATCCATGGGCCCAGAAAACAATCTAGAAATGGTGGATGTTCATTGATTTTCCATATATATATATATATATGTATTCATTTATTTATTTATCATTTATTTGTATTTATAGTTACATTTATAATTTAATTTTGACTTATTTATATCTAGTTAATTATATTAATTTATTTATTTTCATTGATTTATTTATATATTATATATACACACTGATCTATACATATAATATATATATATATACATATTATATATATATATACATGTATGCATATATATATATACACATCGTTTTGGTGTAGAATTCAAGATCTTCATGTGTAGGTGGTGTACTTGCAATGTAAGCAGACAAAATGGTTTTGGGTCAATCAGAAGTGTTTCCTTGAAGCCTCCCAAATTCACTGAGCGTGCACAAACAACATGTTTTGGAGATTCAATTCGACACACCTGGTTGGTGATGTTCATCATGTTTTGAATACATATGTGTGCACATGTACATATATATAGATCAGTACATATATAATGTATATAAACATAATATATATATACTCATCTATTATATATCATATATGTGATATATATATTATCCACATGTTCCAGCCCAAAACTGAGATGAACCATCCATGGAGCGGTTGACTGTCCGATTTGTCCGCGCCAAGGTCACTGGGTTTTGAGAAGCGTTGCGAGTTCAACGAAGGCGGGATCGTTTTGGAATAATTCTCTCAGAGCCGAGAAACAGATGGAGGTCAGCAGCAAAGATTTCGGGATATAATGATACCATGAATATGTGGTTTATCCACAATGACTATGGCTTATTTATCCATGATTTTTTGGTTTATCCGCATAAATAAACTGGTTGGCGCTTTGGAATGATTTTTATTTTTCCATATATTGGGAATAATCCCAACTGGCGAACTCATATTTTTCAGAGGGGTAGGGATACCACCAACCAGGATATATAACATGATATGCGCAACAAGAAATAAGACAGAAATTGATGAAGAAGAACATCGAATTGTGGGCTTTACCCGCAAAAAGGAACATGGTTCTGTGTTCCATCCGACCATGATGACATCAGAGGCTACTCAAAACTACAGGAGCCCCAAAACCTTGGTTCGTGCTTATTTGAGTTCAAAATTCCCCCCTATGATTGCTTACTAGAGTTGGTTACCCTTTGGTAAACATACCAAAAACTATAGAAAACCATGATTTTTGATGGGTAAATCAACTATTCCTGTGGCAATGTTCAATCACTACGTTAATTTACCAGAGGATAAACCACATGGTTTATTGGGGTTTATAAACTAAGCCACGGAATAGTCAAATTATCCAAGCTGGCACTAGCAGCTCTGATGGGGATGGGGATGTCATTCAGAGAATCGGGCTGATACATTTCGACAAGAAAATATGTATTTAGAAACCAAAGATTTAGTGTGCCCTTCGATATTACAAAAATATACAAAAACAACAGGGCATGTTTGGTGAGATTGTGGAAATATCGGTATTTCCAGTTATCATCCATCTTATTTCACAGGATTTTCTATTTTTCAACCAATCATCTATGTTATTTCATAGGATTTTCCATGAAACCATCCAGCTTTTTTGGGATATCCGCACTAACACAGGTGACGTTGGCGTCGCGGGAGGCATTCAAGTCTTAGAGCCTGCGATGCTGGGCCTTTCGATGGGGCCTCCTGGGAAGCTGTAAACTTTTACGATGAGGCAAAACCATGGGGAAACTTCGGAAATCATCTTGAAATGCTGGGTAAACTCCACACGGTAATCTTTACAGGAGGGTAATGGGATTATAACATATTATTCAAAGGAAGTTTAGGGGGAGAAACTTCCGTGTTACGGACTTTTAGAATGTCAGGGAAAGAGTTAGTCAAAGAAAGAGTTAGCAAAGAAAGAGTTCGTCAGGGAAAGAGTTAGTCAAAGAAAGAGTTAGTCAAAGAAACAGTTAGTCAGGGAAAGAGTTAGTCAAAGAAAGAGTTAGTGAAAGAGTTAGTCAAAGAAAGAGTTAGTGAGGGAAAGAGTCAGTCAAAGAAAGAGTTAGTGAGGGAAAGAGTTAGTCAAAGAAAGAGTTAGTCAGGATATATGAGGTAGTCAAAGAAAGAGTTAGCAAAGAAAGAGTCAAAGAAAGAGCAAAGAAAGAGTTAGCAAAGAAAGAGTTCGTTAGGGAACGAGTTAGTCAAAGAAATTGTTCCCGCAATGTAAATGGGATTGCAAGTGGTGCTGGTGGATGAGTTGCCGATGGAGTTTTGAAGGAAGTCTCGCACGAAATGCGGTTTTGAGAGATAGCAGATGCACGAAACCCTGTGTTTTTCCAGACAAAGTGCGTCCCCGAACGTCGATGATGTACCTCTGCGGTGCGACGGGTGCGAGACGGTCTCGTGTGTGGTCGGACCATTCTCGGATCATGGTCGGACCATGGTCGGGTCGGTTCCGCATTGTAAATGGGGTTTCAAGTGTTTTTCGTGCATGTGCGGTCGACAGAATTCCATTGTGATTTGCAACTGTAGGATTGTTCCCGCAATGTAAATGGGATTGCAAGTGGTGCTGGTGGATGAGTTGCCGATGGAGTTTTGAAGGAAGTCTCGCACGAAATGCGTTTTTGAGAGATAGCAGATGCACGAAAGTCTACTATGTTTTTCCATACAAAGTGCGTCCCCGAACGTCGATGATCTACCTCTGCGGTGCGACGGGTGCGAGACGGTCTCGTGTGTGGTCGGATCATTCTCGGATCATGGTCGGACCATGGTCGGGTCGGTTCCGCATTGTAAATGGGGTTTCAAGTGTTTTTCGTGCATGTGCGGTCGACAGAATTCCATTGTGATTTGCAGCTGTAGGATCGTTCCCGCAATGTAAATGGTATTGCAAGTGGTGCTGGTGGATAAGTTGCCGATGGAGTTTTGAAGGAAGTCTCGCACGAAATGCGTTTTTGAGAGATAGCAGATGCACGAAAGCCTACTATGTTTTTCCATACAAAGTCCGTCCTCGAACGTCGATGATCTACCTCTGCGGTGCGACGGGTGCGAGACGGTCTCGTGTGTGGTCGGATCATTCTCGGATCATGGTCGGATCATGGTCGGATCGGTTCCGCATTGTAAATGGGGTTTCAAGTGTTTTTCGTGCGTGCGCGGTCGACAGAATTCCATTGTGATTTGCAACTGTAGGATCGTTCCCGCAATGTAAATGGGATTGCAAGTGGTGCTGGTGGATGAGTTGCCGATGGAGTTTTGAAGGAAGTCTCGCACGAAATGCGTTTTTTTCTCCATTTTGGCGCTAGTGATTTTCCTTCTAAAAATCCTTTTAAAAAGTGCTTCAAAATCTTCTTTTTTTCGCTCTGGCGTCGAGATCCGGTTTTGAAGCTACAATTTCCGACGCCGTTGCGCGTAGTTCTATTGTGTTTTGCAACTCACATTGTAATGGCTGCGTCAAGGTTGCTTCCTGCTTTGGCTGTATGCGTAATACTATTGTCTTTTGCAGCTGGACTTCGTAAATCGTTTTGGAGTGGCTGCATGAAGGCTGCGAAATGGATTTGTTAGCAGATTTTCTCCATTTTGGCGCTAGTGATTTTCCTTCTAAAAATCCTTTTAAAAAGTGCTTCAAAATCGTTTTTTTTTCGCTCTGGCGTCGAGATCCGGGATCCGGTTTTGGAGCTACAATTTCCGACGCCGTTGCGCGTAGTTCTATTGTGTTTTGCAACTCAGTCTCCGCAGATCGCATTGGAATGGCTGCGTCAAGGTTGCTTCCTGCTTTGGCTGTATGCGTAATACTATTGTCTTTTGCAGCTGGACTTCGTAAATCGTATTGGAGTGGCTGCATGAAGGCTGCGACAATGATTTGTCAGCAGATTTTCTCCATTTTGGCACTAGTGATTTTCCTTCTAAAAATCCTTTTAAAAAATACTTCAAAATCGCCTTTTTTTTCGCTCTGGCATCAAGATCCGGTTTTGAAGCTACAATTTCCGACGCCGTTGCGCGTAGTTCTATTGTGTTTTGCAACTCAGTCTCCGCAGATCGCATTGTAGTCGCTGCGTCAAGGTTGCTTCCTGCTTTGGCTGTATGCGTAATACTATTGTCTTTTGCAGCTGGACTTCGTAAATCGTTTTGGAGTGGCTGCATGAAGGCTGCGAAATGGATTTGTTAGCAGATTTTCTCCATTTTGGCGCTAGTGTTTTTTGTTGCACGTAGGTTTAGAGCAGTGTGAAGTGTGGGGCGTGAAGAGTGCAGTGTGAAGTGTGCAGTGTGAAGGAAGCAGTGGGAAGTGAGAAGTGTGAAGTGTGGAGTGTGAAGTTTGTGAAGTTTAAGTTTGGAGTGCGAAGGCGCAGTGTGAAGTGTGAAGTGTGAAGTGTGAGGTTTGGAGTGTGAAGGAAGCAGTGGGAAGTGAGAAGTGTGAAGTGTGGACTGTGAAGTGCGAAGTGTGAAGTGTGAAGTGTGGAGTGTGAAGTTTGAAGTTTGGAGTGCGAAGAGTGCAGTGTGAAGTGTGGAGTGTGGAGTGTGAAGTTTGAAGTTTGGAGTGCGAAGAGTGCAGTGTGAAGTGTGGAGTGTGGAGTGTGAAGACTTTGCTTCGTCTCTCGCTGAAAAAATCAAACGGTTGTCGAGGGAAGGACACGGTCGGGACAGGGCGTCTTTGAACTATAGGTCATTTATGTTTGGGAAACTTCCGCCGCCGGCTTGCCCGGGTCTATGTTAGCAATCCCAGAATGAGATTAGAATGGGATGTCATATCTATTAATGGAATATGGGGGAGAATCTATGGATATAATGGGATTACAACTGTTGAATTGGATATTTACCCAACTATTGGAACTATATGTAATGGGAGATATATTACTGTACAGCTCATGGATATCGGGATATCATGATTTGTTCTGGGAGATAATTACAATAATCAATGTAACTAACATGAACTAACGATATGTTTTATCGGATTGTAACCAACTACCTTTGGATAAAGTATAGTTTACCGATTATTATTGGATATTGGATATCAATTGGATATGTACCCATCCAATCCCATCGATCATCTCACCGGGCTGACGAAAATTTCATGACCTCACGGCGTTTTCCGTTCGGAAAAATCATCCCGAAATATGGCGGGTGATGATAAAATTGCGACCGAAAAACGGGTGAATGAACTGATTCGGCGAGAACGGATGCTTTACCAGCAAAGATGTAGGTTTATCATGGTTTATCCACTGAAGTGTCTGTTTTAGCAGCAAATATCAAGGTGATGGACCAGCAATGTGTGTGTTTTACCAGCACGAATGAAGCTTTTTGACCAGCACGCACACAGTGTTTACCAGCAAAAACAGGATGTACCAGCAAAAATCGGATGACCTATTTGAAGTCAAGATTTATTGCAGATCACTGGATTATATCTTTAAGAGATCCCACTCGTTTGGGATAATATCCCAATTACTAGACAGCTACTAATCTTCATGTGTCCTTCCAATCATCTGTCACAAGGTCCGTTGGTGGCTCTTGCACAAAAAGCGGGTTTGAGAGTGGTGGAACAAGGTTTGAAAACTGGTAAGATCCATTCGTTTCAAATCAGTTGAACAAATACTTGGTTTGTTAATCTTTTGTTTGTGGCATTGTTTGGGACCCCAAAAATGCGTAGGTGAAGTTGCTGCAGTGATGGACATCAATTTCATTGTGTTCTGGTTCAAATCCCATCGTGGAATTGGATGAGATCACTTGAGGAAAGCTCCCATAATTCCTCGGGAAAAGACAAAGCAGCGAAATCCAATCAGGAGACCATCTAGGCACAGCCACCAGATTTGCCATGCTGAAGCCGCGAGTCGCCAAGCACCAACCAAATCTTTGCGAAAATCAGCACCAACCAACATGGAAAATGGGCTGACCACATGTTCAAAACTCCCTGTCTTGGGTTGGGCTGGAAGGCACCTTCAGTGCCTCAAAACCCCCAAAAAACTCAAAGAAAGGGAAGTGATGGGAACTGTCGATCTTGTCCCATCCTTCAAAAATGTACTAAATACATTATATATATATATTATATATATAAATATATACACATTTATATATATATATATATATCATATATATATATATATATCATATATATATATATTATACATATATATATATATATTATACATATATATATATTTACATATATATATATTTTTTACATATATGTCATATTTATCATACATGAATGACTTATCCCATCTTCAAAAAACCGACATGTGCCATCCAAGGAGCGCGGTCGCTGTCACCCATGACAGCATCAAACGCTACGGCGGCTCCACGGCTCCCACAATGCCTTGGCCCGCAGAGGTGGAGGGACCATGGCCATCAAAATGGGGATGACTTGATGGTTGATTTATTGGTTTTACCTATGTTTACCTATGTTTAACAGTCACGCTGTTGAAATGTTTGTGGGAAAGTATCTCTAGAAATGGGTCATTAGTTTAACAGTTGCTTTTTTCGAATTATCTATTGCAATATCGGATGTATATCATCGGCAAATTGGTAATGTTTCAGGGCCAAGACGTGTGAAGCCAAAGGTTGTAGCAGGGACGGAGAAGGAAGGAAAGGCAAAGGAGGTGGTGAAGGATCGAAAATTTAAAAAGTTGTGTGTGACAAAGTGGAATGGGAAAGATGGTGTGTGACAAAGAAAGATGGTGTGTGTGTGTGTGACAAAGCAGTGTGTGAAAGATGGTGTGTGTGAAAGTTGTGTGTGTGTGAAAGAGAGCGTGTGACAAAGTTGTGTGC
>CAMXCT020002813.1:245000-255000 GCA_947184155.2 Cladocopium goreaui
CCAATGATATTCCCCATATTTTGATGATCAAAGCCCCAAATTGAATGATTGTAAGCATCAACCAACCATCATTTGTCAACGATTTGGATGAATCATCGAAAACCTCTATGAATCATGGTTAAATCCAACCATATATACTATATTGACATATCCACCTATATCCCGATTGTTTGATGCTTAAAACCCAAATTAAATGACTCTAGGCGCATAAAACATAAATGACTCTAGCTTTATAAAGCATTTTCAGTTGGTTGTATATACCAATTACATCCCAATTACATCCCATCATATCCCATTAAACCCCGATTTGTTGATGGTCAAACCATGTGAACCCTCCATTTCCCATGGTTTTTGCGGCGTTCCGTGGCCAGGTGGAACCCAGTGACGTCGAGAAGGAACGCTTCGATCGTTTGGAGAAACTCATCATCAAGTCCATGAAGTCGTACCGCGGAGCTGACGAAATGGGGTGGAAAAATGTGTGGAATTGATGTGGAATTTCATGGGGTATTTCATGGGGTTGAATGAAACTATTGGATGATCTAGAAAGCTTTTCAAGATGACACGTTTCTTGAAAGTTGATGTCGATGTTCCCACTTGGGATTGAAATCCTCAGAGAATCTCTGACCAAATCATATCAGCCTCAACACAATGGTTGGAAAGAAGGGTGAGTGAATGGAAATATATGGGCTGGTTTGTATAAATCCCTACATTTCCCCATATTCCTGGTGAAGTCCCAGCAAATCCCCCATTCTTTGGCTGTGCACAAGGCACAAAAAGCAAGGGCACGGGCGTGCCGCGAGCAGCGCTCTGGGAACCAGCAGTGCCTTGGTCCTTGATGGGGGAAGACCGACATAGAAAATTTAAGCGACGAACATGTGAGTTAATGTGGGTAAAACAATGTGATTTTTACCACCCATGAATGGGAATGCTTTATTTATACCACCTATAAAGATGGTGATGACTGGGGGATGGTGCAGCTGACATTGTTTTACCCACAGTGGTTTATGATAGGCGTAAAACCATGAATCGATGTTGGACCACAAGTGGGTGACAGGCCATGCGGCCATGAGTAGGGATTGAACCCAGGTTTAACCATTTAACCTGACATTTCATGGGATATTGATGGTTTGTTTCCAAAGTCTTGGATGATTATGGTTATGGGGCATTAATCATGACAAATGAGAATTTAACCAGCAAAAATGGTGGTGTTTCATGGGGATATAATGAGATGTAACGGGATAAGCAGGGGGCGCTCTAAGCTATTGCACGTACATGATGGCCATCTCCAACCTTGGATAGGTAATTTGATCCTTTAGTTTTTTGCTATACATGCAAAAGAACCACGACCAGAAAAGGCAACTTTTTTTGGTGGACTAGCAAAGATTGACCATGAAAGGAGGGAAACTGGAAAATTGTACTATTTTGGAGTGCAAAAATTGACTAGTTGCTGGTTTCAATGCTGTTATTCTTCATCCAGATGATCAGAAATAACTAGTCATTTGCACAGGAGTCGAAACCACTAAACAGAAAACGTTGGCTTTCACCAACAAAGATGGGCATCGAACCAGCCAAAATAGATGTGTTTATCAACAATGAAGCAGTGGTTCAAGGCGATGCAACAGGTCAAGGTTTTGCCATGATTTGCTGGTTGATGGTTGGTGGCTTCAAGCATTTTCAAGCAGGTTGGATATCATTTTCAAGGCATGATGATCCGAATGACTGAGATTTTTGAGGGGGGTGGTGGCTCAACTACCAACCAGTTTAGATTGTTGAGATTGCTTAGATTGTTTAAGGAATAAGAACATCCTGCTCAAGGCCAGACGCGCAGGATATCTAAAGGCTAGCAGTGCGAAGCATGGCAGATGAAGGTTTGGATGCAGATGAACTCAAGTGACAGGGTAGCCTGGGTAGCCTGAGTAGCCTGTACCCAAGGATCGGAATACTTTACTACTAGACTATGTACTATGAAAGTTATAAATAGATGTCATAAAAATTCATCAAATCGAAATTTCACCCAAAATAACCCACCATTCATAAAATCGGCGGCGTTCGGCTTTCAGGCGTTCTGAGTGAAGATTCCTCCCAAGGCAGTGGCCACGGCTTAGTTGACCTCACACTTAGGGGAAGTCCCTTTAAATGGTAGCCATGGTGAAGGACTGGTTGGTGCTTTGGAACATATATAAATCTATGGGATATTTACCATCAACTATAGAGGTTTTATATGGTTTTTATGGAGTTTCTAACTATAACTGATTGGTGGTTCGGAACCATGGAATTTTATGACTTTCCATTGGGGATAATAAGCCCAACTGACGAACTTTCCAGGGTAGGTATACCACCAACGAGATGACTTTTTTTGGTGATCCAAGGTTTTTCGTTGAGGATTATGAAACATGATTTGGCCGGAAGAAAGACTAGAAGTGTGCCAGATTTATTAGACCTTTATGGCCCTGCAAAAGGCACCGCCTTGCTAAAATACTGCTTGGCTCGCCTCAGACATTCATAGATATTCTGGATTTAGATGTCACTTAAATCGAGGGTGACAAGCGAAAATCCACCATGACTGTAGATATGTAACGGATCCGTTCGACACAAAAACTCCCTCCAATTTTAACATCTTGGAACTGATCAATCCCATAATGATGATGGGAATGGTGTGTGGATCTACCAACTTGTTTCAATGGATTTTATTGTTGGATTTTATTCAATGTGGGAATATGTCGCTTCAGCTCAAAAACCAGATATTTTTCCTCACTGGTTTCATGGAGGATGGTGAATTCCCCATCCGGTCACCTGGTCGCCCTCATCCAAGGTGGGAGTCCCAATTCGTAGCGGCGGTCCGTTTTTCCATGAAATATACCCTCTGGTAAACTAACATGGCTATAGAAAATCACCATTTTCAATGGGAAAATCCACTATAAATGGTCATTTTCAATAGCTATGTAACAAATTACCAGAGGATACATGATTGTTGTGGTTTAGGAATATCATGAGGATTTTTTTTTATGATTCTGGTAGTTAAGTTGTCATGGATCGCCTCTGGTAATTTAGCAAAGCTAGGGTATAGATGGTCCATTTATAGATTTTGTACCTACGAAAAAAAAAAAAACTGATGTTCCGCTCTGTGAAATGACCAGAGGGTAGAACCCAAACTCGATGGCTTTTGAAACGATTCTGTGGTATGAGTTTCTAAGGCAAAGGGTCAATCTCTTTCCAGTCACATCCTCTCTCGACGGCAACATATCAAGCCTGGATAGATCTCCATGGCAGTTTCTTCCTGCAAAAGCAACGTGCAGATGTCGCCGTCATATTTGACAATGCTCATTTGATGAGGTTATGATCTTAATCATAGTGATCATGTGATAGTTACCATCTTAATGATAGTTATCATACGGTAATTGTATGATTAACGTCAACGCCTATGATTTGTTGTGCTTGCTTTTTTCGATTGCAAAAAAAAACGGTATTTTTGAGCAGTGTTGGAGTTCTGAGATTTTGGAGATGGTGAGGTTAGTTGGATACCGTCTGTTCCCATACCATATGGAGGTTTCTCAATATGGATCCCCACTCGCCACGATTCTTTCTACAAGTCGTCATTGTCATCCATGACATGATTTGGGGATGGGCAGAAAAATCCATTCATGGAGAAAAAACATATCCATTATATGCCATTAGGAGTCTCACTATGGGATACCCTCTGGTAAACTACGAGTTTGCTATTGAAAATGGCCCATTTATAATTGATTTACCTATTAAACAATGTAATTTTCCTCAGTTATGTTAGTTTACCAGAGGGTAGATGACCATAAACCATATTCATCCATATACTGTGTTTTGAGCCTACATGGCATGTGGACATCTGCCGATGGCTAACCGCGAGCGCCGATGCTTCACAAATGTGAACATCTACCTGAAATGCTTCGAAGCTGTCAGAATTGAGCGGCAAAAAAGAAGAAACCATAACAAATCAAGTTTTCGATTTATGAAAAATTCAAGTCCCCAAAAGATTGCACCTACTCTGAGTTGCTTCATCGGGATTTTTGAGTTGTTTCTGACAGGAATCCTGGCAGCTGCTTGGAAGTATTTTAGACTTATCTCTGCTTTCTGCTCACAACCAGCCTGCCGAGCACGAGCCGCTAGGCTACCTCCGACCTATGAACCGATGACTCGGGAACGAAAAAATTACACTACTTACTCTGCAGAAACTTCACCTCACAAATTCCTATGATTTCTAAATGTTACTGGAATGGAAAAATCCGGAAGGGTGTTCTCCTCCAAAGACTCCGAAACAAACATCCTCTCGCAATGAAACTTTCACCATGACTAAGGCGACAAAGGAATCCATGTCCTCACAGAGGAGTTTTGACCCGTGCTCGGAATTGGGCCAGTTGTTTTTGATCAGTCGCCGGGATGGCGCGTGGTTGGACGTTCCTAGACCCGATGTGAAAGTGTGCATTGCGGGTAAGGCTGGTTGCGTTCCCAGGGAATAAAATAGCTTAATACGATCATATAAACTCCAATTTGCTACGGGGGTGTTGTTTAATATTAGCAAACGTGATTGCCAATCACTTTTTTGAAGAGATAATCAGACGGGAATTATTGGAAAATGAACAACCAAAAAGGTCGGAAATGTATATGTTTCTGAATGGGATGCCCAGCAAAATTTGGAGGGGTGCCATCCCATGTTGAGATAGGCACTGGCTGTGTCCCCTCCCTGGGTTTGGTTTGTGCCCGGAGATGTTCTTCATGCAAGTCAGAGTCCAAAAGAACAAAAACTATCTCAGATCATCATCATCATCATCATCATCATCAATCATCAATCATCAATCATCATCATCACCATCATCATCATCATCATCATCGTTGCCAAACCTATTCGGTCACATATGGGTGTGTCTGGAAATGGGGTGGCTCCCTCCAATTATAGCCATATAATAGGGGAAACAATGATTAACCATTGGGTTTAGGGGTAAACTATTTTCAATATTCCCATGATATTCCCATTGTTTTCCATTTTATCTCCATTGTTCCCATGATTGTCCATCGTATGTCGCAGGTATTGTTGTTGTTACATCTCCACTTTTTGCTCATCGGCATCAACCACAAATCACCGAGGCATTTCTCGCGCACTACCCCGCGGCAGCCACAGAGGAGGCCAGAAATGTTGTCAGTTTTAGTAAACCACCCATGTTGGGGTGACAATGAGCTGACAATGGTTTATTATATTTTATATATATATATAATTACATGTAGATGCATATATACATATATATATATACACCGAGTAAAGTATGTATATGTATATATATACATACATTCATATACATATATGTCTAAAGTGGGTAATGCGGGAAACTGGGGATGGTTTATATCACACATCCAAATTGTGATGACGTGGGGCTGGTTTATTATTTACCACATTATACCAGTAAAGCATCCATATTATGTTGGGGAGGTTGAAAATGGTGACCTATACCATATGAAGTACTGTAGCCAATCTGGGAGATGAAGCCTGCCGGGAATGAGTGACTCGAGATGATGAAATTTCTGGAACCACTGGCACTGGGGTCATTAAAGACCAAACCAGCGATTTCAGCTGATCTTCCCATTCCTCCCATATCTGAAACAATCCAATCTGGTTGTTGGTTTGGAACGTGAATTTTATTTTTCTATATTTTGGGAATAATAATCCAAACTGAGTTTCATATTTTTCAGAGGGGTAGGTATACCACCAACCAATATTGGGAACAACTGGCGCTTGACATCTCAGCTGGATATCCAATGTTGGGACCCCCATGGTGTTACAGCACCAGATTTTCATGAACTACACCCACTGGGAATTTCAGGATCCTTAGGCCTTATATATGGTAGTTGGACTTAGCTCCAATAAATCGGATCCGGAAATTCCCATTGATCCACATTTGGCGAGCTTTTGCTGATGCTTCATGAAATCTCACTTTTTGAGAAAGCCGGTTCACTTTCTTTTGGTTGGATCAAACCCCCATCTTCTCATCCGAAACCCCCATGGTTTTTTCTTGTTGAACACCATCTAAAGAAGACAAAACACATTAAGCAGCATTAAACGCTACTAAACACCATATAGAATCCAACAATGTAAGAATGCCGCAAAAAAAGAAACACCATCAAACATCATGCAAAACCATATATCTAGATATATCTAGATATATGACGTTTGGAAACCATTAGACACCATATCAAACCATAAAATGATTCGACAGCGACAGGCCTCTTCTACCGTGGAGGCCGAAGCGTCCGAAGTGCTGAAACAGGCGCGCTTGGAATTTTTAGTGTCGCCGAGGGAAGGTCCAGCGGTGTTTCATGGGGATTTTGATGTGGGGTCTAAGGGATTTTAGATGGAGTTTAATGCTGTTGGATGAAGTTGAATGCTGTTTCATGGAGTGTTTATTGTTTTTTCTCAATGGTTTTTGATGGGTGAACCTTTGGGGATATCTCGGATTGTAACGCGATGATACTGTATTCATACTGTATACTTGTCTTTTTTGACTGGAAAATATGATTGTTAGTTGATTCATGAACGGATTTGGGGGCTCATAGCTAAGGATCGGAGTCTTGTTGGTGACAAATCCATTCTTTCTGGCCCCGGTGTGATTTAATCAGCTGGGATCTATGGTTTTCTGCTGAACTCAACACCAGGTGGAACCCTCATAGCGTAACTACGTACAAGTTTGATATTAAACCAGCATGGATCGAATTTGACAAATAGAAATGGGGTCTTACCAACCACAAATGGTTTCAACAAACAAGTTTTGAGGATTTGATAGACTAAAAACATGAATTTTAACAGCAGAAACGGAAGAATCAATAAACGTGCCGGTTTAAGCAATAAAAGGTAGGGAAATACCAGTATCAATATGCTTGCCCAGGGACAATGGGGATGTCGCCAACAAAACAATAGGGTTTCACTAAGGACAATATGGAAAATATGTGGGATCATCCAAAAACAATGGGGTGTTCCAATGATAGGTGAAACATCGAAAAAAGCGTAACATATTGGAGTTCTTTTGTTTCCTCAACTTGTCATGGGGAATAAAAACACCCACAAAAGGTGATGTGCAGACCAACCAAGAACGTAAAGAAGGTGCATATATG
This sequence comes from Cladocopium goreaui, assembly GCA_947184155.2. NCBI lineage: Eukaryota > Dinophyceae > Suessiales > Symbiodiniaceae > Cladocopium > Cladocopium goreaui. The sequence goes on from CAMXCT020002813.1 coordinate 252,132, forward strand.
CCATATGTTTTAACCCCTGGTAAACATACAAAAAACTATGGAAAATCACCATGTTTAATGGGAAAATTCACTATAAATGGGCCATGTTCAATAGCTATGTTAAATTACCAGAGGGTAACCCCTTGGTTTCTATAGGCAAAAACAAGACTGACTAGGACAATCCATGGTAATCTCATTTCGAACAGTATGTTGTGCCATTTGCCAACCATAAAAGTTCCATAAACCACAACAGTATTGTTGTACCATCAACAAATAGTAACTGGCAATCAAACACTGCAAAATGTAGAGAACATATTCCTACTGTAGATCATATTTCGAAGATTCCACCCATTAACGAGGCCAAAGTTGCCAAGCACGTGGCCGATCGTCCGGGAACCCATGGACCATTGAATTTTGCCAATTTGGACCACTGGAGGTTCACCGAATTTCTGGTTGTTTTTTGTTGCAAAAGCATCGGCTTTTCTGAGTTCTACGGCCGTTTTTTTCCCAAGCGACAGACTGATCTCTTTTTGGCCTTTATCCCAGGTGCTGTGAGATTTGCATGGGTCCGGCGCCCGATTTCGACCGGTTGACCCCAACTTCGCGTGATAGCGGGGTTCTACTGGAGAGTCTTGATGGAGATTATGATCCAGGATGGGAATCCTTATGAACCATTTGAATTCGCAGGTTTGATCACCTACCCAAGTTGGGTGTCAAGCAGCAAAATTCTGCAGGGATGTGTGAGAACCCATCATGTTTATGGGGAAGGTGTCCCATAACCAGTAATAAAAATCACTGTCCCAAGGCATGTTTTTGATCGCCACAGCCAGTGGAAATCCCCTATTTTCATCCTCGTTCTGGATTCGGCAGATTCCATGAAAGGAGGAGACCAATGGACCCGTGGTGGTTATGACTAACAGTTCGCCATGGTATAGATCCCTGATAAAAATATGGAGCTTTCTAGCTGGGAAAATCATCTATTTCTATGGGCCATGGCTTCCATGGCTATGTTAGTCATAACCAGAGGGTAAAATCATCCAATTTGGGGTCAATGACCGATATGACCCTGAGCTACTCTCAGATTGGTTTTCTTGGCGATGGATGAATTAGGCAAGTTTCCCAATAAAATTCAGCAACATTTGGGCTCTGATCTATTTTGGGGGAGAGGACACGTTTGGCGTTCGACATCAACCATGACAACCACTTAAATATGCCCATGTACATCCCTATTGGTAAATGATGATAAATGTCTAAACCGATAGAAGGGTTGCTGAAAAATCCAGGCTTGCGGAAGCAAAACTGCCCTTGGGCACCCGGAAATCAAACATTACTTGCTGGGAAATTCCCGATCTAGTTCGCTGGAAATTTCATGATGATCTCCACGGGGTATTATGGAGTCAATTGCCACCTTGAGAATTTAAGTGTAGCAATTTGACCCAAACCACTGTTATCATATGCTATCATTTTCAAATCTCTATTACTTTAATATTGCCATCAGTACATTCTCATATTGCATATTAATGTATAATAATAACAATTTGTTAGTACTATTGAAAATATCAATATCCATATTGTACTATCATAGTATAAGAATTTGATCAGTACATGATTAGACTGCTGAATTAGTCCATGTGGTTCTTCAAATCCTCGATCCAAAAATCAAGTGGTTGGCAATCCGTGGGTCCATTCGTCTAAAGTCAGTCCCAAGTTTTGGTTTGCAAGGGGTACTGTATCCAGGTTCACCATGCGTTGCTAGGGCCTCCATCATAGCATACCCCATGGCCATTCCTCCATTGTTGTTGGTACTATCTTCCAATCAATCACCAATAAATCATCAAATCACCATAAAATCACCACAAAATCATCATGAAATCACCCAATTTCTGGCACATTCCACATGCGAGGCGGCGGTCTTCATCTGCGGGGTAGGCGCTACCATAGATCTGGTGGGCGCCAGTGTGGACTATCGCAGCACCATGCGCAGCAAGGTCTCGGCTGGGGAAGCTGGGCAGCCTTGCTGTTTTACCCCAAAAAAGCACTGGGAAATTGAGAAAATTTGGAAAAGAGGGATCAATAAAATTACGCCAGCATAGACCCCAGATAGCAAAAGATTTTTTTTGGTGGCAACCAAGCGCGTGCTTTTTTTTGCTACGACATAAACATAATCTCCATCAGGGCCCAATATCCACACTGCCATAGACATCTCGCAGCCACACCAGCACCCAAGCTTCATAGCCCACACCGCACTCTGACAGCAGTACCCTGTAACAGCCCTTTGACAGTATTACCCTGCAACGGCACCCTTCAGTGGCACCAGCAAGCCAGCTCCAAAGCGCACACACCACTCTGACACAGCAGCACCCTGAGCACCACCGTGCAGCGGCACCCTGGAGCGGCACCAACACGCCCGCTCCAAAACGCACATATTCAACTCATCCTATGCTTGAAGTAAGAACCCCAATAGCTTCGCTATCTTGAGAAACACAGTAGAAACACAGAAAAATGTTCCAGGTCCTGGCCTAGGGATTGAGTCCAGGGGTGCCTGGTCCGTCCATGGCAGCCTCCTATTAGATATGTTCACATATATATATTTATTTATTTATTTATTCATTTATTTATTTATTCATTTATTTATGTGTATTTATTTATTTTTATTTATTTATCTATCTTCTTATTTATTTATAACATTTATTTATTTATTTATAACATTTATTTATTTATTTATTTATCGAGGGATGTTTAGAAGTCAAACTTCCGACAATATGGACAGATGAAAAGCAGAGATGTGCAGAGTCAGAGAGTCAGAGAAGAGAAGAGAAGAAGAAAGAAGGTCAAAAAAGAGCAAGTCTCAGAAGAAAGAAGATCCAGGATGATCCAGGTGCGCGAAAAG
>CAMXCT020002813.1:257500-318859 GCA_947184155.2 Cladocopium goreaui
GTGCTTGACCATCCCGATTTTACAACAAGAAATTTGGTCCTACTTCGACATGCGTTTTCTATTCTATGCATCTCTTGCCCGCTGCGTTTGCAGATTTGAGCACAGTTGGCCCCAACAGCCAAAGTGCCTTGCGTAAAGCTCTGCCGAAGGATTCACCAATGGCCTTGTGGCTGCTTGTGGATAGCATTGGTATTTCAACGAGGCGCAAGATCTTATAGACCCAAATAGAACGTGCCCCTTCTGTGCAGCTATGACGCAGGCACCAGAGCTTCCCTTATGATGGATGCCTTATAAATGGATGCTGGGAAAGGCTTTCGTTTGCCACAGCGATCCTTTGAGCAAGGATGCATTTTTCCACATACAAATACAAAGTATCCGATCAATTTGCCCAGCTCTGTCACAACTTGCAGCAACGCGCCGAAAGTTCAAGAATTTGCTTCTAAGTGTCCCGGCAAACAAAGAAGCAGCCCGTATGCGCAAACGCCGATTGCTACATGGACTGCGACTGGCATGGAACTACCAGTTCGCCGACATGCACTTTTGGCCTTAGTTTCATTCAGCTATGAACATTCATCACCACATTGGCCTGACTCCATACACACTGCCGCAATCATCATGCCCGCTTTGAGCAAAGGACCATTTGTATTGGAGGGCTATTTGCTCATGGTTTTTTTCCGTTTTGAGATTTTGAGATATTCTTTTGGTTTCTGATTCCCAGTTTGCCCTGCTTTTCTGCTTTTCCCTGCTTCTTTGATGTTCCGCTTTTCTGCTTTTCTGCTTTTCCCTACTTGCGTGCTGCTTTCCTGCCTTTCTGCGTTTTCCTGCTTTTCTGCTTCTCTGGTTTGCTGCTTCTCTGCTTCTTTGATGTTCCGCTTGTGTGCTTTTCTGCTTCTTTGCCTCTCTATTTCTGCTTTCCCCTGCTTTTCTGCTTTTCCAGCTTCTCTGCTTCTCTGCTTTCTGCTTTTCCCTGCTTACCTAATTTTCTTCTATTCCCTGCTTTTTCTTGAGTCCCATACTGTAGATAAACCTTAAAAAACAGCATGCAATAAATAAACCCTAAAAAAGCAACTGAAACAACTGAAACTAAACCCTAAACACAACCTAAATATTTTTGAAACGAATCTTAAATAAGCCTTAAGCCAACCCCAAATAGATCCTAAACCAACCCCCAATATATGTTTCTCCAAGCTTAAATAAATAAACCTTACACCAACCCTAAATAAATTTTAAACCAGGCCTAAATAGATATTAAACCAACGCAAAACAAATTTTAAACCAACCCTGAATAGGTCCTACGCCAACTCTAGATAGATCCTAAACCAAGCCCAAGTAAAGCCTAAAACCAACCCTACATGATCCCTACACTAACCCTAAATAATTTAACCAAGCCTGAAAAAAATCAAACCAACCCTAAATAAATTTGAACCAGGCCTGGATAGATCCTAAACAAACCCTAAACTGTTTAAACCCTAAATAGGTCCTAAACCAAGTCTAGACAGATCTTAAACCAAGCTTAAGTAAACCCGAAACCCAGCCCTAAATGGACCCTAAATTAACCCTAAATAGATCTTTTGCCAAGCATGAATTAAACCTTAAACCAACCCTAACTAGATCTTAAACAATGCCTAAGTAGATCCTAAACCAAGCCTAAATAGATCTTAAACCAACCCTAAATAGGTCCTAAGCCAACCCTAGCCCCTGAACCAAGCCTAAACAAACCTCAAAACCAACCCGAAAAAGATCCCACACCAACCTACATAGATCTTAAAACAGGCCTGCATAAATCCTTAAATAAACCGTAAACCAATCTTCAATAGATCCTAAACCAACCCTCAATAGATCTTAATCAAGCCTAAATACACCCAAAAACCCGACCCTAACCCTAAACCAAGCCTGAATAGATCTTAAACCAAGCCTAAGTAACCAACCCTAAATGAACCCTAAACTACCCTAAATAGTTTTTAAACCAAGCCTGAATAAATCTTAAAACCAACCCTAAATAGACCTTAAACAAACCCTAACTCCAAAATCAACGCTTTAAAAACTTTAAACAAACCCTCACAAAGCCCTAAACTAACCCTAAAACCAACCCAAAATGAACCCTCGTTGCAAACTAGCATGTTACATGAACAGTTCGAGCACCAAAATGTTTCAAATGTTCAACAATGCTGCAAAAGCGTTGAAATGAGAGCTTCCAGCGCCAAAATGCTGCAAATCCCACCAAGATGTTGCAAATTCTATGGATAAAGAAGCGTTCGAACTCAAAAATGTTGTAAATTGTAAATACTGTGGAAGTCGCAATCTTCCAGCTCCAAAATGTTGCAAAAAGCGAGCAAAAAAGACACAACAGGAAAGCAAAAAAATAAAATAAACTTAGGTGCTATCCCCAACAGCCTGAAAGCTTCTGCGTTTTTGCCATAAAAAAATAAGCGCTTATGCCATATATAAATTCAGTGCCTATGCCCTCAAAAACATCGGAACCTTTTGGAATTTCACAAAGCATCTCCGCCAGAACCCTCCGATATCTGCACCGGAACCTTCCGGAACCTCACCACGCATCTTTTCTGCACCGTAACCCTCCGGAACCTCACCGAGTACCTGCACCGGAAACTTCCGGAACCTCACAAGGTATCTGCACCAGAACCCTCCGGAACCTCACAAGGTATCTGCACCGGAACCCTCCGAAACCGCACAGAACCCTCCAGAGCCTCAGCAGGTATCTTCACGAGGTATCTGCACCAGAACCCTCCAGAACCTCACGAGGTATCTGCACCAGAACCCTCCGGAACCTTGTCCGGAACCTGGTGTTGAAGCTGCACCAGGTCGCACCGGAGCTAATCTGGGCTAAAGTTTTGCTGTTGGGAAAAAACACAACGGAAAAAAAGAAACCCTGAAACAACTGCAGACCCATTTATATTTCACGCAGGGGTTGGGGACCCAAGGATCTGTGACTGGAAGCACCCTCACTTTTGCACTTGCCTTTGATGCAGATGCCATCATTCGCAAGATGGCGATCGGTGACCGCTGGCCTCGCCCAAATTATTTTTCGCCCTGTCGTGGCAGAGGCTACTTGGCAGCGCCGAGCTTGTCCTTGCACTCCTGGACGTTCCCCGCAATGAATTGTGGACTTGTTGAAAACTTGGACCTTATGAGAAGATTGTCCTGCTCTCTGTCATATTCAGACTTTGGGCCTAGAAAGCCAAGAAAAATGAGAAATCCATGCTGGTCAAGCTGCTGCTTGTGGTGCCTACATGCATTACCGTGTTGAGGCACGCATTAACGGATATGCAGTGCCCCGGTTGAGTCCTGAATTTGCAATGCTTCAAACATTCCTGCAGGGATGGCAGGGTGCCGGGCATATCGGACAGACTCTCTGTGCCAAAGATGAAGCAGGGGCCTTGGCGCTTATTGATCGGAAGCGGTCTTCGGGTTTGGAAACCAAATGCTGCTCGTCTTGCTCCTTGCTTCTGCCACTGGCTCACCTACCAGATTGGCGGAGAAGGAACCACGTTCTGAAGTCTTCAACGTTTTGAATCAAGTGGAACAACGAACCAGCAATGTCCAAAACAGATTTCAGTTATGGTCAGATTATATGCTTTGGTCTGGGGCGGCAGCTGTGATTACCTGCAAGGCTTGACTGGGCGATCAAATCTTTACATAGCAATAGCAAGATAGCATATGAGTAGTTTATAGGCACGCTATTGGTCGTATATAAGTAGACCAGGGACAAGAAGCAGATATGTAATTTCTATACCGCATGCAGGCAGCATATAGGTAGCACATAGGTATTTTCTCGGTAGCATTTGGCTTTCAAATGCTGTAAATAGCTAAATGGGAGGCCGTGACTTTGAAATATTGCAAATAGCATGCACATGGTAGATTTTTCTGGGGAAGGGGTGCTGCCATTCCAATTGGGGGGGCGCAGGACCGGGGAAAGGGAACATATATGTAGCCGTACTATGCGTATAGTTGGGTTCAATGAGATCAATGGAGGAGTTAATTTAATGCCTTAGTAATGTTTGGGAAATATCCGAACTTGTGGGAAATTCATCGAACTAAACGGTGGATTTTCGAGCCGTGTTTGAATATTGGAGGGTAACCATCAAAAAGAAAACTTGCGGGGTTTGCCATGGTGAATTTACACTTAATTAATGATAGTTCAATTGGCGGTTGTTTTTTCACAAGGTTTTGGCAGATATATCGAACTACTTCAGGGGGATGACACAAACCAAAAAAAACTGGGGGCACCACCTTGTAGTTTATGGGTTCTTTAAAGTGGGGATTGAATCTTAGCCATGCAAATGGGAAAATGTAGCAGTCGATGAAGGTTGTTTTTGAGATGTAGAAATACTTAGAGTGCAACCCTTGCCATTTTTTTGGTGACTTACATTTTTGTTTTTGCTGGGATTCCTTTTTTTCGGATGATTGTTCAGTTTCCACAATGTTTACTATCAATCACCCTTCACTTTTCAAGACAAAACTATGTAGTAAAGAATTGGCAATTTACTTGACAATGCCATTGCCCTTGAATTGGGAGACTTCTCTGCGCCGTCAACAGAGTTCATCCCTCACAGGAAGAGTTGGATGAGGAGGAAGCCGAATTGGAGGCTGGCAAGTTTGAACACGTAGGATGAGAATCAATGTGCGGTGTTAACACATGAAATTTGCACGTGGGATCTAGAAATAGGGTCCGCAGCTATGGGATGTGAAAACTCCAAACTGTTGGATCTGTATGCTGGCACCCCTCTGGTTCGGGACGTCAAGCCCAAGCGTTGCCAAGGCCACAGGGTGGCCACGATGGCTACACCAAATGGATAGCTAAGACGAGACCCTGACTGGAGAAGATGTGCAGCTGCTAAACCCTTGTTGATGTTGGAGATGTTGATCATGAAAATAGTGGGGATTTCACTGATTTCACCTGAAATTGGAGGGGGGAAACAAAGAAATGATGCTTGTGGCAGAATGAATGTCGGGGGAATCCTGGGGGAATAGGCAACATTTTTGGGATGTGAACCACTGCTACCAGTTTGGGACCGCATTATTCATGTTTATTGCAAGACCCACTGGTGTCGCACACAATCCAGACAGTGCGTGTTCGGGGGCTGTGTAATTTTGACCCGTTCGTGCAGTAGCAAGAGTGTGTGGTAGAGCCAGCAAGCATTGAAATACGTAGCCTACAGGGTGTCCACGCAATATCAAGGAGTTTTTAAGGTCAAGCGTCATTGGTTTGTGTCCGATGTTCTCTGAATTTTGCGACCTAGATCAAATACATCGCGAACTTGACCACAGTTTGAAGCCCAAAAAGAAGGTTCTCCTAGTGGGGATACATTTGTATATATTTATATGTGTATATATATATGTGATTTGTATTTACATATACACATGCGTGTGTGTACATACAAATATATGTGTGTATATGTATATATATATATACATGTATGTATATATGTACTGCAATGTAACGTAACGTAACGTAAAGTAATGTATGTAATGCATGTAATGTATGTAATGCAATGTAATCTAGCCTAGTGTAATCTAATGTAATCTAATGTAAATGTAACGTAATGTAATGTAATGTAATGTGATGTATGTAATGTAATGTAATCTAGTGTAATCTAATGTAATCTAATGTAAATGTAATGTAATGTAACGTAATGTAATGTAAATGTAATGTAAATGTAATGAATGTAATGTAATGTAATGTAAATGTAAATGTAAATGTAATGTAAATGTAATGAATGTAATGTAATGTAATGTAACTGTCACTGTAAATGTTAATGTTAATGTAATGTACATGTATATGCAATGTAATGTAGTGCAATGTAACGTTTAGTAAGCGCAAATGTAAATGTAATGTAATGTAAACGTAAATTTAAATGTAATGTAATGTAAACGTAAATGTAAATGCAAATGTGATGCAAACGTAAATGTAAATGTAAATAGAAATATAAATGTACATGTAAATGTAATGTAATGTAAGTGTAATTAAATGTAATGTAAACGTAAATGTTAATCTTAATGTTAATGTTCATGTAAATATCATGTAAACGTAAATGTACATGTAAATATAAATGTACATGTAAATGTAAATGTAAATGTAATGTAATGTAAGTGTAATTAAATGTAATGTAAACGTAAATGTTAATCTTAATGTTAATGTTAATGTTAATATAATGTAAACGTAAATGTAAATAAAATATACATGTAAATGTAAATGTAATGTAATGTGAGTGTAATGTAATGTAATTTAATGTAAACGTAAATGTTAATCTTAATGTTAGTGTTAATATATGTTGATGCCAATGTAATTATCATGTAAAGGTAAATGTAAATGTAAATATACATGTACATGTAACGTAATGTAGTGTAATGTAATGTAATGTAATGCAATGTAATGTAATGTAATGTATATATCTTTATGTGTGTATGTATACGTATATGTATGTATGTGTTTATGTATATATATATATATATGCCTATGCGCACATACTTATACATTTGCTAAGTGAAGATTACGGATCAGAATCCAGTCCTGAATCGGGGCAACGCCTTGATCCGTGACCAGCAGATCCTCTCGGCTTCACGGGTTCCCCGGGGTTCCCCATCTGGGGACCGGGGCGGTGAAAAATGGATGCGTTTTCCAGCACTTTGGCAAGCAAAAGTGGCCTGGCTCACTGATCAAAACCCCCCCAAATGGTTGGAACAGTGGAAACCCCTAAATTTTCAAGGGTTGCAGAGATCATTCAACCGAGAGGCTTGATGTTTAAAGTGTGAATATATGTCCAGTTCGGACGTAAGTGAATGTGGTTGTCTTGGCAATTGTTGCCGACCGGTTTCGAAGAGAATGGCCAAACTGATCTCCAATTCGGCCCAGCGCCTGAACAGTCTTGAGAGGCCGAACCTGGGGAGTTTTCCAACAAGGGAGGCCCCCAAACGATAGGAGATGTATCTATATATATATATATACCCTCTGGTATTTTAACATAGCTATTCAAAATCGCCATTTATAGTTATGATTTTCCAGTTCGCTATGTTAGTTTACCAGCGGGTACATACCGAATGGGGTTCATAGATACAAATCAACTCATAACTGGGGACAATCCACGGTGAAGCCCGAGGCCTAGATCCCGATGTGAAGATGCAACTGGGCGAATCTGCCCCCTTGTTGTTCGGTGGAGGCGGCGCCAGAGGCGCGCTGCGCCCTTGGCTAGTGGTATAAATGTCTGTGGATCAGAATTAACCACCTGTGGGACCACAGGTTGAAGTCTGGTTTTGGATTTACCAATCCAACTATTGGGGCCAATTTTGACACCCAAATCCCAGGATCCAGGGACCGATTTCGAGCATGTTTGATGGACTATCCAATGATTGGGCTTCGCAATCGGGGTTTAGAAGGTGGGCCATTGAAACACGGTAGGCAGGTCCAGGTTCGATGTGTCCCGCGAGTTTCGTGAGTTTTCGCGCCTGTGAAAGTCAAGCAGATCTAACATCATGTCAATCACCAAGCTGATCACTGTCCAACCATGTACTTGGGATCTCCACATCGGCATCCTCAGGGTCTGGTCCGCGGTCGCGGTGTGGGCACTTGGAACTCTTGGAATGGAGGATTAGTGGACCAGGTTGATGGATACTTCAGCAATTGATCCACTTTGGGTAAGACTCAATTCAGCCAATTGATCAAGTTCATGGATTCCTAGGATTAATGACCTTATGAACTATGTCAGAAGGATTATGTGTTTCTGTTTTTGAGAGCTTGCTACAGTTGATGCCCTCCGTTGATCAAACATGACTTGCTGGAAAATCCCCCGTTTGTAGATGATTTTCCCAGCCATAAGTCTCCATTGATATAGGATTTCCCATATGCTCCTATGATTTTCCCATAGTTTTCCCTATTTTCCGATGATTTTCTCATATTTTCCCATTGTGTATGGAGAATCTTTCAGCCACGGTTGCCAGAGGGTACCTTAGCGCCACGCCAAGGCCTGGCATGAGATCTCCAGGCGATTCATGTGGGTCAGGGGGTTATACCGCTTCTACTCTCCTGTGTCTGTCTTTCTAGGTATCTTTCTATCTTTCTACCTATCTATCTGCATATGTTGAGCGTGTGTGTGTGTATATATGTGTGTGTGTGAATCTATATATAGTGTGTATATATAGTATAGAGAGAGAGAGAGAGTGATAGTACAGATAAATACATCATTATCTTCCTGAAACCACCAATGCCAGGTATGGCCACAAGGAGCACTGGCGTGCGGTCTGTGCCCGTGATGCCTGTGCCTCTGCAGACTGAGCTGACGGGTGGTCGAGGTGCTGCGGCGACTGGGGCTTCAGGATATTGGGTTACCCTCCGGTGTCGCCCAACATCCCATGGGAAATGGAGGTTTTACCGTCAACAAATAGGTATTTCATGGGATTTGATGAGATTTGATGTGATTCAATGGACTATCATTATGTCTAATTTATTCTTACGATCTTTGGGTTATGGTTTATGGATATAGATTGATAAGAATTGCGCAACGCTTGTTTAAAACAGTGTGTTTCGATGGATTCAATTCGAGTTTATTTTGAAAGATGTGCGAATGTCTCATATCCCACAAAAAGAAATTCGTTTTTTGGCTGTGGGAAAAACGACTCAACCATGAGATCACCACCCAGAATGGGCAAAAATGTTGGAACAAAAGATAGGGGTTAACCAACAAAATTATATAGGCAGATGAGTGATATGATCGAAAAAATGGTGTAAAGCCTGCAAAGATGTGAATAGCATCTACAAAGGTGGATAGAAGCAACAGAATCCATCGGACTATGGTCGTTTACGCTCAGAAATGTGCCACAGTCGGGATGATTGAAAGACCCACCGACCAACCACTGCGAGATATATATCTGTCTCTATCTATCTATCTATCTATCGATCTATCTATCTATATATATATGTACATTTAAATAGATAAATGTGTATATTTGTATATATAAACATGTATATATATATACATACATACACATATATACATATATACATATATACATATATACATATATATATATATACATGTTTATATATATATATTATACATTTATATATATATATGTACTAAATCTATGCATTCCCACATATTGTGGCAAAATAGCACTGATGATCGACGCACTTTTCGGATCAGGCGACACCCTGAGTGGCAGCTGGGTGCTGAGACCAAAATGTCCTCCAGGAGGATCAGCCACCTTAGTGCGGTTAAGAACCACGGTTAGTACTACTATGGATGGGCCAGCGAAATCCTGCACCAGTTGATAGGTAGTAAACATCCCATTATTTTGTTGGGTTTGAACCATCCAAAGTAGGCAGGGCCCTCAGTTTCAATGGCTTAGTTGGTTGAAACAACTAGATTCACTAGGGTTTATGGTAGATATACCGAGCTAGTTCATGGGGTGAACCTAAACCAACCAACATAACTTTTGGGCACCACCTTGCAAGGTATGTTCAAAAATCAAACAGCCCCCAAGTTGTAGTTTATTATGGGCTATACCCCTGTTTCTGAGATGTGAAATGGCCCAAAACGGGTGGTTACTGGGATGGCTTATTGTTGGTTTTGCCAAACTGGGGGAGTGATCATCCAAAAGGATCCGATTGTGTGGACCACACTTGATCCGATCCTAGTTTACCACTTTTGTTGGTGTCCGGTGTATCAATGGATTCTGGGCAAATTATAATGACATAAATATATTCGTTCTGCTTGCAGGTTTTTGTCCGGGGCCTTCGAACCAGGTGACCGAATGTGGCCGTCTTCAACCTCAAGGCATCTTAGTGGGTAGGCTGGCAATGGACACTTCAGCCAGTGCTGTTGGAGCGGCGGCTTTTGTTGTCGGCTACTGGGCGCGTGGGCTGTCCTTCTCTGAAAAGATCGAGCCTCCTGCCTGCAATTGTGTGTGTAAGGTAGAACCCTACAGCGCTCCTGCATCTCAAAATAGCGGATTCCCATTTTGGATTGTTGGATTGGTGCTTTGTATTACCTTGGTTGTACTTCTTAGCAACGTGGCCTTGGTGCTGAAAGTATCATTGAAAGACTCCAAGACTGGAACCGATCGTGAATTTCAAATTGGGGTGAAAGGAAAGAGCAAAGGGGTTTACGGCACAGCTCGTGGTCTGGCATTGACTGGATAGTATGGCTTTTCCAGCCGGCTCTTTAGTTTACCATGATTACGGAGAAGGGCCTCCTCAAGTGGTGCATACCAGATTGGTTTTGGGGCATATAGCTGGGCATGAGCATATGATTCGTACTCCCGATGGCGATACCTATATAGAAGTCCTTGATCAATCGAATCCTGATCTCGTGGGTTTCTATGTGGGGCCGGATGATGGGTCACTACCTTTGGGGGTTGCAGCAGCTTCAGTGTATGGGTTCCGGCAGATGACTCTCGCACAATACCAGCAGATCTTGGCCGATGGCCGCATTGAGGTTTTAGCTGAACAGAACCGAAGGGGTATTGTCCCTCCAGCTCCAGCCGTTTTGGGGCAACATGTGTGGGTCCTCGCAGAAAGTGTTCCTGGTCATCCTATTGGGGAGCAAGTTGTGCCACCTGTTGGGCATGCACGTGAAGGAGATTATGGGCTGATGGTTTTTGCTGACAATGAAGGTAATAGTAGACCTGTTTTGATTAGGCAATTGGCGATCGAGAACATTCCAGCTTTTTGCGAAGAGCGGATTGGTTTGGCACGGAGTTCTGAAGCATTGGAGGGAAGTGACAAGTTTGCATCAGAAGATGTTCGTACTTTAGAAGTCAGATATGCAGCTTCTGGTGAGAGACAGCGCAATTTCAAGGAGACCATTGCGGAGATGGTACAGGCTGATTTTGATGATTTCCCCCTAGAGCCTAGGACGTCACTGTCCTATTTGAGGGCAGTCTCCAGTGTGGCGGAGTCAGCCTTTGGCCAGCACCTGGGATGGGTCTCCCAGTCCAAGATTCCTGATGGTGACAGGGCCATCCATGAGAATGAGGTCTTGTCTAGGGCTTTGGACTTGGCGATCACCTATGATTCCCTTAATGTTTCAAACCTGACTAGTTTCGAGTTGCTGATTCGGAGAAAGCAACTGTTAGCTGAAGCTCATGCTTACAATCCATCGGCACCATCATATGAAGGAGCAGATCATTTCTTGGGTACATCGTATAGACCCGGTGGAGCGATCGTCGTCCCAGAGCTCACAGAACATGTCTCACGCAAGCTGCATCAGGAGTCACAGATCTTAAAGGAGAAACGCAAGCAGGCTGAGATGAAGGGCAAAGGCCCTGGGCGCGGTGGCAAACCAAGTGGCCCTCAAGCCAAGGCCAAACCAGGCCACGGTGACGGGGGCAGTGGATCGTAGGCTTCTTCGGGCTGCTCAGCTTGGCCAGGGCTGAGTGGTGTCATCCGGATCTCGCTGGCCGTGCACGATATTCACAACATTGTTTTATTTTTTGGGTTTGGACACTGGCTTAGCTTTGTTCTTTTGCCCTGCAGTTTTCGGGGAGCCTAGCAATGGTGAGACAGTGGCGCAGTCGGATTTTTCATGAACCCTGCAGTGATGGTAGGGCACGTGATGTGCTTCCCTTACCGCTGTTAGAGGATGTGGCGTCAGTGCAGGGTGACGTGTGTCGGGCGGTGCGAAGACGGATCCTCCGTAAGTCCGCTGTTGTTAAGATGGTGAACCGGGCCATTTTTTCTCTGAATTCGCTTTACATGGGGAGGCATTGGGATGAAGGGAGATGCATTGCAAAGCTAGCAGAGCTTCCTTTGTCTCAGCAAGAGTGCATTCGCGATCTGATCCGGAGAGTTGATGCATTTGGACCTATGCCTTCTGGTGCAAGTCGCCGAGGAGCCCTTGAGGCGCTCCGGGCACCATGCAATGGGTATTCCGAACCCATTGCAGGAGTGGGAGAGGTGGCTAACATGAATTTGGAGCTACTATCACTCCCTTCTGGTAGGGTCGCTGGTGTCAATCTTTCATCTGCCTTGGAACAACCCCTTAAGGATATGGTTGATAGTTTCGAGGATTGGATGTTGCAAGATGCATCAACGTGGAGTTCTATTTGCGAGCATGCTCATAAGATCAAGCCTTACAATGACCCATCGCTGTCGGATAGAAGCAAATACCTTTCTTTCCTTGCTCATTTGAATGAATGTGGCATCTTGAGTCACACCACATCGTGTAGGGGCAGGGTTGGTGCTTTTTGTGTTACCAAAAAACCAAAAGAGGTCAATGGGAAGTTTGTAGAAAGACAGAGGCTCATACTGGACTGCAGGCAGGTCAACCTTGCTTTTAGAGAACCGCCCAAATGTGAGCTCGGCAGTTTAGCTGCATTGTGCGAGGTGGAGCTGAAGGATGGTGAGAGACTTTTCTGCGGTGGGTCGGATATTCAGGACTGCTTTTATGCTGCTAAGATTTCCGCAGAGCTCTCCAATTTCTTTTGTCTTTGCCATGATCTCTCTCCAGATGAAGCACGTTTTGTTTGGGGTGATGATTTTCCTTTCCCTTCGAACCGCTCTTCGGTGTCTCCATGTATCAATGTGCTACCTATGGGTTTTAGCTGGAGTTTTTTCCTCATCCAAAAGTTGCACGAGCAGTCTGCATTGAGATCTTTGGGGGTGGGTCGTGATCGTCTTATTTTGGATGGCTATCCAGCACCAGTTTTGAGCCGTGATGATGCAGTTGCAATGCCTTATTGCGACAATGTGCACAGCTTGTCTCTGTCCAGGACTGCAGCTGATGATAGCCTTCAGCGAATGGAGGACGATTTAGAAGGGATGGGTTTTTCGTTGCATGAGCAGGTTTCATCCACGGATTTCTTTCAAACTTTGGGTGGAATAGTAGATGGTGGCACTGGTCAGATTCGTGCTACTCCAACTAGGGCATGGAACATCCTACTTGGCTTTGAGGAGGCCTTGGTTAGCAAAGTTAACTGGCAGTTTATGCAAAAGCTTTTGGGGCACGCTATGACATTGTGTGTTCTTAACAGGGCTGGCATGTCAGTTTTTAGGGCTCTCTACGATTTTGTGGAGCGAGCTGAGCAACCACGGTTTTTGAATAAGCTGGAGAGACGGGAAGTGAAAATATTTATTGGGCTAGTTCCTTTGTTGGTTGGAGAGCTTCGTCGCACTTGGTCATCCACTATCCATTGCTCTGATGCCAGTCCAGAAGGGTATGGCATTTGCAAGAGAGAGCTTCCTGAATCAGATGTCCGTGAATTGGGATCTTGGCAGGATCGATGGCGCTTCAAGCATTTGGATCCTGCAGAATGGCGCCCAAGGCAGCGCTATGCAGGACAGGATGTGTTGGGGGATCTACGCACTGCACGCAGTTTTCCTATTAGTAGCACTGTTGAGGATTTATATTCTTACAACAACAACTTCCCTGAAGTCCCCGAAGAGTACACTAAACCTGAAGACTGGTCGACTGCGCTCATGGGTCGTTGGCGTAACACTAAAGAGCATATCACTGCAAAGGAGGGTCATTCACTGGTTTTGGTAGCTAGGCATCTTTGTCGTTCAGTTCGCAATCGCAACAAGAGGCACCTGGTTTTGATTGATAGCTTTGCTCTTAGCATGACTACGTGCAAGGGTAGAGCAACCAATTTTGGTATGCTTCGGACGGCTCAAAAGGTGGCCGCGCTTAGCCTGGCAGGTGGTTTTACCCTGCGCACTAGATGGGTTCCCTCTGAACACAATGTGGCGGACGGGCCATCAAGGGGTCAGATCCAGCCGGGTCCTTACTCCAAGCAGTTCATCCAAGGGTCGCGCCTCCGCACCGAAGCCGAAGCGTGTGCTGAGAGGGGAGAGACTGGCGAAGAGTTCCCCGGTCAAAGCTCGATCCTTGCAGAACCCAGCTGTTGTGGAGAACAAGAAGGAGCCCTCTTTGAAAAGGACCCTGAATGGCACCACAGCCAAGAACATGCAACCAATGAAGAGACGGAGGAGGAGCCTGCAGGCAGTGGATGGGCTGACTCAAGAGGCCAACGACTTAGCAGCTCGCAGCGGACTCAGCCGACTGGAGAGAAGGTCGGTTTCAAAGGTGGTAGAGAATCAGTACGCCATCCATTACGAGAGGTTCAGAGCCTTTTGCCGGGATTCCGGAGTGGAACAACCAGCAGACTGTCAGTTGGACTCATTGCTGACAGACTTTCTGGATCACATCTTTTTGGAAGGGCGTCATGTAGCAGACGGAGAAAAAACTATGGCAAGTGTAGAGTACCATCACCACAAAGTGAGAGGAAACCTCCTTCGCACTCGAAGGGCTCTGAGAGGCTGGCGCAAGGAAGCGCCTCCCCAGAGTCGAGTTCCCATGCCCATGTTGCTGGCGTATGGTCTTGCCATGGCCTTAATGAGTCGCAGCCAAAAAGAAATGGCTGTGAAAGTCATCCTGGACTTCGACGCATATATGCGTCCGGGAGAGAGCATCGACCTGAAGAACAAGCACTTGGTCAGGCCGGTGAAGGGAGCCGGTCCCCAGTTTCTCCAATAGCTCTGAATTCAGCCGACAGAAGAATCTGGATAGGAGATGTGATTTCAACCATGATGAAGGGCAAGGACAAGGAGGCGAAGATCTTCAGTTTTTCCATGGAGGAGTTTCGCAAACAGTTTGGAGAAGTGTCAAAGATTCTAGGGATTCCCGGTCTCCACCCTTACCAACTCAGACATGGAGGGGCAGCTCACGACCTGGCCAGCAAAGCCAGGGACCACGCCCAGGTCAAGGCCAGGGGCAGATGGAGCACAGACCAGAGTGTGAGGCGTTACACCAAGACTGGAAAGATTCAGACTCTTCTAGGACAGTTGTCAAAAGGAAGTCTGGAGTACTGTCGTTGGTCTCAGCGAAATCTGAAGTCAGTGATGAGCGGCCGCATGCAGCCAAAGAGGCTGTGACACCTCCTTGGGAAATAGATGTTTTCACCCTAACCGATCTTCCTGCACACTTTGCCTTAGAGATTTTTGCTGGCACAGCTCGCGTCTGCAGAGAGATCAACAAGTTGGGCATTGTTTGTTTTCCTATTGATGTGTGTTTGTTTCAGCACCATAATGTCCTGAACACGAATATCGAGCACAAGATCTTCAATTGGATTCGATCGGGTCGGGTGGTTTTCGTTTGGTGTGGCATGCCCTGCACTTCCTTTTCCAGAGCGAGAAAGTGGGATGGTTTAGGTCCTGGTCCTCTTCGTTCAGAACATTATCTATGGGGATTACCTGGTTTGACTTATGCTGACCATCGTAAGGTTACCGTTGGAAACTTATTGCTGCGGTGGAGTGTTCGAATGTTTCGTCTATGTATTCAACATCATGTTCCCATTGTCCTGGAGAACCCGTACTCTAGCATGGCCTGGGAGCTTCCACCTATGCGTAGATTGATGAGCACTCCTGGTTTGCATGGCGTTTCTTTGGATTATTGTCAGTTTGGAGAACTTTGGAAAAAACCTACCTACTTGATCTACTATAACATTGACATATCTGATTTGGAAAAGCAATGCCACTCCCATAGAGGTTGTTGCAGTAGAACCAAACGGCCACACATTCCGCTGGTAGGAGTCGATGCTGATGGCCTCTTCATGACTCTGAAGGCGCAACCATATCCTTGGGCTATGTGCAGTCAGCTAGCTAAATGTGTGGCCAAGGCCCTGAGGGATCAGGGGTTGGGGGTGAGGCCATTTTGAAGGCCATTACCCAGCTCAAACGAGCATGAGTCCTTTGGCAAGCAACATAGCAGCAGCTATTCTGGCCACTTGGAAAAGGATGCTTGGGAGAGTGCTGAGGACATTCGTTCTGCTTGCAGGTTTTTGTCCGGGGCCTTCGAACCAGGTGACCGAATGTGGCCGTCTTCAACCTCAAGGCATCTTAGTGGGCCACCACCGCCCCAGCCACCTACCTTTCCATTCATTCTATTTAACTCTACCAAAGGGGGTCAGGCCATTTTGAAGGCCATTACCCAGCTCAAACGAGCATGAGTCCTTTGGCAAGCAACATAGCAGCAGCTATTCTGGCCACTTGGAAAAGGATGCTTGGGAGAGTGCTGAGGACATACATATATATATACATATGGAGATATATATATATATATATACATATGTATATATATATATACATATGTATGTATATATATACATATGTATGTATATACATATATATATGGTTACAGATGGTCACAAACGCTCAGTGCGGATGACCAAAAAAGGTTTCATCATGGCTGCGGCTTCTCTCAGGTAGAAGTTATACCAACATCAGTCGCGGCCTCAGCGAGTTTTAATCATGCCGATGTATCTGGAAGTCTGGAAAGATTACCCTCTGGTAAACTAACATAGCTATGGAAAATCACCATTTTTTAATGGGAACATCAACTATAAATGGTCATGTTCAATAGCTACGTTAAATTACCAGAGGGTAACTGATTGCTGATGTTCACCCAAAGTATCATGGAAACATCCTCAGTTGATCTGGAAAGCATCAGAAGTATCATGTTTTTTCATGTTTTTTCAGTTTGATGTTCATCCCAAAAAAGTGCCCGATTTTTTTCGACCGGCCAGTGAAAGATGTTTTTTTCCATCAGTCGTCAAGGCCCGAAGGCTTCATCCATGGCAGGCTCGGGTCGCCCTACAGCATCAAAAGATATTTGGGATCCACAATCTACATGAAGAGTGACTAATGTGGATGATATGGATAAAAAAAACATCCTTCAATTCAAGATGGAACTTCAGAACTGGGAAATTTGAGAGGAAACTCATCTTCCAGATGCCATTCTTGGATTTCCATGTGAAATTTCGGCGGTAAACCCAAGAGCAAATAACTCCCTACTTTTACCAGAAATGGATTCTATAAACCATCCAAACTTGGAAGTTTATACTTGGGTTTTACCACATTGGACCCGATATCAGACCCAAAAATGCAGCAGATTCAGTATACAGCTTGGGTTTGTTTCTACAGGGTGTTTATTCACAGGGGCAAGGGATTCTGTTTTCTTCACTATCACTATTCGTGAGACTGTGATGATAGCCCCAGATTTGCTAACGAGATCTGCGACTAGGTCCTGTGTTACAAGGGATCCCTTGTTTTCCCGTTGAACTCCCGACTTTTGTAGCTCAACCTACTAACCCATCTGGGTTTATCTGAAAATGGGCTACTGTACTCCTACATCCCATTGTTTCTACTCATTTTCCCCAATTCAAATGGCCATTTCAGGTGCCAAAGCCATCAGTTCGCAGGTGCCACTTTAGCTCCGGCCTACGCTCCCAGCAGCCTGGACACCTGGTCCAACTTGTCATAAACCACCCATATGGATTGATGGTTGAAATCGCCATAAAAATACGGTAAAATTGGGCATGCTGGGTCTACTATTGCTTTAGATGAATTTTCGGCCAAGATCAGAGGGTTTTTGTTTCCACTTTGAAAGAGAAAGCTGTCGTGCGACCTTCGCGCTGATAGTGAGGCCCAGTCTACAGCCCATCTGTCCCCCAGCAGGTGATTTATGCAGG
Source organism: Cladocopium goreaui (assembly GCA_947184155.2). Taxonomy (NCBI): domain Eukaryota; class Dinophyceae; order Suessiales; family Symbiodiniaceae; genus Cladocopium; species Cladocopium goreaui. The sequence continues at coordinate 274,982 of CAMXCT020002813.1, forward strand.
CGCAGTGATGCTCGGACTGGGGCTGCGGATGCAAACTCGCTGTGGGATGATTCCAACGAGCCTCTTCAGAATGTTGTGCAAATCCCATAGTTCGTCACCACTTATCATTTATCTCTCCCGATCACTTGCCATTATCACTAGCATTTTTACACAGAACCAGTACACATGCCCCATGAAACCCCATGAAAACCCTATATTCATCCCATATTCATCCCGTGTCATCAACGAAGTCCCAGGAGAATCTTCCGGCGCGTGCGGCTGCCCAGGCTGCTCAGGCTGCTCAGGTTCAAAGTCTCAGGGCTACCCTCTGGTAATCCAACACAAGGAAAATCCCTCAAAAAATGAGAAAATATATGGGAAATCTTGTATAAACGGACGTTTTCCATGGGAAAATATGGGAAATCCTTATCAAAAACATCTATGCTGGATTTTCCATGATGTTTCATTACCAGGGGCTATAGAACCGTATAAAAGCCATCATCTGATGCTGATATAGTTGGCTTTTTTGATGGGGATAGAGGTCAACACCTGGATAAATGATGGAATCATGGATCATCGTGATGGATCAATGGTTTGCAAATGAGCACTTCGAAAATGGAAAATGTTACCAGCGATGCTTTTCACAGGTCGGTGTTTTTTTGTGACTGGCGAGGTGAGTCGGAAATATGTCCTATCTGATAAGGTCTACGAGTCTACCATCTGAAGATCCACTAAAAGTGGTGCGAAAGATGTTGAAGAATTGTTATGTAAACATGGCCGTGAAAGTTATCAGCCATTTTTGCATCTGTAAATCAACGAGCTGGATGTTCCTCCCAAGGCACCTGCCCGTGGAGCCTTTGGCAGCTTTCCTGGCCAGAGATTCCCAGTTGGGACGGGGGTCGGCAAGACACCCAGCGGCTGTTGGATTTTGGGGGATGTAAATTGGTTCATAATTTCTACGAATTATTTTTGACTACACCTACGAATTGTGTGAGTATGAATTAATGTCAACCCCGGATTAATAAACCATGGTTTATTAATTAGGGGGGTACTCCCCAAATAGTCATAATCTGATACTTAAATGGTATCCCCCCAATTAAACAACCTAGGGGTTTATTAATCCAGGGTTGACATTAGTGAACACTAATTTACTAAGAACCCGGTTTAACATTGAAATATTGGCAAGTCGGGACTCTCAATCCATGATCGGCGAATCCCATGTTCTCCACTAGAAGAAAGCAACAAACACGGTATTTTTATGTCCCAGTACATCACTGATTGGCAGATTTTTCGATCAACTTTCTCCTAAAATTTTGCAGAGACCCAATCTTGATTGATGGTGATGCTGGCTGAGGCCTCACCCAACTCCTCGCCGAAGGTGATGGGTCCGTTTCAGGGCCCAGACCGAGTCGAATTCTGTGGCAACGCTAAGGCCAAAGGTGTCCATGAAAACTTGGACTGACAACATGTGCATACCATTGAAAGCGTAAAAGCGTTACTCATTGATGCCAGGGTTGTATAGTTCTCTGTGAAGCAGAAGTGCATCTGTCGTGTAGTGTACCAGGAGTTGCATAGTTTGTATTTTCCAGCCACTTCACAGTGTGATGGAGCCAACCTATTTTCCAGCTATGGCTTCTCAGTTGTCACCATGGTCAACTCGAGATCATGTCCAAGTCACAATGAATTCAAAAAGAATTCAAATATATGCATGCATATAGATATTTTTATACATATAGACTAGTATAATTGTGATATAAGGAGTGGATATATATATATATATATAGACAGATAGATAGATAGATAGATAAATATATAGCTAGATAGATTAGATTAGATTAGATTAGGCTAGGCTAGGCTTGGCTTGGCTAGATAGATAGATAGATAGATAGATAGATCCCCAGTTTGTTGTTGAGATTTGCTCTTCAGAATCGCGAGGCCAGTGCCAGCAACACTTCCGACACTTCCTCCAGCCCCTCGGCCAATCCTACAAGGTGCTGTAGCCTCTGCAGAAACCAGCAGAAATGGTAGGTTTAATGGGGTTTAATGTTGGGTTGTATGGTAGGTTTAATGGGCTTTAATAGGGTTTAGTAGGGTTTACTACTCTAGACAGGTTTTATGGTGGGTTTGAGATTTAGAGGGGATTGCCATTCTAAGCGTCTTATGTTTGCTGTGTTTGTTGTATTTGTTGGTTGATGACTCGATGACCCCCATGAACTAGTTCGATATATCTACCAAAAGCCATAACTTTGTTATAAGCCAACTTAGACATCCAAACTGTGGGACCCTTGCAGGGACCTTGCAGATTCACTCTGTCACTAATTGATTAACTTCAGATTTAACATCACTGGGATAAGATTAGCAGATTTGACCACAACTCAACCAGGATTCATTCCAGCGATCTGGATCTTGGTAAAACCCTTGGTCTTGTTGGATGATTTTTGTTGCTACTTCCCTTTCTGTAAGAATTTTAATTATCCTATTAAAGATTGACTCTGTTGTTTTTTTGGGTGGTGAATCTTCCTCAGCAGAAACTTTGGTTGATCTCCCAAGTTTCATCGGCGATACGGTGATGCCAAAGAGCTCAGGTGGCGAAGTTCACAGCCATATGATCGGCGTCGACTCGACTACGACTCATTTCCCTCGATCGAAAGGGCTGTGAAAATTTGAAACACGCTTGTTTTCACATAAAATCCTTCTTGAGGCTTGCGATCTTCTCGTCATCTTAGAAGCAAAAGCTTCCCGGATCTATCCATATAATATATATATAATACAATATATATATAATACAATATATATAATACAATATACATATATATAATATGTGATATAATATGTATATATATATGCTAATTTTCCATGTCATACTTGTTGGTGATTTCAATATGTTTCAAGAATCTTTTGACATAGTCATGCCAACATTTTTGGGATGATGATTTCCAATGGCAGGCATATTTTTTCACAGATACGATGAATCCCTTCCTTATCTTCCTTGAGTCAACGCCAAGTTGGAACCAGTAGATATGATATCGGTGTCACGACGTATGGGGCATTATCTATCCGCACTTTGACCTATCATAGTTGTGAGATTGCAAAACATGTTTGTTGTGTCAGTTGTATCGTGATGTTGCCTAAACGTCCCCATGTTCAATGGATGTCATATCCATGTTTTAGGCAAATTTTGCAACAAACCCTTGATATTGATGGAACATCCCATGAGTTTGCTCTGACTTGATCAAGGCAGCCTCCATCATGATTGTTAGTTTTTTGCAGCGAATGTGTCAATGATTCGGGAGCATGCGTTGCCAAACCTGATTATAACTCAATGAGCCAGCAAATTACCCATTTACCCCAATCAACTAGTAGTTTGGATGTATTACAATTACAGTGATCTCATCCAAATTGTATTTTCATAATGTTCATATATATATATAAACAGATATTTTCATATTGATATATAGATATATATACGTATAGTTATATATATATATATGTATATTAACAGATATTTTCCCCATCTACTCCCCCATTACCCACAGTTCAGCTGTGGATTTTCCCGCTCAGGTGTCCTCTACGTCACGCATGATCTCGGGCCAAAGAGCTGTGGAGGCCGTGGACGACTCCGAAAAATGGTGGAGCCATTGAAAATATATGGGATGTATCAGTTATAAACACCTGGGTGGATATTATAAACCATATATTATAGATATTTATAGATATAAACCGTTATAAACCATGATATTAATGGGATCTAATGGGATTTACTGGGATGTACCTTCTGGTAAACTAACAAAGCTATGGAAAATCACCATTTTCAACGGGTAAATCAACTATAAATGGCAATTTTCAATAGCTAACTGTTTGTTTACCAGAGGGTATCAGTTACAAACCAATATGTTCGATGGTATCTATCTTTTTCCCCACCTGCCAGGTGAGGGTCTTTAGATTTTATCAGAGTTCCCTCCCTTCCCTCCCCTCCCTTCCTCCCTCCCTCCCTTCCTTCCTCCCTCCTTCGACACTGCCGAACCTCAACCACCAGCGCCAGATGTCTGTGGGCACTGCCGGACCTCAACGGCAAGCGCCAGATGTCAGATAGAATGCCACAAAGAATGCAAAATAGAATGTCAGAATATACATACATACATACATACATACAGACAGACATACATACATACATACATCAGATAAAATGCCAAACAGAATGTCAGATAGAATGCCAGATGGAATGTCAAAACATTTATATATATATATAGAGATATGCCAGAAAGAATGTCAGAATTTATGTCCGATAGAATTCCAGATATAATATCAGAATATGTGTCAGATAGAATATAAATTGGTGGACTCGAAGAAAATACTTGATCAGTTCTCTTCTAAGCATTGCTGATGATATCCCAGGACTGTCTGTTTAAATCCCAGGTTGTGTTGAATCCAAGATTTTGCTGCTCTCGCATCAAAAACTTGTCATTTTTACCGGAAAATGATGACGAACCATGGGATGTGGGGTTCCCCTAGTTCGCGTCCTTCTTCAGGTATCAGAAGTGCCTGGCAGTCCTGTGAGGAGCTGTGGAAAACTGGTGGAAAATCCCTGAGAAAATGCGTTAATGGGAAAATCATCTGTAGATGGGTGATTTGACCATTGCCACGTTTGATTACCCGAGGTTAGATTTCAGGAAATCTGGGAAACCAATTGCATTGGTTGATTTCTCAAACCTATGTTGAGGATTGTGGCAATAATCCAGAGAAAGTGATACGTTTGTAAACTACAAGGTGATGGGTCCTTCGTACTTCATAGCTGCTATAATTTCTTTCTATGTTTTTGAGATTGACCGAACCAGCCAATGCGTCTATTTGTTTGACGGGGTATCTAAGATTTCCTATGAAATGTTCATGTTTATCCCCAGAATCACCCCAGAATCCGCAAGAATTGGGATGTATGGTAAATGTGTGATATGAACCTGTACCCAAACAAGGATTTGCTGTAGGCGACGAAAATTGCAAGGCTGACCAGCAGCAAACTGACAAAGATGAATTTAAGCAAAGAAAAAATCGAAAGTTATCGTGGAAATGACAGGTAGAAAAACTAAGAACAGGTTCAACCAACAATCTAGACTCTTGATAGGAGTTGGTTGCTGGTAGATCATGGTTCATTGTGGTGGTGCCCCAGCCGTGGTCAGTTTCCCCTTGTTGGGTAGTTTTTTATGGCTACGGTTTTGCGACGGGCCTGGAATCTCTGTGGAAAAATGGGAGAATGCGAATGATCGCCACTTCGCTGGTTGCTTTCTGGATGGCTCAACCACCGATTAGTACCATGTGAAGTTGGGTCGAAACATCAAGTCAGTGACATTTTTGGGTATTCCAAAGCAAGTTTCCGTCAAAAAGTTCAGGTCCTTTCACATGCTTTGACCATGAAAGATTGGTGTTTGACAAACAAATATAAATCATGGGTTAAACATTATGAAACCCTCATTTCCCCTCATTTTCATCGTTTAGTTTTCCCCATTCTCAGAGCCCATGGCCGTTGCTCATCTTCTGGGCTTCGTGAGGACTTTTCGCGTGGTGACGCATAGCCCTGTCTTGCCCTCCAGGCTGCATCAAGACCCAAATGGGGTTGGGTAGGGTATGGCATGATTTTCTGGCCACAATACAATACAAATGTGTGGAAGCCACAGTGTAATACAGTACGGTACAGTACAGATCGGCACATAATACAAGCATGTTCTGTTCATTCGGCTACAATACAGTATAATACTGTACAACACAGTACAATACAATGTAATATAGAATGAGAAATCAGATAAGACAATAGAATATAATATAATGTTGTATAGCATAGTACACTATCATATAATGTATTTTAATGTTGTATAATAGTATATGTTTATCTGACAGAATATCATATTATATCATTTGAGGTTGTATAATTGGATGTAATCTACATATTATGTTGATTTATGAGATATAATATACGACTATGTATACCCCCATGCCCCCATCCACAATATATGGGGTCATCCGTTTCAAAGCTCAGAGACCTGCCTCGGTAGCTCCGTAAGGACTTTGGCGGCACCAGTGAGGCGGGGCATGCCACTGAACTTGTCAGATCTGGAATCGAAGCCATTGGGGAATTGCCATTTGATAACACTGTTATTTTCTGGATACCCAGTGATATATGGGTTATCAACCACTCAGGATTTGGAATGCATTCCTAAGCTGCTTGTAAAAAAAACAGGCTGAACCAACAAGAACAAGAACAGAGCCAAATCAAGAATGGGGAAAATATCGTATTGTATACCTCTCAGTTTGCTCGATTTCCTTTTTGTTTCTATGCTGAAAACTTTAACCCCTTAAAGGAGTATAGAAGTAAAAGCTTTCGGTGCTGAAGTAGCTCTTGTTTAGATAAAGACGATCTGCCAACCACGTGTTTCACCGAGTTGGATTCTTCGCTAGGTAAACCTCCCAAGTGAGTGGTGGATGATTGCGTTAATCTTAAACCAATATATGGCTGGCTAAAAAGGACTGTAGTTTGATATCGGCGTTTCATATCCAACCTTACTTTTTTTAATATGTTCATATCCGACCAAAATTGCCATTTGGTCAACACATATGGCTGGCTAGAAAGCCCCCCCCCCGTTTGACAGGAAACCAGTTCAAGTCGATTGCTGTTCCTTTGCCAGATTGGACCCACTGTTGTTGATGGATGTCCCAATTTTGTAGACCGGCCAGAGAAAAATCTGGGAAAAGGTCCGTTCACTGTTCACCATGTTTGTAGTCTTGACTATCAGACGGGTTTAGCATGCTAGATATACCCCTTTGGTTGTCAGACGATTCTGGCTGTCTGAGAACAAAGAGACATGTTCAATAGGAACAAGATCTGCACATCAGTCATGATCATATACATACGTACGTACGTACGTTCATTCATTCATTCATTCATTCATACATACATACATACATACATATATACATGTATTTGTATATGTATATGTATATGTATACATATATGGAGCGCACTTCCAATTCAATGGGCCGAGGCAAGATGCCAGTCCGACGAAGTCCTTGCTGTGTGGGGCTCACCGATCCATGGGAAGATCAGCAAAGCCTGTGGAAAATGACTGGTAAATTTTGAAAAATCAGGAAGGAAGCTATTCCAAATCCCATTAACTATGGTTATCAAGGGTTATTAATTCTTACTAATCCTAATATCTACTGCAGGGATTCCAAACCATTTTTTTCTGTGTTCATGTTTGGTGGATCTTGGCAGTTTGGTGATGATTTTCAACCGTTGGTCACGTTTGGGCACAGTAAGTGTCAAGTGGACGGGATGTCCAAGGCATTTACACGGTGTCAATGGTGTCAATGTCTCTTGGCTGCGGTGGTCCACATTGATGCTGAACAAATGGGGACATATACCCACTACTCATACGGTTTTCGGAGCTGATCCCTTGCCATATGGGTACAAATAAAGTAGCCCAAATCTTGTGGCTCAGCATCCTCAAGAAATGACCACGAAGACCACCCTCCAGTGTCAAACAAGGAGAGCCGGAAAATCCCCGAAGTAAACTAGCACATCAGTGGCAAAATCTTCAATTTCAAATGCTTATTGTTTAAAGCCTGCCATATTTGATTCGCAGAGGGTATCTGTCAGCACTTCAACAGCTTCGCCTTCGACGGAGATCTCCTCCTCGACTACGAACCCATGGTGAAGTGCACAGTGTTTATTTCATCAACAGATTTCAACTGTTTGACAATTTTGGTGTATCGCCAAAATTACAATCTTGGTCGAGAAGATTATCAACCACTGATTTTTGTCTAGAAATCTGTTCAATTTCCAGGCACCCACTTATCTCAAGTTTTTTTTGGGGCGCCCACCTGCTTTCCACATCACTGTTAGGGAGGAGAGGCGTTCGCTGGTGCTGGCTGGGAGAAATGTGATGAAGGCAGGTGATGGGCAGGTGATGGGCTGGACGCTGATCAGTGGATTTGCCAAGAGTTGCTATTTTCAAATCTTGTGATTGTCTCAATTGATTGGATTTCAGTTCCTTTGATTCGGAAGAGGGTTTCTGTTGACGGAAAGTTTCCAGGAATCAACCCGTGATTAATTATTGACAGACATGAACCATCTGGTTGATGTAAGATACGGGGATTCTTAAAATGGGCCCGTCAATACCAGAACCGTCCGGCCAGGCGGTTCTCACCGAGCCGGTGTTCTGCGTCGCCTTTGCAGCAGCAGTTACGACGTGGTGAACCAACGGGAAAACTACCGTTCTTCAACCAAGGTGCAGTCGCCGCTGTGACGGTGCGGGGCTGTTGAGGGAAGGCTTTCATGAGGGAAATGGTATGAAATTCTCTGGAATATCTGCAGCCACCAAAGCTTGAAATGACATTCCATGATTCTCCGGGAGTTTGTGTCGTCTCTGTGCAGGCTGCAAAGACCACGAGCTGTTTCTCTGGACTCTTCAAACATCAAGATCCAGCAGCCAAGCTGCACCAAAATCGACCGTTGAAACCACCAGTTTTTACCAATAAAATAGTGGTTCCTGGAGGATGGCAATCCCAACAAATTATGCGGAAATGCTGTAGAAAACCAACCCATCTATTTTTGCCCAAAAGCAACCTTTGCTCCAGATCTACAGCTGCTAGAAGTGCGAACAGGTGATGGTCAAAGTAGGTGTCTTTCATCCTTCCACTCTTTCCAAAAAATATTGAAAAGTGAATCGCCATTGTTTTTGATGCTGATTTGGAGTTGGTGTAATATTTACATGGCTTGGATATGTCCATATCATTCTTTATCTCCATATCTTACGGGATAATGATCCTCAGGTCCCCAGCCATGTTCCCCAGGTGAAAAAAGTGGACGTGCTACTTGTGGGAGGCAGGATGCCAGGAAGTCAATTGTGCGCGTGGAAAAAGATCTGAAATCCATGCCAGTTTCGCTTGTTTGCCAGACATGTTTGAAACAAAACCTACCGAAGCACCAAGATCATTTATTCTGGAAATTCCAACAGAACAATGAAGCACCATTTCCAAATATTTAAATAAGATCTAATAAGATCCACAAACTGGAAATTGCCATAAAATCCCGACGTGAATCATTTTAGATCACATGTTGTATCACTTTTTCGTTTCAGAAGACACCTGATTTTCCGAAAAGATGGTCCGCTTTCCCAACTCTGAGGCGGCATCATGAGTGCCACCCTGGGGCTGCTTCTGAAGCAGCTGGAACCCACTTGGAAGATTGTGTCTCGGCTGCCTCGGCGGCAAGCCGGTGGCATAGCAATGAACCCGCAATGGATGCATTCGATGAGGATCTAGATTGCCGAAGCGAATCTTTCTTGACCATCATCATCATCATTCGTCATCATCATCATCATCATCATCAGTAGCAGCATCAAAAAAACATCAACATGAAAAAATATCAACATCAAAACCTGGGTCATTGTCTGAGCAGGTCATCGTGGAGCGCTTGTCCGAAGTGGCACAGGTGGGGAGTTTTCTGCCGGAGGGAATTTTCACAGAATTGCTCCAACCAATGAACCCATTAAGATCAGTAACTGAATGATAGCCACTGGGATGGAAGATTGGTCGTTTTACATTTTACCTCTCTACTCTCTATCCTATTTATCCCCAAAAGATGGTGGGGGCGTTGGGAGAATCAGCTTTCAGGAGAGCTCCAATGGTTGGAACAACGCGGGCACCGGCCATTCGGCCCTTTGTGAACCAAACTACACGCCGGAGGTTGCCGGGGATGGCTTGGGGCTGCAGGTGAAAAGCGCTTGTCGAAGCTAAAATTCCCGAGAATTCATAGGCAAAATCCAAAGGACGCCTATATCTAGTGGTAGAAGCTTCCCTGAAATTCAGCCCAATGATTGAAACAGTTTTCACATTGGCCCCCTGTTATGCAACACAACATGAATGCTAAAGTGTGCTTCCATCGCGCATGGAGTAAGATTCGGACTTTTTGGTTCCAAGTCCGAGGTCGGATTCAGTCGAGGATTCTGCAAGAAGATTTGTGGTATATGCCTCCGCTAACTTCCATTCCATTGGTCCAATCTTTGGGGAATTGCCCGTCGTGAGGCTGGCAAAAGTGTAGATATCCACAAGGCCGTCACTGCCACTTGGATGACCATCAGATTTCTCGATGGAATCCCAAATCCTAAATGGTGTTCGAACGGCGATGCAAAAAATGAAAAGGTTGCAAAACAGATGAAAATGGAATTAGAAGTGGAGACTGAGACTTTGCAGCCTTTCAGAAAGTCTAGGAATGTCGATATGTACTGAGTAGTACTGGGTATAAAAATTCTTCATGTCTCCTGAGGTGAACGAAAATTTCCAGCTCAGCCGGCAATACTGGGCCTACTTGGCACAGATGCTTTGCAGCGGTGTAAGTCTCATCAAGTTAATGCAGCCTTGGAGTCGCAGTTGTAAAAACAAGAAGCGCATCTACCGATTGTGCTGCATGCAGACTGGAAAATGCTTGGATTATATTCCAATATGTCCCAAGCACAGGTTCTCTTGTTGATCACTTATTGGTCTGTATCCTGTGGCAAATGGCTATTGATCACCACCAAGGAAAGGCTTGGTGAACCCCGACAAGTTCATCAGCACCACGCCTCACATGACCTTTGCGCATGGGGAGGAGCAGATCGCATGGCTCAAGAAGCGTGGCTCGCATCCAAAGGGCTTCCTCAATACGACCCAAATCCTTTGGCTTGACCATTTTCCCTTATTGAAACATGAAGAAACCACAAATTGGGGGAAAATCATGCATTTTCCAATGCACCCAGTCCAGCACTCAGGTTTCAAAGCCTTGCAGGATCATCCGCTCTTCCAGGGATCCCTGGCAGTCGTAGGTGCAAGTGGTTGATTTGGGTTCTGTAAAGGGTTGGAGTACATCTATGGTGACTATGTCACTACTGAGCTTTCAGCTCTGAAGCTTGCAGAAGCCACAGCTTGGTGATGGAGGATGAGGCATCAGGAAAGAGGGATGAAGATTGAAAAGCATTATCATCGGAATCGTGATCATGACCATGATGTTGATGATGTTGTTGATTAAAAATGATAATGAGGATGATGATGATGATGATGGATGATGGATGTTGGATGATGGATGATGGATGATGGATGATTGTGATGATGATGATGATGATGATGATGCTGGTGGTGATGATGATGGATGATGGATGATGGATGGTGGATGATGGATGATGATGGATGATAGATGATGATGGATGATGATGGGTGATGATGGATGACGGATGATGGATGATGGATGATGGATAAGGACGATGTTGATGATGTTGATGTTGATGATGACGACGACGATGATGATGATGATGATGATGCTGGTGAGTTTCTTGGTGCAAGTCCTCAATGACTCTGGTTTGCTTCAGTCATGATATCTGTCTGAGGAATGGAATACACCGAAGACCCTGCGACGATGAAACAGTGGGCTCCATTGATGATGGAGGGCCGCAATGGCGAAGAAAGGCAGAACAGCAGCAAGCGCGCCATTTTACGGAAGTATTGGCACAAAATATTGGATGTTTTGATTTCCGACATGACCCAATTTGGTTCCCAATCTTTTGACCCATGGGCAGTTGGTGTCTTGATGGAGTTGTGCTGTCGGTACAGCGTGCGGGAGAGCTGTGGAGGTGTGCCTTCACTCGTGTGCCCTATGGCACTGACGTGGACTTCGGTGAACTGACCAAGGCAACGTTTTCGCGGTGTTTTCATCTGTGGTCAACCCAATGCCATACACCATCCCAAAAATAACCATAAAGAGGTGATGTAATGGCTTGCCCACATTAGTCGTTGTTCTCCATGAGATAATGAACCCATTGACTTTCAGAGATTTTGGCGCAGGAGCTGACCAAAGCCTTTGTCTCCTTGGGCGGCGATGTTCAGTTGATGACCGAAGTGTGCCCTGACAGCGGGGCAGGGCAGGACGGATGCCAGAACGGTGGACAATGTGTTGAAACACAGGAGGATGAAGTTTCATTGATAAATTGCTGGTCTGTTGAATACTTTTGACAATGTTGACAGTATAAACAGTATACTGTTAATCTCTTTATCACTATCATCACCATCATCATCAACATGATTACTGTTTTGTGGGCACGATCTTCTCAAAGTGCCAGTGGGTTTCCACACTGAATCACAACGGCAGGGCTCTCGCTTCTTAAGGCTTGCAAAGGCTTGCGCGCTGGAAATTTAAGATGGAACCTCCAAAAAATTGCGATTCCAATATCAATATCATTGGCCAATGCAACTTTTATTGTAAGGTCCATGTGGGCTTTCAGCAGTGCATCTTCTCTCTGCTGTTCTTGATATTGAAGCATATTCCTGGATGGCCAACAAAAGATTGAGCAAATTGATATTATTGTTGTTGACATTGTTGTTGATATGGTTGATGTTGTTGATATTGTTGATATTGCTGATGTTGTTCATGTTGTTGATGTTGTTAATATTGTTGATGATGTTGATGATGTTGTTGTTGCTGTTGTTGCTCTTGTTGCTATTGTTGATGTTGTTGATGTTGTTGTCGTTGTCGTTGTCGTTGTCGTTGTCAGGTCGTTGTCGTTGTCGTTGTGTTGATATTGGTCGTGTTTTTATTCACGTCGCTTCGCGACGGCAACCGCCCGCACCGCATCGTTGGGCAGCCGCTCGTAACTGCCAATGATGTCGGCCATTGAGACCAAAAACATCCGAAAGTACTGATTGTCGGAAAAAAAACGCGAAGAATTTGATAGCCATGTATAGCGGACCAACGCAGTTCAAAAAATAACGAAAAACATGAAAAAACGGCGAAATTGCTGTTATTTACAGTGTTTTTGCGCGGTGAGAAGCAGAAACCACTGCAAATACCATTGTTTTTGAGGGTCAGGTGGCCAAAAACACTGTAATTTACAGTGTTTTTTTTAACCAACGTCAAAAAACACTGGTATTTACGATGTTTTCATTCACACCGTAACATAAAACAGCGTAATTTACGAGGTTTTTGGAAATTTTGAAGCTAGCCGTCAAGCATGCAGAAAACGGAAAAACACTGTAAAAACCAGTGTTTCTGCTATCACAAAACGACGAAAATCAGTCCGAAAACAGGTCCAAAAATTCAAAAATCCGCCTCCGGGCCCGGCCAGCTGCGGAACCGCAAAAAAAGATGTTGCAAACCAAAAAATTGAGGTCAAAAAGTTGAACAACACGGGGGTTTTTCACTTTTCGCTTGCCGATTTTGGACGGGTGCGTTCACGAACAGGTGTCTTCCGTACTGTTTTTTACAGTGTTTTTTGAAGGCGAGCGTCACGACCTATCAAAAACAGGAAGTTTTGGCCGAAAAATGCCCCCCCCCAGGTAAACCTGTAACCTTTTACGAGTGCCATCCGGAAGATCACGCCCCAGCACCTTCGGTGCGGACGGATTTTTATTATTACGACGACGACTACTACTACTACTATTACTACTACTATTGCCATTTATCTTCCATTTATCATCAGTTTGTTTTGTTGTTGTGAGTGTCTTTGGATCCATCCCACAATTGAGAGGACTGACTCTGCCACTGAGGTTTGACTTTGCCAAGGATGAGCTGCTCGGCCTGAGGGGGTGATTCTACATGACCTGCGTTAGATCAACATGTCGACATTTGATCTAAGAATCTTTGAATCCCACTAAAATGTCCTACATTTCTATACATTTCTCCTGTTTGAATCCCAGGATTCTCGTTTCAATGACTGTTTCTCTGACAAACTGAGGAGTGGTCTGTATGATGAGACTTGGATCGTGAAGACCAGGCGGCTTCCTGGATCAGTCGATATGTCCAAGTGAAAATGATGGATTTATCCTCAAGGCATGTCCATCATACAATGTGGTTTTCCCCATACTTTGATTTTTAAACCCATGTCACAATAGACTATCCTATAGACTATAGATAATTATGTCCGCCCTAAATACTTAGAAACCAACTTAGCTATTCAGGGAGAATCAGTTTTTAACTTTTCGATGGATGTTTTTCCCGCTAATTTTTTGGGTACTAAACCCATATCTCTAGGTCAATTATGTTGCGACCTCACATGGGGACATCATGACGTAAATGATGAGAATTGTAAGGGCAACTATCCCAAAATGACCGATTTTTTCAGGTTAGTGAATGATTAGAATTTACCCACAAATCAGATATCTATCTATGTTTGGGGGACCTCACATCGTGTTTACGACTCAAAATTATTGACCCTTATTTTGGAAAGGTGGGAGAGCTAAAATGACTAGCTATGTGTCGCCCATGTGATGAGACTGAAACTGCAACATCATGCAACATCGCATTTTTTCGGCAAAATTCTTCCACATGTCAGAATCAAGAATGATATGTTGGCAATATGTGGGTTAAAATAAGATTTCAGAAGATGGTGGCATCTCCCTGTGTCCCTTCGCCCCATTTCCCAGCGCCAGGAAGACCAAGGGCTTGAGCAGAAAACCCACGCAGTACCGTGCCCGCTTCGTCTTCATCGGCTGGGGGCCGAGATTCGGCGACCTCATGTCGGACGACGATAAGCAGGGAGAATTGTGTCCATGAGAATGGCATCCACCTATACATGTTACATAGAAATATGCCATGTGGTAAATGCAAAAATTAACTAACTCCACATTCACTAGAAAGGTTTCTATAAACCCACCAAATTTGGAGTTGTGTTTTTGTATGTCCATAATATGATACAAATATTCATGCATACATATACAGTGTACATACATTTTACATTACATCACATTACATTACCATACATACATCACATGTATCACATACATCATATGTAGATATTAGAAAATAGATAAGATGATATAATATATACATATATTATATTATATATAATATTTATTTCTTATATCACTCCTTTCAAGCCAATTTTCCATCTCCCAGGTGCTGGGGGATATGCTCTGCCCTTGTTGCAGAAGACGCGCATCCCCGAGATCCGGGGCTTCATGGGCTTCCCGCACCTTGGCGCTCGACCCAACGCACCCTGGAAACCACCCGCAAAAACGTGGAAATTCGCAACAAACCTTGGGAAAATGGTCGAAAATCATGAGAAAATGAGATTTGATTTGTAAAAATGTGGCATGTAACTAGCAGAAATGGGGATGGCATTATTATTAGTAAAGGAAACTTGGAATTCGCCAACGAAATATGAGACTTTATGCCCCCAATCTAGGTGGTAATGAGTATATCAAAAGTTGTTTGATTGGATTCATTTATTGTTCCTCAATTATTATTCCCTGGTATTTGGGCTCATGATCTTCAACGAGATTTTAGGGATGCTTTGAAATAGAAAGAACCCACCGATGGCTCACCTTCAGCCTAATAGCTGTGACACTCAAGGTAGCTGACATTAAATTGGACTATTTCAGTGGGCCCAGCATTTCCAGCTGAAGGGCCCACTTTCAACGCCGCTTCGCTGCCAGGATCAGCGGCGAATTCCTGGTGTGCCAGAACCCTGCGGCTCGGATGGGATATTTCTGGAGATCCAAGAATGAACCATGGTAGAATCCCCTGATTGAACCATGCTATAAAGATTGGTATAAAAATTATGAAAGCCGAAGATTTGCAGGATGCGTTTGAGTTTACTAGAATCGGTCAAGTGAGATGAGCCCCAGGACTTCTTTCGGTGCCCAGGATGTGGTGGAAAGACATAGCAGCAAGGTCTATGGCAAGGCAGCCATTGGTGCACCTCCCATGTCAGTGCCTTGACGACGCGGTTTTTGTGGTTGTTCTTCCGAGCCTATGGGTTGAGGCTTATATTATCCCCGTGACTCTATGATTGCGTTTTTATCCCCATGTTCCGTTGGCTTTGCTTACTCGTTTTAGGATGTTTGAATGATATGTTCTCTTTCCCACTGTTTTTTTCTCAATTGACAATTGTTTTTACCAGGGATAGAAGCACTATTAGGAGATGACTTCCAATGTGTCTCCCGGTTCTCATGTTCATCCCCAGTTCCCCACCACAGGTGCCGCATTTGGATGCCCGGAAGATCGGCGGGAAGCCGGTGCTGCTCTTTGGGCCTTTCGCGGGCTTCAGCCCCAGGCATGGGTGCTGTTTTTTCGCTGCAAAAACGATTGAAGAGGGGAAAAAAAAAAAACCATCAAATGGAGGTGTCCAAGAAGTCATGATATTGATGGGGATCCCCAAAAATAATCAGTTTCAAAACTAAAATGGTCATCCATGACTTAGATGATTCGGGGGTACCCCCATTTTAAACCCCCAAATGATTGTTGGTAGGGATTTACCTTTGCATCCTTTGGGATTCTTTTGGAGCTAGCTGGACATTTTCTGGGAGACTTGATCTGTCAAACGTTTTGGAAGATCAGATGGCCATGATGGCCATGGCAAAAAAAAAACTGGTGAAAATAATCTGCACAGAAGATAGGGGATTTTGTTTCTGCGACAAATGATGAGTCGATCTGCGATGCGACTTGCTCCACAGGAATCCCAGGAATCCCAAACACAACCAATAGGGCGCGATCGGCTTTTCACTGCGTGGATTCACGAAAATCACTGGAGTCCACGCGAGCGTTCGCGGCCAGATTTTTGAAGAGTGGTTCGTTGATGGATATCTTCAAATCTCTGAGGCAAGACATGCCGGAGGGTGTGACCTCGCAATGGCATGGGTGGTCTAAAAATCCACGGCTAGGGATTTTTGTACCGTACACACAATAGAGACTGTTCTCTTGAGAAGTGCCCAACAATGACATGATTCTGCATGGGGTCTGACGCCAGCTTTTCATCATAGGATTGTTTAGCACAGCATTTTTCTGCCACGAAAATTGTGCCAAGTAATTCCGTTGAAAGCACACGTGGTTTCGTCTCCAACAAAGCAATTCTTCCTCCTCCTTCAAACGTGACAAATCCCCACGACTTTTCAACTTACTTATCAGATACGCCAACTTGTTCCAACTTCGATTTCAAAAAACATGATCCAACTTGAATTCTCTCGATATCTCCAGTTTCAGTTCCTCCGGTCATCCCGCAGTTTCAGGCTGCACAACATCGTGCCCGCTGCAGTCGCGGGGCTACGAAACTTGGATCTCTCGTGGTATCTCGTCGGACAGCTCCTTGGCCGGGATAGCATAACTCGTCCAGGTGTGAGATGGAATATAATCACAATGGGATAGAATGGTATGTAATCATAAAGGGATATATTGGGATATGATATAATAATTTTATATCACATCTCAAGAATGAAACATCCTAAAACCATTCTTGAACCAGTCCTCTTCATTTTCAGGATCTCCAAAACTCGCCCATGAAGGGTGCTTCAAGTTTGGATTCAGATGGAAAACCTTGTCTTTCCCTTGACAACTCATTTTGTCCCCATGTTATGGTTGATCATCATTTACCTCATCATTTAATCGCCATATCTTGAGCATGAACCCCTCAAATAAAACCCACGATATCCCGCTGTGTCCGTATTTTCTCTCAATGTTCCTTTCCGTATAGTTGGTGGTTTTTTGGTGGATTATATCCCATTGGAATTGTATATATTGCTATAAATATACATGATATTATATATATATACATCTGCGATGTATCATGTGTGTATATATATATGTGTGTGTATGTATGTATTGTATATTATACATACCAGTAGTACCGCACAAGGCGGTGGCAGAAGTTTCAGAAATAGGAAACCTATAGGAGAGGTTGGTTGTTGTGACTCACGGATGGCAGGGCGAAGCCACTGATGGACCGAAAGGTGCTTGAGGTCTCATCTCTTTCTCTCTTTCTCTGGCTATTTACCTGCAGAAAGGGGTCCCTTGTTGTTTTGTCAGGGCTTTCGGTCTTGTGACTCCTCATTTTGTGGCAGGCTTTTTTTGTTGCAGGCAATTGTTTCTACCAGTGGAAGAGAACCAATATGAAAAAACGCCATGAAATTTGCGGCATCAATGCATCAATTTTGTAGTCACAGGTTCGCAACCCTGATTTGTAGCCACATAAAGGGGTGCACTACCCCCCAAATTTCGATTGACGCGCCGAGGCCACATTCAGCAATCTCTGCGATAGCATTGCTAAATGCGGCGCCCCAGGGCTGCAGTCCAGTAAGGGGTTTTGAACGGTGCATTTTGCGCGGCTGTCCGTCCCCAAATTCTGCCCCATGGCTTTGCCGGGCAAGATCCATGTAGTAGATTCTGAGGGGGTGCAGCGGCTGCTCTCCATGGGTGAGGGCGCGCAAGCGCTGAGTCAAGTTGGCGTGCATGCGGGCAACATGACAGAAATGTGTCGGCTCGTGGGGCAAGTCTGCCGCGCGGTAGGTTGTGATGCTGAAGTGCTTCCTGTCCAGCTGGCAGTGTCTGCATGTGAGTCTCATAGGCGGGGTGGTTTCGGAGGGCGTGTGTTTGCCCACAGAGAGGCCTTTGCTTGCTGATTGCTGCCGCAAGGTGCGCCATGCTCACCGGTTTCACTTGTGATTTTTAGTTCTGCCCTGCAGACTTCCAAATCGGCTAGAAAATCCGTTTGCGCTTGATGAGCGGCCAGTGGGCTTGAGCCACAGCAGCGGCATTGGGAGGGTGGCTCGGAGGCCAATCAAAAGAACGCCCCTAAGCAGTCCTCCGTTAGAAAGCAGCATCGCATGCATTGTGTAGCAAAATTTCAACATGGAACCGCATTAAGCGCTGAACCAGGAACATTCCTCGCCCTCGGAAACTGCGCAGGGTAACCTGCTTCCACGGCGGCACCCTCGGTCACAGGCGGTATCGGTTTGTCGTCATGTTATTACAACAGGATCGGTCAAGTCATGTCAGCCACGGTTAACATTGCGCCCACTTCTGTGAAGTCACGCGCTTCACAACTGCAGTGCCGAGGCTTGGGGGGCGGGTTTTCACAGTTCCGATGTGGAGGCGACGGCCGGATGGCTTGGGCATAGGCTGTGTTGAAGACCAGTGTGGATTTCCCATCCATTTGTTATTGGAATGAGCGGTGGGGCTGGGACCAATCCCGTGTTTTGCGCTGAAATCGCGCATCCCAATGGAACAGTCGAACGTACTTGATTTGCAGAGTCATGTTCAACCCGATAGATTGGCACATGCGGCGGCATGGTGAGTTGACACTTGGAAGCTAGATTCAGGTGTGGGAGGGCAAGTAGATAGCAGGCATCCTCCAACACCAACCACTCCGACAACTAGGTCAAAGTTGGTCCAATATGCCAACAAGATCCAACAAGAGTTTCCAGACAACTTCAAACGCATAGCAGTTTCCAGACAACTATGCAATTCGTGACAGCAATGCCCATGCGAGGAAGCACAGACCTTTCTAGCAAACCCTTTCCCTGTCTAGACAAGAAGGCCCTTTCTGGATAGCCATGCTGCTTTGGAAAACAATGCGTTGGAAAGCAACGCCCTGTCTTGAAAACAAGGGCCTGATAAGTCAGACCAGCTGTGTCCAGATTATTGCATGTGATGATGCGCTTGTATTTCATGTAAATTGTGTGCATTTGTGATGAATGGTTTTCAATCACGTCCCAATATATAATTCGCACAAATTGTGCGTCTGGATGGTTGAACGATTGAATAAGATTCTGTCTCAATACTTCCGACAAATAATGCTCAGTTTCAGTTTATTGGAAGACTATGCCCCGATCATGCCTGCAGATTGTTGTCAGGTTGTTGATGGTTATTGAATGATGAAGTACCATTTAATTCAGAGAAAAGCACTCATGCAGACAAATAGTGTCCAAATTGTTAGTTCCGATGTCGTGGTAAGATCGTGGTTTGTGATGACTTCCCCGCCACTTCAGACAAATGGTGTCCAAACTGTTACCTCCCCTTCTGTGGTAAGACTGTCAAAACGGGCAAGTGTAACAAAAAAGCTTAACACATTGGAAAAACTAGACGACGGATGGCCCGAGAGCGTAGAGGAGCAGAGTCTTCTATTGTTAGTATGGAGACACCATATGACAAAACAATATATTAAAGATGTATTATAGGCAGACAAGAAGAGTATCCAGACAATATAGCACAAGTACACAACAACAGTTTGCATCACAAACACTTTTACACACAGAAGCTTTTACACACAGAAACTTTTATACACAAAAGCTTTTACACAGAAAAGCTTTTACACACAGAAGCTTTTACACAGAGGCACTTTCACACACAGACGTTTTTACACAGAGGCGCTTTTACACACAGACGCTTTTACACACAGACGCTTTTACACACAGACGCTTTTACACACAAACCCTTTTACATACCAAAGCTTTTAGCCACAGAAGCTTTTACACACAGACGCTTTTACACATAGACGCTTTTGCACACAGGCGCTTTTACACACAGACACTTTTACACACAACCACTTTTACACACAAAAGCAACAGAAGCTTTTACAAACAGAAGCTTTCACACACAGACGCTTTTACACATAGACGCTTTTACACACAGGCGCTTTTACACACAGACACTTTTACATACACACACTTTGACACACAGACGCTTTTACACACAGACGCTTTTACACACAGACGCTTTGACACGCAGACGTTTTTACACACAGACGCTTTTACACACAGACGGTTTCACGAACAGACACTTTCACATACAAATACGTTTACACACGAACACTTTTACACACAGACGCTTTTACACACAGACGCTTTCACATACAGAAGCTTTTACACACAGACACTTTTTCACACAGACGCTTTTTCACACAGACGCTTTTACACACAGACACTTTTACACACAGACGCTTTTACACACAGACGCTTTTACACACAGAAGCTTTTACACACAGACCCTTTTACACAAAGAAGTTTTTACACACAGACACTTTTACACAAAGAAGCTTTTACGCACAGACGCTTTTACACGCAGACGCTTGCACACACACAGACGCTTTCACACACAAACGCCTTTACACACAAACACTTGTACACACAGACACTTTTGCACACAAAAGCTTTTACACACAGACGCTTTTACACACTAACACTTTTACACACAGACGCTTTTACACACAGACGCTTTTACATAGAGACGCTTTTACACACAGACGCTTTTACACACAAACGCTTTTACACACAGACGCTTTTGCACACACACACTTTGACACACAGACACTTTTGCACGCAGAAGCTTTTACACGCAGACGCTTTTACACACAGAAGCTTTGACACACAAACGCTTTTACACACAAACGGTTTTACACACAAAAGCTTTGACACAGAGACGCGTTTACACACTATCACTTTTACACACAGACGCTTTTACACACAGACGCTTTTACACACAGACGCGTTTACACACAGACGCTTGTACACACAGACGCTTTCACACACAGACGCGTTTACTCACAGTTATTGACGATCGAACCTCATTTCGTGCGAAAGGGTTTGCGGGACAAATGAAATCGCAATTTTACCTCAGTTTTTGTCGATCAAACCTCGTTTCGTGCGAAAGGGTTGCGCGGGACACTTTGAAATCGCAATTTTACCTCAGTTTTTTGGCGATCGAACCTCGTTTCGTGCGAAAGGGTTGCGGCGGACACTTTGAAATCGCAATTTTACCTCAGTTTTTGGCGATCGAACCTCGTTTCGTGCGAAAGGGTTGCGGCGGACACTTTGAAATCGCAATTTTACCTCAGTTTTTGGCGATCAAACCTCGTTTCGTGCGAAAGGGTTGCGTTTCGTGCCGTCTCGTTGGCACTGCCCCTGCCCCCGCCTTCAGAAGAGAAATAAAAGAAGGAGAGGGCAAGAGGGCAAGAGGAGAAGATGTGAAGATGTGAGGATGAGAAGATGTGAAGATGAGCAGATGTGAAGATGTGAAGATGAGCAGATGTGAAGATGAGTAGATGTGAAGATGAGAAGATGTGAAGATGAGAAGATGTGAAGATGTGAGGATGTGAAGATGAGCAGATGTGCAGATGAGAAGATGTGAAGATGTGAGGATGTGAATATGTGAAGATGAGAAGATGAGAAGATGTGAAGATGTGAGGATGTGAGGATGTGAATTTGTGAAGATGAGAAAATGTGAATGTGCGAAGATGTGAAGATGATAAGATGTGAAGATAAGAAGATGTGAAGATGAGAAGATGTGAATATGTGAGGATGAGAAGATGTGAAGATGTGAAGATAAGAAGATGATGTGAAGATAAGAAGATGAGAAGATGTGAAGATGAGAAGATGTGAAGATGTGAAGATGAGATACAGACACCCACTATTGGAAGAAGCCTGCGCTCAGACGCTCTGGGGAACAACTAGTGCATAAAAACACATCCTAATACTATCAGTCCTCAGTCCCCTCGGTCCTCTGGTCTCCTGGTCCTCTGGTTGTTTGGTCCTCCGGTGCTCTGGTCCTTTGGTCCTCCAGTCCTCTGGTCTTCTGGTCTATCTGCGTATCTGTTTGTTTACTGTATTTTTTCATCTATGTATCTGTTGATCATTATTTGTCACTATCTATCATTTTCACAATCTACCTATCTGTCTATTGATCTATCTGTCTGTCTGCCCATCCAGGAATCCATCCATCTATCTGTATCTGCCTTTGTGTCTATCCATCTATCTACCTACAAAACCTATTTGTCCATCTATTTGTGTATCTATCTATCTATCTATCTATCTGTCTATCTATCTATCTATCCTATTCTGTTCTATTCTGGTCTATTCTGTTCTATTCTATTCTAATTCTTTTCTATTCTATTTTTTCTATTCTATCTATTCTATCTATCCTATCTATTGTTTCTATTCTATCTATCCTATCTATCCTATCTATTCTTTCTATTCTATCTATTCTATCTATCCTATCTATTCTTTCTATTCTATCTATTCTATCTGATCTTTCTGATCTACCTGATCTATCAGATCTATCTATGTATCTATCTATCAAATCTATCTATCTATCTATCTATGGATCTATCTATCTGTCTATCTATCTATCTATCTCTCTCTATCTATCTATCTATCTAGCTATCTATCTATCTAGCTAGCTAGCTATCTATCTCATCTGTCTATCTAACTGTATATCTATCTATCTCCCCATCTACCTATCTAACTATCTATCTCTCTGTATGTCTGTCTTTCTATCTATCTACCTGTCTATCTGCAAGCTTGAAAACCAAGCTATTCTGCGAGACGTCCTCAGGTTTTGAACTTGACAACATCAAAAACGGAGCAATTCTGCGAGACTTCCTCAATGTCTGAACTTGACAACATCAAAAACGAAAAAATCTGCGAGACTTCTTCATTTTTCAAAGTTGACAACATCAAAAACGAACCAAGTCTGCGAGACTTCCTCAATTTTTGAACTTAACAGAAACAATTCTGCTAGACTTCTTCATTTTTCAAACTTGACAACATCAAAAACGAAGCAATTCTGCGAGACTTCCTTCAAAAATGGAAAGTTGCGTGCAGCGCTGACGGCCTCGTACCAATGCGTTTTGCGTTTTTTTCCGTCCACCTGTCTAAACTACCGGGCCTGCCACGAAAAAGTGATGCCAGGTCATACGAAGTGCTGCACCTGTCACGCAAAATCATCTCAGCAAACCTGAAGATCTGATGCTCCAAAATACAATCCCTCTCAGGAAAATCAGCACCTTGACCTCCTAACATCTCTGATGAACATGTCTCTTGTACTGCGCCTGCCACGGAAAATGCATCTTTGCAGATCCTCTTCAAATGTCCCACGACTGCCATCGTTTTTGGAAATGCTACAAAACCCTCACGTTTTGCTCACTTTTGAGAAGGTGAACGTCCAAAAGTGGTCCGAACCCCTGGTGCTTTTAACATGTTGACTTCGAAATGTGCTTCGCGCCACAACGGCGTGCACTTTTTCGACATCTCAACTTCCAAAAGTGGTCCGTCCGGACCTGGTGTGTTTTGTACATTTTGACTTCAAAATGTGCTTCGCGCCACAACGGCGACACTTTTTTCAACAGCGCAACTTCCAAGTGCTCGGAACATGTGGTGTTTTGTGCATTTTGACTTGGAAATGTGCTTCGCACCACAACGGCGTGCAATTTTTCATCTCTCATCTGGCCAGATGGCTCCGCACCCGCCGCTTTAGCGAGCCTACTGATCGACCCTCCGGAGCCACAAATCATTGGAGAAACATAGTGTTTCGCGACTTTCCTACCTTTTCGCCCACCTGCATCTTCTTTCTTCTGACTCTTTCTCTTCTCTGATCTTCTCTCTTCTACTCTTCTCTTCTCTCTGACTCTTCCCATCTCTGCTTTTCATCTGTCCATATTCTCAGAAGTTTGACTTCTAAACTTCCTTCGGTTATATATATATATCTTTTTTACATACATACATGTGTGTGTGTCCTCGTATGACCCAAACCCCATGCATGATGTGCTCAACATGTCACGCTGTCCAAAGTTTCGATGACCGAGGCTGCTGTCGACCAAGTCGCAGAAGCTCGACGAGCTGAGAAACTTCGTGCCGGAGGCTGAGGCTGGGGCCGTTCTCCGTTCAGCTCGGCTGGAAAGGCTGGTAAGGCTGCAGTTCCAGTGGATATATTAAAACTATAGTTGTGGATATATAACCATTATAGAGGTCATATATATATATAACTATAGTTTTAGAGGTTATATCCCAACCCGTGGGACATTTTACCCATGGTTATACCGAGTTGTAGCCTCAACTGCACCACCAAGTACAGCCATGAATCCATTTGTTGATCACCATTTTCCCATGTTTTTTTTTGCAATTTTGGTGCTATTTAAAGACCGTTTTCGAACACCGAATGGGATCTTATTCTTGGAATGATGACAGGAAGGTTGGTTGAAATGACTATGTTTGGTACTTGTGTAATGGTTTAATAGATATATCTGCAGCTGGATGGGTGAACATAAACTGACGTACAACGTGGCCTTCCTGTACGGAGCACCCTAAAACATCAAACATGGGACATTGACCTACCGATAGTTGCGCATGATTTAAAGGATAAATCAACTGGTGAAGGGTAGGTGAAAGTAGCTGATGGTGTAACCATTTTTCTGAAGAGGTACATTTACCTGCTAGAAACAATATTGTTTGCTCGAAACTGCCAAAAATCCACCAAGACAATCTGGTGGTTGAGATCTCGACGCCAAGTGCTCCCATGTTTGGGGGATTCGCCATCATGTACAAGTTTCCCATCCCGGTGAGAAGTTCCACAGAAAACATTGGTTTTTAGCTGCAGAAATTTGTCTACGCGGGTGATGATTCTTGTAGATCCAAACATGGGCACATTGTTCGTGTCACTTAGCTGGAGCATGTCGCCCAAAGGTTCCGAGTCTTCCCATCATATCCCAAAATTTGGATCCTGACTCCACGCCCAGCTGTCATAGAAAGTTGTCCCAGCAAAATCATCCAATTCATCAGGCAGAGGACTGGAGTTTGGTGACTGCCGGACAACGTGTGCAGATCATGAAGAAGGATCCCAAGAAGACAGGCGCGGGGATGGGTCTGGTCTTAGCAGAGTTTTCAGGTTGGTAAGGAAAAAAGGCACCTCCTAATTTGATTTTGCAAAAGGAATCAGTGAGATGGCAGAAATTGAAGTTTGCACTTTTCGCTATCTCACCCCGATTAGTTGATGAACATACTCACAAGACGGCATTTTTGTTGGCAAGCCTAGTTGTTGAGCATTGGTGAGAACCCGCGGCAAACATATGCAAACTTCTCATGTACTTATGTACTTCAGGATGCTAAAATCGCTGCACTGTTTAGAACATTCTTTGGAAATTCTTCTGTATCCAAATATTTAGCCTGATTTAGATTGGGAAAAACCATCAAAAAAATGGTTTCCATTGGTTTCCTGTAGATTTTCCATTGAGCTCTCGCTCTGTCATGAACTCAACCATGGCCAGGCGTGCTGCAATTTGGCACTGAGGCGCTGCTGTTCAAGCAGTTCAACAGATATCGATTTCCGCAAATACACACATAATATATATATATATCTCTCTCTCAAGATAGCTAGATATATCTAGATCTCCAGATATTTATAATTTTTCAGTTCCAGTTTTTAAACATGTTATAGAATTTCTCTGTTTGATCAGTACATCTAAAATTACTAGATGAATGATGAATATATCAAAAAAAACGTCTCATCTAGAATGAAACTTGAAACTATAATAGATCATATGTCCCATATCAATATCAATTGGATATTGTAGTCATATAAATATTACATCTACAATTGCATCCAAATATTTGGATCTTTCAGCTTCCCTCCGGCAATGGAAATCTCCAATTCATAGTTGATTTTTCCAGCCACGTTTGATCACCAGAAAGGAGAACTCATTATATCCGCAGTAATACCTCATTTCCAAATTACAAATCCCACCACCATATCACCACTATATCACCGAGTATAACCAGCATTTCACCCAGTAACTTTCAGGATTAGAACCACCATAGCTCCATGGATATCCCACTTAGGTCTCCAATTTTTCCAGTAGATCCCCATCATATCACCCATTCTTTTGTCTCATGAAATTCCATTGGATCCCAGTATCACCATTTTTTCACCATTTCTGGTATAGAACTGGTATAACCACCATTTTACCATGAATTTCTGGTTTTAGCCACCCAGTACAACCATCATTTTCTGGTAGCAGATCACCAGGTCATCAGCTCCGACGGCCTGGCTGGGCTGCTGGGCGCCTCCCCGGGCGCCTCCACGGCGGTGCAGGTGAGCTTAGATGTGCCGTGGAAGCAGCGGCGGAGGGAGGGATGGCTGTGGGTTGGGGGAGTTCAACCAGGAAATGGTGGCTTTTCACCGGGAAAAATTGTGGTTTGGTTGGGAAAAATAGGCAAAATGATGGAAAAATGACCCGTAACGATGGTGGGTTCACAGGCTGTTGGGGATTGGAGCAACCAAAAATCCTTGCGGATTTCCAGAACTGCAAAAAACTGTTGGTCATCTGAAATGATGGGAGATTTTTCATAGGATATATGAGCAACAATATGAACTTTTAAGCTTTGTGATTCATGATTTAAGCAGTTCAGATTTAACTTGGAAAGAATGGGATACTTCAATATACTTTTTGGAGAGCCCTCCGAGTGCAGGACCATCAGCTGGGCATGTCTGGATTCTCCCCTTGGCCGACAGACTTTTTTCACCTTCACACCCCAGCATGATGTACAGGGTGCTTTTGAGAGTCTTTATGGAGAATTCAAGGGTGATTTTTACGATGATTCAACCAACAATTGAGATTCATCCAGCACATTGTGGTTTTGTTGTTTTCATTGATTTTTGCGGATTAATGTTAGATTGGGGAATTCAATCAACTGAACCTAGTTTTTAACGAGCAAGCCCTGGTTTTGACCCACAGCAATGGGGGATCCACAAAGATAAATTTGGATAACTATGCCCGTTGAACAACGGGTACATGGTAGAAAAATGTTTTTCTCCAAAGAGTAGGAATGGGTCATGCTATGTGCAAGCCCAATTTGAACCCTTTGGGGCTTATGATAAAACTGGCCATCTGTTATCAGATGATAGTCCTAGCATGTGTATCTATGTTGGGTAATTCATCTTGCACTCCGAAATGTCGACCTTTTGAAAGTTGTGTCATGAACTGCACCACACTCCTTTTGGAAGTTGGAGGTTTGCACCCCACGGGCGCTTCGCAATTGAGGTGTTGGCGAGCTGCTTTCGTGACGACATGGAAAGGCCTGGCCGGAGAGGTGGACTGGTGCCCGGCATTCTGCACAGGTAAGAAGTGCAAGCGAGGAGAAGACTTCAGGATGATTATGAGGATGATTGAATCAATGACTGATTTACATTGATTTACTTCTTTTACGCAAAATAAAAAAGTGCAATCAGCAACTTGTCCTGCTACATCACCATTCCTCAATGATGGGCCCCAAGCAGTTTGATAACCCGGCATCATTGGGCTGACTTCCCACTTCACTAGGGATGAACAGAGTCATTTCACTCTACTAAACTAAACATAATCTACAGAAGAATATTGAAGAAAGTATCCATCATATGAACTTGCATACTGTGTATCCAATGTCCAACCCATCTATGACTGTCTAAAGTCTTTAGTTATTTGTCAATGATCATCTTTTTCACACCCAAACGATGCACAAATCAGTGACTTCCGCCCATCCCCGTCCAACAGTTCCCCAATGTATCACCCAACATGTTTGGTATCAGCATCCGTGAACTTGGGAATCCACATTTCAATCGAAAATTATTGTTGGTGATTTGTTCAATCCGTTCAACTGACAATCCCATGATATCCACATGATATGCAATGATAATCCGTCATAGTATCAGTATCAGATATCTATGTATCGATCCATATATATATATATACATACACATGATGTCCCCATGAAATCAGCCTGAAATCAGGTGGTCGCCGCAGCTGCTGACGATGATTCCGAGCTTCGGCTGTCGTCTCAGCGAGACACCCGGCCTGGCCGAGACGCTGCGACGGCGCACGGCACAGGACCTGCAGCTGTAACGCGGTCGGTGGCCGTGGCTGCTGAAAAGTTGGTGAAGTTGGTGGGTTTCAGCAGTTTCAGTGTGGTTAACATGGTTGATTTAACATGATTTAACTATAGTTGGTGGATTTCAGAGGTTCTGCCCCAGCCATCATTGTTGTAGAGGGTTAATAGATATAATCTATAACTATCATATATGCCATTATAGCTAAGTGTAGGTTTTCTTCACTGTGGTTTTCTTCGCTTAACTATAGTTAAATATAGGTTAGCCATAGGTTAACTATACTTAACTCTGGTGATGGATTGATTGGGCTACTTTCCAGGGATTGCCAGAATATATAGTTGAAAATGATGATCGCTTGTTGTCAATCAAGAAGATTATCATGGCTGATGAGCAACAGTTACCTAAGCATATGTGGAATTAATAATCCAACAATTAGTCTACCCATCTTCATTGGCCATGAATAGATGAATTAATTGAGATATCAGTTGATATGATTTTGGCAAGCTATACAAATTGGTGTACGTATGAATCTATGTCTCCATTACGTGGAGAACATGGAAGATGGGAGCACTTTTTGAGTAGAAGCTAGCTCCCGATCCATGTTCTACAAGATGAGCCGGGTAATGTTGGCTTCAGAATTTTCACCAGAATCGGAAGCAGTGTAAACAACCTGGCAGCCACAGAGGCCCCGTGGAAACACCATGGGCCACCTAAAATGGTGGCCAAGTTAGAAAAAACCTCCGGAAGCTGCAGAAGCTTGGATAAGGTCGCAATCGTTGCAGAACTTGATGCAGTTCAACCTCAAGAGATGCTTAGCCGTTTCGCCAATCATTTCATGAAAATTTGTCCAATTCTCGGGCGGCCATAGTGCCACGGCAAGGGTCGATTTGCATCGGAAAAAATGGAGCCACTGATTGCTTGCTCCAGTCCAATGAAGAAAGGGGATGAAAGAGGTACAACTGTGGAAGTGATAGCAACAAACACGTCCGTGAAGTGATTTGCAGACCTGATCCTTACATGGAGTCACTTTTTTGCTGTGCAATTTCTCCAAGCGGCAGAATGTTTATAACTAGTTCATAATTAGTACATTCACAGAGAACACACGGCACGTGTCATGACAACCTGGCACAGATCAAGTCATAGGATCGTCAGGGAATAATAACACAGCCACCCAGGGCCTCCCATTTCATGTGAAGGGTTTGGACACCGCTCTCAACGAACGTCTGAAAGTCCGGTGTTTCCGCGCGCTCACAGCGCCGCATTTCACCATGAGTGACGAGTGGGGATGCCTGGTCAAGGCCTCCAGAGACGCAGTTTCACCAAGACTGCAGCATGAGTACAGAAGAAGGGGCAAATGGTTTGTCTCTTGCAGTCAGCTGAACTGCAGGATGAGGTTGGAAGTTCTAGCTAGCTTCACCACCAGGTAAGTCTATGCAGGATTTGGGCATCAGAAATTTCAAACAATTAAACATTGGACTGTGGCTGAGGATGCTCTTTGAAGGAACCCTGGTGCTGGTCGTGGGCGGTGCTTGCCTGCGAGTTTGGTCCATGGCAGCCAAAGACCTCCAGAGGTCCGGGTTCAAAAATGGGTTGCTTGGTTTGAGTTTCTCCAAAAATCCGGCGAGAACCCTAAAATCTCCTGATTTGTCATAGTGTATCATCATTCCCCCATTGAAATGGATACAACTTGAGGAAGGAAAATCAACGATTTCCGGACCCAGACGCAAAATGGAACCTCAGTCAACCAGCCAGCTGCAGCTTAAGTTCATGCATTCAAAGTGTTTTCCATGTCCCTATTTTTGGATTCCATTTCACTAAATTGATTCATTGGGGGTATAGGTTGAACTGCTAGAAACCACCACCCGATGTCGCACGCCCTGCAGTTGTTGCCCCTGCTGTGGAGCTCTCTCAAAGGAGCTTCGGTAGGACGGCTCAGTTGAGCTCCTTGAATCGGTTGGGTGAATCCTTTGGGGGTTAACGGGCAGGTTTTTTGAGGATCTATTGGATCTATTGTGTCAACTGTCAATGGGATGTAGCCTCAGAATATTGCCATTTCATTGAGGAAAATGATGATGAAACACGGGTTTTCGATCAGACCCCTATTCTAGAAGACTAGACCAGTCTGTTTTCCACACCCCAAATGATATCGCACGTGAAATGTGTCCTTTGCATAAACTTTGCATGTAGTTTGACACAGGTACTGGCATCTTCGGGGATTAATCTTTGCTTTCCTCCCCAGCTGTATCACAGCAAAAGCAGCATTTAGATATCCCTTGCTGCTTCGTTGCTCAGGTTGTGGGGCAGTAGCTTTATCTTCATGGGAGGTGCAGCAAATGTCCGCAACTGTATCGTCGTGGACGCTTCTCACCCACCAGGCATTCCTTTCAGAATGTGTTCCATTCACCTTGATGTATCTGGTATTCAAGTTCTTTCATGAATCGACCTCAGCAGCCCCATCTGGTGTGATGCTTAATCTTGAAATACCAGTAGTACCGCACAAGGCGGTGGCGGAAGTTTCAAAAATAGGAAACCTATAGGAGAGGCTGGTTGTTGTGAATCACGGATGGCAGAGCGAAGCCACTGATGGACCGAAAGGTGGTTGAGGTCTCTCTCTCTTTCTCTCTCTTTCTCTGACTACCTATCTATCTAGCTATTTATCTATCTATCTATCTAGCTAGCTATCTATCTATCTAGCTATCTATCTATCTATCTATCTATCTGTCTATCTGTCCACCTGTCTATCTGTCTACCTGTCTATCCATCTATCTGTCTATCTGTCTACCTGTCTCTCTTTCATCTGTCTATCTGTCTATCTGTCTACCTGTCTATCTGTCTATCTATCTATCTGTCTATCTGTCTACCTGTCTATCTGTGGTGCAGTGTCATTCAGTGTAATGTAGTGTAGTGTAATGTAGTGTAGTGTAGTGTAATGTACTGTAGTGTAGTGTAACGTACTGTAGTGTAATTTAGTGTAGTGGAGTGTAGCTGTAGGTGTAGTTGTAGTGTAGTGGAGTGTAGCGTACTGTAATGTAGTGTAGTGGAAGGTACTGTAGTGTAGTGTAATGCAGTGTAGTGTAATGTAGTGTAGTGTAATGTAGTGTAGTGTAGTGGAGTGTAGTGTCGTGTAATGTAGTGTAGTGTAATGTAGTGTAGTGTAGTGTAATTGAATGTAATTGACTGCAGTGTAGTGTAGTGGAGTGTAGCGTAGTAGAATGTAGTGAAGGTGTAGTTGTAGTTGTAGTGTAGTGTAATGTATTGGAGTGTAGTGTAATGTGGTGGTTGTAGTTGAAATGCTACAAAACCCTCACGTTTTTGCTCACTTTTGACAAGGTCCACAATCCCTTGCGCCTGCGACGCGAAACGACATCTGAACCTCCTCCAAAAATGGTCCATACATGGTGTGTTTTGTACATTTTGACTTGGAAATGTGCTTCGCGCCACAACGGCGTGCACTTTTTCGACATCGCAACTTCCAAAAGTCGTCCGCACCCCTAGTGTTTTGTACATTTTCACTTGGAAATGTGCTTCGCGCCACAACGGCGTGCACTTTTTCGACATCTCAACTAGTAAAAGTGGTCCGAAGCTGGTGTGTTTTGTACATTTTGACTTCGAAATCTGCTTCGCGCCACAACAGCGTGCACTTTTTCAACATCTCAATTTCCAAAAGTGGTCCGAACGTGGTGTGCTTTGTACATTTTGACTTGGAAATGTGCTTCGCACCACAACGGCGTGCAATTTTTCATCTCTCATCTGGCCAGCTAGCTCCGCACCCGCCGCTTTAGCGAGCCTACCCTCCGGACCCACAAATCATTGGAAAAACACCGTGTTTCGCGACTTTCCTACCTTTTCGCGCATCTGCATCTTCTTTCTTCTGACTCTTTCTCTTCTACCCTTCTCTCTTCTAATCTTTCTCTTCTCTCTGACCCTTTCCATCTCTGCTTTTCATCTGTCCATATTGTCGGAAGTTTGACTTCTAAACTTCCTTCGATCAGTAAATTGTTCCAGCAAAATGGTCTCACAGAGGAACGTTCAGCAGTCTGACACTTGGCCAAGTCCCGAGCTTGGCAGGTCTTGGCATCTTTGCCCTGGTCATTGGCACAGCTCTCAACACGGACCATGGGAAGATGTTTGTTACCTTATTAGGTCAAACGTTAACCCCAAGAATGTGATGTTATTCACATCCTAACAGACCATTCTGTAGTTTTTGGATGGTAACTAAAAGGCACCAGGGTTTTAACCCATTCCCGTCATATTGGTGACAAGACCAGTTTTGCTGGGGAAAGCTGCAGGACTCACTTGGTTCCCTGGCGACCGAGTTGGTGATGGTGACACTAGCAGGGAGACGCAGACACAAGTTCAGCTCTGGAGGATTTACTGGTATTTTGTCCAGCAAAAATGGGGGTTAATGACAAATTGTGGCGGGTATGATGGGTATGTGCGGTATACGACCAATCGGCTAATTGGTGGTTTTGAGTATGTTGCTTCCATTCCCAAAAAATTGGTGATTCTCCGTGATTGACTTTTTTTTGGTTGAAATCGCGGATAGAAATCCCTCATGATGCCACTTTGAGCAAGTGTGCATTCGATCTGGCTCTCAGGCCTGGAATGATGTCGATTCACTCCACATGTCTCTAAGGTTGGCATGTTGATCACCGGATGGAGTTACAGGGACCGTGCTGTTGTGTCGTTTGTGGGGGAGGTGCTCTCCAACTTTGGAAACTGTCAACTCCGATAAATAGCTCAAAGCAAAAGTGGTTGTGAATCTTTTTGCACTGACATTTTTCAAGAGTTCTGAATCGCAAATATCAAAGCTGCGGATATTGCACTTTGGGTTCATGGTGTGCCAAAAATGTCTTAAACACTCCCACTCCATGGAGCTTCATTGTTACCAGGACTTGGCAGCACTCCCGCTCGCCAATGATAGGACTGGCGGATTAGCAAAGCACCTGGAAAAGTGGCTTCGTAATACTTAATAAAGAACTTGAAGTCACATTTTGATGTACATTTGCACGACATTTCCGGCCCCCCTCTGGATTGGAGTTTGTGCGTCTTTGAAGAAAGGTTTGTGAGAGATACCCTGTGTTGCTTGAAGGTCAGTATGGGCTTTCTAACTTGTCATTGAAGTTGGCTTATGGCCAGTCGCTTACCAGCGTCCAAAATTCCTGGTGTCAAATCAAACATCAGCTGCCGACACTTTGAAGTTTTCAAGTTGAAACGCCATATGTGGATTTGAAATGATTTGAATCCCGAAAAAAACAATTAATCCCTGTAGAATCTGAAACCGCCATTGGATTATGGCATGATTGACATGGTTACGGTTCATTGATGTTTATTGGGTTTTCATCCCACTACACCAGCGGAACCATCGATCCAAGGGACTCACCTGCAGGACACAGCCTTTAGTGGGTGATGTGTCGACCCAAGTGCCATAGGGCGTGAAGAAAATGATGTCGACGGAGAAAATGTTCGTTCTAAATCAAAATGACATACCCATCTAGTTGCTGGATGTTGGGAGGGAGTGGTTTAGAATTGGGGGTCCCAAAACTTTGCTCATGGCTGGTCCCTTTGATGAGGCCAGTCGAACAAGAAGCTGGAGCAGTGATTTGGCAAGTACCTTTCAGGTGCCATGCGGGGTGAGATCTATGGTATAATGGTACAGTTGACTCTATTTGGGATGAAGATCCAGAAACAGCAAAAACCATCAAAAACCAGCTGTTTTGAAGATTGTTCCAAGATTCCACGCGATAATGGAAGGATGCACGTCCACAAGACCCGGCCAAATCCCAGTTGGAATCTGTCAGGACCGGCCACCGATGATGCCCAGTGCCCCGCCACTGGATCCTAGCTTTGTGTGGAAGCGCAGAAACGCACTGTGAATTGGTTGGTGAAAGTGGGTGAATCGGTTGTCGTGTTTAAGGGGAATATCGGAATATGTCATATGCTGGCAAAGTGGACTTATCCGATCTTTTTGTTGCAGGGTAAGGTCATCCATGCAGTGGTGCTGTTTTTTCTTTGATGATTCAGGAGCAAATGACAAAGCTTCCTCAGTCACTCTTAGTGGAACCATCGAAAACATATACCTTGATGTGGTTGCTACCGTCCCCCACAGGACTTGCAGTCATTGGAATCCTATTCCGTTGCTCTAATGTCCACCTGTTATCGTAGGATGAGTGCTGAAAATCAGACATTTGAACCCTCGAAGGGACCTCACATTGTTCACCGATCCCAGCCCCAGGCTCAACAAGCTTTGCGTCAAGCACCTCAAGAAAGGCCCTAAAGCGGCCTCCCCGAACAAAAAGAGACGAAAATGCTTTCAGTTGTTGCATTTTCGGCCATGTCAGAAGCGAAGATGTAAACATTGCAGTTTGACTTCACGACTGTCGCTCTGAAGATAGGTTTTTTTGAGTCGATATGAGATTTGTCAAAGTTTGCCAGTCTGTCAATTGACGGATGGCCGACAACCAGTTTGGCGTTGGTCCACTCAAGTGCTCACTACTGGTGCTGCAGTTGCTACACCTTCCCAGCTTAAAAGGTCTCTTTTTTCACATGGCCAATTTTGATATTTTGCAGCCACTGTCCAGCCATTTTCTTACCGGTGAGTGCCCACAGTTTCCACAGTTTCGGCTCAAAGATGGTTTCAGTTCCTGGCTGCGATGCACGGCGCCGCTTGGCAAAGAACTAGCAGTTGGATCGAGCGAAAATGGTTTTGAAATGTGTTGAATATATTATACTCATTGATACTCCCCAAAATCCCATGATTGATCATCATACATATATATATATATGTATGTATGTATATATGTATCATCATAATTCTCCCGGTTTTATCCATTTTGCACCATTTTGGGGTATCTCTCCTATTTAAAGACCAACCCATATCCAAGAATGTATCAAAGGATCTGTTGCCATCGCTTCTTGTTTGGGGCTCCAATTCCCACGACTTTCCGAAGGCTTTAGCCGCACAAGGAGGAGAAGGCGGGTCCGTCTCCGGTGTCCAGTTGGGAGCATTTCGGGTTCTTTTCTGCCTCAGGACCCATGTTTTCCTTTTGAGCGCCGCCGTCGGCGCCTCTGCACTATGCCTGAACTCTGCCAGATCCTCAAGGTACAGACATGGCAATTGGCCAACTTATATCACTTATATCATCCCAGATTCCTCGGTCAAATTAGTGATCAAAAGTGACAAATAATCTCAGCTCGAAGCCTTTCGAAGCAGGGTGCTGTTGAGTTGGTGCTTTTGGTTTGCTTCGGAGTGTCTGGTTGTCACGTGTTGCTCAATGTCGGCAGATTGAATGGTGATCTTTGCAACATCAGTTGACACTTGAATCGATCTCGAGAAATCCCTGTTAGTGCAATATTCGGCTGCCATGCAGATTATCAGATTGTTGTGTCTACTGCAGGACCTTCTGAAATCTGTTGTGCAGATAGCCTCCCAATGACGGTTGAAGCTTCACCAGGTCCGGTGTTGGACACCACAGAGAGGTGGCATGGCCAGCGGGCAAGTGTTTGGGCCCAGGTGCCGTGGGAAGTGGCGGTTTCCATTGAATCAAATGTTAGACCCAAACTGCAGCAGATTGTCCCTTTTGACATTTGTTCAGTATCAATCAATATCAATCCTTTTTTGAGATCAAATTTTGAGCGGTGCCCATATGGATGATTGTTGTGTGGCTTGCCTCCCTTCTTTTTCAGTTCCACAGGCTTGTTTGGGGCTCTTGGATGTTTTGGGCAACCCGAGTTAAAGCAAACTGGTGCAAAGATGTTCTCGCCAGGCCGGACATTCCAGCACAGGTGCGCAAGAGCCTGGCAGCTTCTTAACATCTGTCAGATGTTTTGGTTACACTGAAGAGCTTTTGTTCGAACCCTGCAGAGGCAGACCCCTTGGTTCAGAATGCACCGCAGCTTGAGGAGACCAGGCCCAGTTGAGTTCCAGATCACCACTTTGACATGGAAATTCCCATGAAATTCCCAATGTAGCCACTTTAGTCAGTTCTCCCACTTTTTCCTGAAGGCCTGTGGATCCCTTGCCCAGCGGTATGGCCGTCACCGGGCTGCGTGGAGCTGCCGCGCCCATGGCCGTTCGGGCCACGCAGGCGGAAATGGTGGTTGGCCAATAGAAATGGTGGGATTCAGCATTGTTTAGGATGGTTAAGGATTCAATGGATGGGAAAATCTGGGGTTAAGCTGAGAGTTAAGCTGAGAAAAATGGATGGGATGAGGCTGCTTAAACCAACCAAAAATGGTGTATTCAACTTGCAAGACATGGAAATTGATGGACCAATGTACCAAAATACCGGATTGGATGGGCGTTTGGATGGGGAAACTCTTTCAGTGTAGTTTGTTTGCAGAACAGATAGGCCTCTTTGTGGTATGCTCTCGAGGGCCAATGGTTTCTTAAAAGTAATATGGCACTCGGCCCTCAGAGTCAACGGAAGGCAGAGGATCTGTCTTTTTCGTATTTCGCAAGAGCGATACCAACGCCTCATGCACCGTGCTTCTGCATGAAATTTTGCAGCGTCAGCATTCACAAATTTGTTTCACCATCACATTTCGAGCTTTTCCTCTCGCTTGAAGCAGTGCCCTGGCCAGGCAGTGCATGTGCAGCAGCGGGCGCAAGTGCGAGTGGGGTTCCAAGATGCCGGATCCACAGGGAAGCTGGGCGCCCGTCAGCTGAGAATCCTGAGGTGATTAAAGAGAAGGAGAAGCCGGACCTCGGCAAAGAGAAGTCGATGGGCCAATTTGCTCCAGGAGCTGCCAATCAACTGTCTATGAGTTAAGATGAGTATAATCAAGTCATTTCACAAGTGAATTTCCTGAGATCTGCTGTAGCTCTCCCAAACCCTTCCTGCCAGGAGCACTGGATCGAATCAAGATGCGCCTGGAAGGACAAGGTACTTACGCAGTTTCTTGGTTGCATTGCGCAACGCCTTGCGTTGCATTGTGTTGCATTGCTCTGTTTGCTCCATCCAGATGGGCAGATCACATCATTGACATGATCCGTTGCATCCCTGCCAAAGGTTATTAGTGCACTGGTCTGTTGCTCAGCGCTGCATTGGCATTTGG
This sequence comes from Cladocopium goreaui, assembly GCA_947184155.2. Lineage (NCBI taxonomy): Eukaryota > Dinophyceae > Suessiales > Symbiodiniaceae > Cladocopium > Cladocopium goreaui. Next base: position 312,432 of record CAMXCT020002813.1, read on the forward strand.
GGACAGGAAAAGGGATTCGAAGCTGAGGTTGTGAATATGGGCATTCGCTTGTTGAGCGGAAATTCCCCGGAGATGCTTACCCAAGTGACCTTCTCAGACACCGTGGACAAGAATGATGACTGGAAGTTTGCCATCTTTAAGTTGGCCATCTTTTCCTGGAACACTCTCATACCTGTTGATAGCGGTTGTTAGGGAAGAATTTCTCTCAGCTTGTGAAATGTGGAGGCATGGTGGCCTGTTTCTTGCGCATACTCTTGCGCTTTAGCAACTTGTGTGCTGAGTGGTGTAGGACTGGCTCGTTTGCTGTCTATTCGTTGCAGAGAAGTTGTGACAGCAATTTTTTCAGATGTCACCGTCAGCACGCCAGGTCTACGCCACCGTAGTGTTTACTCTGACGAAGATGTATGCCATGACCGTGATCGGAAACTACAAGGCAGCCTGGCCCCGGGCACGGGCACTTTGAAGGTGTCCATGGTGCAAGCCTAGCAATCAACTGCCCCAGGTAATGAGAAGCCAAGATCACCACAACCAAGCTTGAATCATCTTGAATAATGTAGGCAACCCAATAGTAAACCTACCATTCAACAAAAAAATGCCTATAATTACCACCCATAAAAATTGTGTTTTTGTGGATGGTTTATGGCATTGGGTATGCCATATTCAATGAAAACGCTGGGCTTTTTGCCTCTCCTCCGGCTTGGTCGCTTCAGGACGCACAGTTTGCAGAATTCTTTCAGGAGACGCAGAAATACCGAGCAGCAGGACCAATCAGAGTGCTGCGTTCAGATGTCATCTCTTTTTCAACGATCCCTGGTCCCTTACCCGCATAACGGTGCTATTCCTGCCCAAGCTGATGTTAAGATGGAGATTTGATTGAAATTGCCCAAGACCTTTTGCTCAACATAGAGCCCTGACATGGGGAGTGCTCGATGCTTCAATCTGATTTCTGGTGCACAGCCAGCGTCTTGCAGGATTCAAAGCCTTTTGCGCTTCTCTGGGTAGTTTCGCCTTTGCCTTCGTGACCTTTTTCCTGTTGAAGTGCAAAGCTCAGAAATAGCCAGGGAAAGCATGGAAGAACCAAATTCCATCAGCTGAAGTAGTCTTTTCCGCGTAAATCTGGCTCATTTACATCACAACACGTTTCACTTTCTTTTTGGACAGATTCTGATGGTTTCCTGAAAACTTGGCACATCTTGGCACCTTTCCCTTCTTCGTTGCAGTTTCTGAGGATCCGGGGCTGGCCTGGCATTGCAGGTTTTGCTGTTGGGGTTGGCATCGTCCTCAAGGGGATGCTGGACTTCCGTGGCATCTACCGCCGTGGCTTGGCCTATCATCCCGCCACATTGTAGCATCTCTTGACCATGGCACATATGTTATCATGGGGTATCTAATTTTGACCCTCATCCAAGATTTTTGTTAAGCCACATGCAGCAGTAGGTTCTAGGATGACAGAAGGAGAACTGGGCAGTACTCACTCACTTGTGGAGAGAAATTACGAAGGTTGAAGGAGTCCATGTCCGAAAGCTGATTGCTCAGGTGCAGGAAAGACGCTCAAGTGATGTTGTGGACTTAGGGACTCAGCACAGCATTTCTGTGATTTGTGGCATGGAGCTCCTGTTCATTGTCACCATGACTTCTGAGGCAACTGAGCTTAGAACACCTGCAGTCCCACTGTTTTTTCCTCCTTGCATGGGCCACGGCCGGCAAGAATGATCAGTGGCGTAGCACCTACAAGAGTTGCCGAGCAATTCCTTGTGTAAAGTGCTGCTGTTGCGCAGAAAGCTGCAACAAGCAGCTCCAGCAAAGTCCTTTAACATACCCAGCCATCACACATTTCGCGGAAGCTCGTGAGTCAGCTTCCAGCAACACTTGTGTTGACTCTACTGCACAGCCACAATGGTGTTCCCCCGTTACTTCCTGTCACTTTGTGAAATCTCTCCATGAAAAAAACTTATTGTTTCTTTGTGTTGCACCGTGGGTTAATGTCAATCATATATTTTTCTGAATCACAGGCTTGCTATTTCAATGAGTGATCGATTCCTCAATCCAGCCTGACAAAGTGGTTTGCGTTCTTCAAGCCTATCCGACGGAGGAGAAGCAAAATTCAGATGCATCTCCAGAGTCAATAGTTTCCCTGCAGTTCTCTGTGTTCTCCACGCTGCTTCGTTTTTTGTGCAAGCGATCTTGTACAGTGCGACAGTGCAAACGGTGGATTTGCTGCCAGATTTGCCGGCCAATCAGGTTGCACCTGCATGTGAAAGAGGCTGCACGTATAGGAATTTTTGGATCAGGGGCCAAACCTGTCCAACAAGTGCAGACACTCATGAGTCGCGCAGGATCTCCAATCAGCCACCTTCTTGGACATGTGTCTAAGAGATTTATTTTGCCAAATGAGCTGGAGTAAGTTGAAGTAATGAAATGTAATGAAATCACAATAAACCACCACAAACCACAATAAATTTGAAACTATTCAAACCATTCACTCTATTCATTCTCTTTGGAGGCGATGAGGCTTGGCCTTTGCCAAAGGGCGAGGCACTGCTCGAAGGTGCGGAGTCAGGAGCAGTGCACCGCCAGCACCGTGGCGCTGCTGAAGCCTTCGTGGAACTGCAGCGCCATGGGCGCGTTCCCCTGCTCGCAGATGTGAGGATCTCACTAGTGTCACTAGGCTTCAAATATTTTAAAACAACACAACACAAGCTAGTTACCGACATGTTGGGGAAAAAGATGAAGAAAACTTGCATGTGCAAATATGCGCAAAAGCATTTGCACAAAGTATGGACATGAGTATGTTCGCACTACACATGGATACATGCATGTGTGGAATGCCTGAATCTGCACCCTGCACAGCACTAGCATGCCAGATCTTAGCACATGTTTGTGAAAGAAATTGATCAGTGGGTGATGTTGGGAGAGAGAGATACGCATCTATATGTATGTAATGTAATGCAATGCAATGTAATGTACTTCTATGTATGCAATGTAATGTAAATGTACATGTACATGTTAACGTAATGAAATGTAATGAAATGTAGTGAAATGTAACGTAACGCCGTAACGCAATGTAATGTAATGCAACGTAACGTGATTTAATTTAATGTAATGTATGTGTGTATGTAATTATATGTGTGTAATTATATGTATGCAATATAATGCACATGAAAAGGTACATGTACATGTACGTGTAACGTAGCGTAACATAATGTATGTAGTAATGTATGTAATGTATGGTATGTGTGGTATGTATGGCTATGTATGCGTATGGTATGTATGGTATGTATGGTATGGTATGGTACGGTATGGTATGGTATTGTGTTGCCCTGCTTCTTCTTCTTCTTCTACCTCTATATCCTGGGTAGAACGGGACAGAACCCATGGATTTTGTGGCCGTCAAAAGATTAAACCCTTTCCCATGTTGACGTGCCAAGAAACTTCACTATGCTACTTGGCTTGTAAAAATTGGAAAAATTGCCAGAAAACCATTGATTTGTCGTCATTGGTCACGACTGCGAGTGGGAATTCAGATCTCTTCCCGGACTCAGTGTCTCAACGTTGACCTGCAGTAAAGGAGGAGAAATGGGGCGGCGCAAGCCGCAATGAGTGAAGCATGAGTTGTGATTGGCCTTGTGCTGCGAGTGCAGGATTGAATTGACTTTAATTTGCAGGACACAGCTGCTCCAATGGCATGACATGATGAAAGATAGATGCCAAGAAGTATCCAGCACTCAGGAGGAGCATTGTCGCTTCCAAAGAATACTTTGAATCAAAGCCACAAAACCTAATTGTGACTACTTAGTAGCCCACACATCAACTTCGAAGCAACAAAGATAACGGACAAAGGAAACTTCAGCATATCAACATTAGAGCCATGGAGACCAAGGAACAACTTCGGCACAGGACGGTGAAAGAGCTGAAGGAAATGCTGCGTTTTGGGCTTAGCCAAATATTTAGCCCTTTGAAGCAGCTTTGCTCGCCAAGGTAAAGGGCTTCTATTCCCGATCATGACTTTGTAATTAAGTTAGTTGGCAACTCTTGCTTTCGAGGGCAAAGCTAAAGTGCCTTCATCTACACGTTTTTTTTTTACTTCCAGCTGCAACTCGCCACAGATTCTTTGCATAGAGAGGTTTGGGTGCTTCCAATGGCACACGAAGGGTTTGTCCCACCCATGGCTGTTTGACAGTGTGCTTCCTTCCAACATCTGAGGGCAAGAAGGCTACAACCCGGGCGACATCATGGGCGTCGAGAAGGCGGCCATCATGACACGCTGACATGCACGAATTCTCCAACTTCTTGCAGCTGCAGGACGAACTTGTGGCAAAGTTGTGGATGCTCCGTCACAGCCTTGATGATTCTTGCGTGTCAACATTGACGAGAAGAAAATCTGGAATTTTTTGGTGTCCAGACTGACCAGGTCAAAATCCGATGGAGGAGGACTGAGCCGGGCCTGAAACTGTGAAGTTCACACGGTTTCAGTCGGGTCGGCTCAGCGCATTACAGGACCCGTATCCTCTACCACTCTATTCCAATTGTTGGACCCAGTTCATCTTGCGAGGCCTTGATTCTTGGGCAAGGTTGTGCCAAAACAATTCGCAAGAGAAAAGCTTTGGAAACATCATTCCAAGCACAACTTTGCGCCAGCCCTCTTCCTCGCTGCGCTTCAATGGATTGTTATGTCGTGCTTTATTGTCTCAAACTCAGAGGACGCGGAACTGCTGCAGCTGTGGACGATTGGTTCTCAGCATGTTTTTTTCTCCTGAGGCTATCCATTTCACCTTGCTGTCGATCCTTATAGTGGCTCTCGTATTGACTATTCGGAACATTATGGTTGGAATCTCAGTAAGTCTATTCTGTAAGACTGCTGCAAACATGAAACAAAAGTCGATGCTGAAGCCAAGGTTCGACGAGAAAAGGCTTTTCGAAGGCGGAAACGCATCTAGGGAAAAATACTAGACAATATATGAAATCTGAATGTTCTGGGACCAATGCAGCTGTGTCCAGTAAAGGAAAACGCTTCCTAACGGTTTGATCATGATAAACCATTGAATTTTGAGCTTACTATTTGAAAATTATATTTTTTGACGCCAGTGCCTTGAGCGTGATGGATTTTCTTTTCTGGATTTATTTAATTTATGTACGCTATACTGTGTCCAGTAGTAGCTCCATGAATTTTCTATTTTGAATTAAAATCAAGATTTAGAATTTTAAAATACCATAACTTGACGATTTGAATATATGGAAACCTTTGGAACCATCCAAAAGAAGAAGGTAGAAATGACTAAATGTTGAAATATCCTAACGGTTTTTGGATATATATTTGAAAATTTAAGGCTTGAAAAATTGGGACCTAATAATTATTGATGATATGGTGGTATGAAAATCACCATTAAAATTTATAAGTCGAACTCTTGAATTGATTACGAAAGGTAATTCCAGAGGGGCTACCTTGAGTTTTACTTTACGAAGTAAAGGGGAGGGCGGCTAGCTCCGTTTACTTGATTATTTAGGAAATTATTAGTTATTTGAGTATCCTTTCCCCACCCCGTGTCATTGACGGCTGGCGTCGATTTTGCGGTACTACTTCTTGTATATATAGGCAAGATGGAATGGGTTAAGGTATTTCGATATATGTAGTTATAATTCGTAATTTTTTCTTTATAATAACAATATTACATAGGATTTATCTCCGGCGCCAAGTGCCACTTTCAGAGCATGGAAGTTTTGCATTATAACATACCTGGTCCATTAATTTGACCATTGACCTGTCTATCGGTTCCATCGGTCTTATCGGCTCGGCCTTATCGGCTCGGCCTTATCGGCTCGCTCATCGGCTCGACCTCATTGGCTCGGCCTCATCGGCTCGGCGTCATCGGCTCGGCCTTATCGGCTCGGCCTTATCGGCTCGGCGTCATCGGCTCGGCCTTATCGGCTCGGCCTTATCGGCTCGGCCTCATCGGCTCGGCCTCATCGGCTCGGCCTCATCGGCTCGGCCTTATCGGCTCGGCCTCATCGACTCCAGCGGTTCCATCGCCTCCATTGGCTCCATCGGCCTTATCGGTTCTATCGGCTTTATTAGCTTTAACGATTCTAGCGGCTCCATCGGCCTACATCGGCTTGTATCGGCTCCATCGGCTCCATCGGCCTCGGCCTGATCGGCTCTAGCGTTTCGAGGAGCGGCTCCGTCGGCTTATCGGTTCCAGCGACTTGAACGGCCTTATCGGCTCCATGGGCTTTATCGACTCTAGCGTTTCTATCCACTTAATCAACCACATCGGCCTTATGGTCGGCCTTAGCTCGATCGGCCTTATCGACTCCATCGGCCTTATCGATTCAATCGACCTCATTATTTTTATTAGTTCTAGCGGCTCCTTCGGCCTCATCGGCTTCATTGGCCCCATCGGCTCCGCGTCCCATCGGCTCCAGTGGTTTTA
>CAMXCT020002813.1:318959-398959 GCA_947184155.2 Cladocopium goreaui
ATGTAAATTATTTATGTATGTATGTATGTATGTATGTATGCATGTATGCATGTATGCATGTATGCATGTATGCATGTATGCATGTATGCATGTATGCATGTATGCATGCATGTATGCATGTATGCATGTATGCATGTATGCATGTATGCATGTATGCATATATGCATATATGCATGTATGCATGTATCTATCTATCTATCGATCTATCGATCTGTCGATCTATCGATCTATCGATCTATCGATCTATCGATCTATCGATCTATCGATCTATCGATCCATCGATCCATCGATCCATCGATCCATCTATCTATCTATCTATCTATCTATCTATGTATCTATGTATCTATGTATCTATGTATCTATGTATCTATGTATCTATGTATCTATGTATCTATGTATCTATGTATGTATGTATGTATGTATGTATGTATGCATGTATGCATGTATGCATGTATGCATGTATGCATGTATGCATGTATGCATGTATGCATATATGCATGTATCTATCTATCTATCTATCTATCGATCTATCGATCTATCGATCTATCGATCTATCGATCTATCGATCTATCGATCCATCGATCCATCGATCTATCTATCTATCTATCTATCTATGCATCTATCTATCTATCTATCTATCTATCTATGTATGCATGCATGCATGCATGCATGCATGCATGTATGTATGTATGTATATATGTATGTATGTAATGTAATGTAATGTACTGTAATGGTATGTAACGGTATGTAACGGTATGTAACGGTATGTAACGGTATGTAAAGATATGTAATGGTATGTAATGGTATGTAATGGTATGTAATGGTATGTAATGGTATGTAATGATATGTAATGGTATGTAATGGTATGTAATGGTATGTAATGGTATGTAATGGTATGTAATGGTATGTAATGGTATGTAATGGTATGTAATGGTATGTATTTGTTGGTATGTATCTGTTGGTATGTATTTGTTGGTATGTATTTGTTGGTATGTATTTGTTTGTATGTATTTGTTTGTATGTATTTGTTTGTATGTATTTGTTTGTTTGTATGTATGTTTGTTTGTATGTATGTATGTATGTATGTATATGTGTGTGCGCTTGTGTGTGATTCACTGTGTGATATAACTATTATACATATATTATATGTGTGTACATATGATGAATTAGTATTTTACTAGTAAAATGGTGGTAAATACCAAGCAAACTATAGACTATAATATATTGACTATATATATATATATATCTCGGAGAAAACAACAACTACAGTAGTGGGTTAGTTGATGATAACTATATGCAGTAATTCTTGAGTAAATGTCCAGTGTGTAATGCGTTTGATCACAACGTATTTGTACGGTGGTACAGCAGTATATCTCAATAATCGGGTTGGTAGACGTTGTTCAAGTTAATTGCTACCAAAAATTGGCCAAACGATGGTATATCAAAATTAAGTTCCAAAAGGTTTGTAAATATATAATTTCAAATATATATATATATATATATATTTATGCATATAATCACCACCGTTTTAAGGGGGGACGTACCCAACATGTAAGCTACATGTTTCAAGGTGTTTTTGAGGGGGGCCTTGAAAATCTAAGCTTACATTTTGAAGGTATTTTGAAGACCCTCCCCACAAAAACGACACCTGGGGGACATTCAGCGACCAATCTTACATTTAAGGGGGGGGGCAAAAAATGTATCTTACATTTTGGTATGGTCCCCCCTCAAAAGCAGCCTTAAAGGGGTGGTGATTATATACATATATATGTATATTATATATATATACGGCATACAGGTAGCAATTGGAGTATTATACTACCAGCTGGTAGTAATCAATAAGCACTTGTTCGGTTTGCTTGTGGCAATGTGTTTGGGGAAAATGATGGTAAACCCATGGTTTTTAGGGTAAAGTACTCTTGGATAAACCAATTTTGGCTTGACCTACACGGCCAAATACATCCACGCATACCACTCGCAACTTGGGTTTTAGTCGGTGTTGATCCCAATTTCCTCTGACTGCCTTTGGTCATACCGAGTTACAACCAAGAATTGGCTGTGCATAGTTGCCAGTGTGGGATCATATTTCTTTTATGATGCCCGGCCGCAATGAAGTCAAATCCGGAAACATGTTTGGAGGTGTTTTTTTGCCATGTGTTATTTGAAAATCTGACCTCAAAAAGACTCCAGGTCCTGAAGTTGCATGTTCTTTATTGCATCTTGATTCGGTAATGCTTCCCAACAAACTTGCAAAGGAGGTAGCCTAGAAACAAGCAGGAACCTAAAGTGAGTGCATTCTTTGATGCCTCCAAATAAAGATCCCTAATCTGGGGGCCTTCGAAAAATTCAAATAAAAGTCAATTCTAATTCAATTTCAACCTAGATTCCATTTCGTGCTCAGAGCCAATTCTCATTTAGTTCAATTCACAGCTAATCTAAACTCACATTCAAGTCAAATTGAATTCAAATTCAAGTATATAGGTCAGTTCAAATTATAAACAAATCAAACTGAATTGAAATTCAATTTTAATTGAATTCCAAATTCAATTCACATCCAGTTCAAATTCAAATCAAACCAAGCTGAAGTCAACTTAGAATCACGTCAAATTTAAAGTTTTAAACCAACAATTACCCATCTGTATTCCCAAACAGGTGTCCACATGTTTCCACGAATACATGTCTCAAGCAAGAACACTTTACCTGACTCCATGTCCTGGGTCCGAGATGAGTATGTTTGATTATCTTTGGGGGTATTGTTACTATATGTTACTATGTCAACATACCTGAAATGTGCTGTCATATGATACAATCATCATACATTAATTATAATACAGTATATATATATATGTATTATATAATTATATATTATATACATGTTTCTACAACAAACGCAGGGTATCGCAGGGTTCATTCCACCAAATCAAGAGGACTCCCCTGCCGCCCGTCAAGTTTAACTGCCGTGATACCATGGATTGTGCCGGGGAAGATGCTCGGGACGCCGTGGAGATGGTCGCCGTGGGAGCTGCCACGGAGGCAGAAATCAGCCTGGGCTGCGCAGGGCGATGCAATGGATGGATTACCCTCTGGTAATTTAACATAGCTATTGAAAATGGCCATTTATAGTGGATTTTCCCATGAAAAATGGTGATGTTCCATAGCTATGTTAGTTTACCAGAGGGTAGATCAGCTGATAGCTTCTGGTCCAACATCATCCAACACAATGAAGCACAGACGTGGCAATTGGAAATCTCATGAAATCTCCAAATCTTTTTCCCCACCTGCCAGGTGAGGGTTGTTAGATTTTATGTCAGTTGCCTCCTCCTCCTCCTGCTCCTCCTCCTGCTCCTCCTCCTGCTCCTCCTCCTCCTCTCCTCCTCCTCCTCGTCCTCCTCGTCGTCCTCGTCGTCCTTGCTCAACTGCGACCCGCGATCCACAGTGTTCGCTGCCGGACCTCAACCACGCCCATCCACGCCCAGTGTTCCCTGCCGGACCTCAACCACGACCATCCGCGCCCAGTGTTCCCTGCCGGACCTCAACCACGACCATCCGCGCCCAGTGTTCCCTGCCGGACCTCAACCGCGACTATCCGCGCCCAGTGTTCCCTGCCGGACCTCAACCACGACCATCCGCGCCCAGTGTTCCCTGCCGGACCTCAACCGCGACCATCCGCGCCCAGTGTTCCCTGCCGGACCTCAACCGCGACCATCCGCGCCCAGTGTTCCCTGCCAGACCTCAACCGCTCTTCTGACATATCTTCTGACATTTTATTTGGCATTCTATCTGACATATCTTCTGGCATATGATCTGGCATATCTTCTGGCATATCTTCTGGCATTCTATCTGGCAAATCTTCTGGCATTCTATCTGGCATATCTTCTGGCATTCTATCTGACATATCTTCTGGCATTCTATCTGGCATATCCTCTGGCATATACTCTGACATATCTTCTGGCATTCTATCTGACATATCTTCTGGCATATATTCTGACATATCTTCTGGCATATCTTCTGGCATATCTTCTGGCATATCTATCTGGCATATCTTCTGGCATATTTTCTGGCAAATCTTCTGGCATTCTATCTGGCATTCCATCTGGCAAATCTTCTGGCATATTATCTGGCATTCTATCTGGCATATCTTCTGGCATATATTCTGACATATCTTCTGGCATTCTATCTGGCATTCTATCTGGCATTCTATTTGGTATTTTATCTGGCATTCTATCTGACATATCTTCTGGCATTGGCAAATCTTTCCCTGCCGGACCTCATGTAGGAAGATATGGGACAAAGAATGTGCAGAAGAAAGTTAGAAAGAATTTCAGACAAGTATGTGATATATTACTTGCGAACTTGCAGGTGTGTGGTAGTGTGATCGGGGCAATGCCACTATTGAGTTTGCGGGTGGCAAAGTTTGAAGCAATCAGTTTGAACAGATGACAGAGTCACTGGGGTGGACAGAGACATTTCCATTTCTGTACCTTTGGAGCTGTTTGCAAAGACGCTTGAGACAGGCAACATCTTACAGCAAGTTACTACAAATTACTTGATGGGATCTCATGCTGGATTGATGCTTGAGACAGTCAACATCACACAGAGTTTCTATTGTGTATCACAGCTATGGTAGCATGGTGGATATGTGACATCGGAACATTTGCTGGAGCATTTGCGCCCTCATCTACTCGATCGCGGGCCAGAGGCAGGATGGACATCATCATAGAAGCATTCAGCAGGAGGAGGTTATGTGATCAGTAGTGTCTTCTTGCGTGTTTTTGTTTGCTTGGCAGGTGATGGCAGAGGGTGACCAATCTGCGAGTGCTGCGCAGGCGATGGGTTTGAGTGGAAGTAAGCACATTGGCCAGTAAGTGTTGGATAAGTGATGTGGAAAGCAGCTTGTGCTTTGGGACCTTGCGCAACAGCCGAGGCGAGCTCAAGCACAAGCAAAAACGTGAATAAGATAATGGTGCTCAAAGGTGTATCTCTTCGAAATGTTTCAGTGAGACAGAGTGGAGAAGTTACATACGATCTAGATATTTAGATGTCGCTTGACACTGCAAGATGGACACTATCTTTTTGCACTTGGGAAGTTTGAACACATTGGGACTGAACTGGTTTTGACCGGGAAGGTCTTGTGTTTCAAGAGCCATGGCAAAGAGATCATGGCCATTTGCTGTCACGAGTTGGGATGACACTGTGAAATTTGCGCAGCTTTTGTTTGGTGTAGACGTTGTCTATGAGAACTATGCAGAGAGATTGCCGCATAGATCGGATAAATCCTTCTTGCTATTCGCCAAAGGCGCTTGTGCTGAGGGAAGGCCCTTCTTCGAGATCGGAGATCTCATTGGGCCACAGTTGGAAGAGATTCAATGTTGGGAACAAAATGTTCGCAACAACAATGCGCGTCCAACGAAATCGCAGCAGATGCTGAATTCTGACGGATGGACTGTGTACTACTGGAGTGCGCAGGTGACGCGTGCTCCCTGTCTGTGTCGCAGCAGCTTTGGAGCAGACGCTCACCAGAAACATGTGCCAACTTCATCGGCCATGTGGCAAGCTGGAAGCAGATTTGAGAAAGTATGGGACGCCACATTGATGAAGAACTATGAAGCTTTTCAGAATCGAGATTTGCGTCCCACTTGGCTTGACAAGTCATGGCAGGTGTTGTGGAATTGGAATGATCACAACCAAAATCATGGAATCAGCCCTCATTCAGATGAGTCTGCCACTTACAGCAATGTTGATCCGATCACGTCCTTTTCATTTGGGCATGGGGGTGTGTTGACCTTGGGCCCCAAAAAAGGTCCAGTGACAAGGATGTTGTTCCAAGAAGGCGGTGACGCTTTGGTGATGGCAGGAGACTTCCAAGCAGAGTTTTGCCATGGTGTGCCGGCGCGCTCCACTTGGAAAGATTTGAAGTCGCTTTCTATGTTTGCCACAATGAAAGAGTGGGAGAAAGTTGGGCTGCAGCAGGAAATTGCTTTGCATGAAGGTGCTGAGCCAGAAGCCAAGCATGTCCGCATGAATTGCACGGTCCGCTGGCACAACACACATTGGGCTGGATGTCCGGTGCGGGGGCAGAAGGTCATGGGACTCAACCGGTTTCGACTGGAGCTGTCCAGACGTCTTCAAGCTCTTTGGCGCCTGGCGAAGACCGTGTGAATGTTTCTGCTGGAGCTGCGGCAGGGATCCAAGGGACTCAACCGGTTGTGACCGGGGCTGTCCGGGTGCCTGCTGCAAGCGTGGTGGATCCAAAGCAGTCGTTTCACTGGCATTAAGAAGCGAGGTGTGGAAGAAGAGGCAACGCCCTCTGTCAGCACCGTGAAAACATCTCGTTCAGGTGAAGAGTTGCGCTGGAGGGCGCGGATGACACAATTAAGAGTCTACTGGATTGTATTGAAGCATGTGTGCGACAGAATGATCTTTTTACGTTGGCCATTACAGGCACTCCATTGGTCGCAGCCACACAGGTGCATGCTGAGATGTTAGCCAAGATTGACGAAAATGTGAAAAATTTGAGGGCCCGGCTTCTGGCGGCATCAGAAGCCGTTGAAGCATTTTCGCGTTGTCGAGTTGACCGAGTTCAGTTCAAGTCGCTGAACTTGATGGAGCTGGCAGCGCAGCAGCGCAGAATGATCCACAGGGAGCTTGGCAATTTCTACACTTCTGAAAATTCGTCGTGGTTGATAGAAACAAGAAGCAAAACGCAACAAAATTGTTTGAACAAAGATCCGCAGTATCGCAAGTGTTTGCTTTCGCATCGTCAACTGGAGTTACTTCTGGAAACTTTGAGCGAAACAATGATGAAGAAGTATGAGGAGATTGCCTTTGACTTGCGCACCTTACAGCGTGGAGTTCTTCCACGGAAGGTGACCTGTGCAAAGAGGCACCAACATGCGAAGCAACATCAAAATGAAGATTTGGGGTTGGATGTGTATGAGGTTGCTTCTGATTCAGTGCTCTTGGTGAAAGCTTTGGAGGTCGGTTACGTATCGGACATGGACAAGGCCACGCGCCTTCAGACTGTAACAAGTGCATGGCAGAAGTTGCTGTCAGTCATGTCCGGTGTTGAGATCGTGCATAGCCTGAAACAAGGGCTCTTGACACTGCTGCAGCATTTGCGCACGATGGATGTGGACAGACACTGTTGTGATCAGACCTCTGAGGAATTAGTGAGCGAAAATTATGACATTTGGGTTTGGATGACGAAGGTCACGCCTTGAGCTGGTACAGCCTTTGGGCTTCAAATGTGAACCTGTGGCCCAGGATATGTCGTCTGGGTGCATGCTGTCAGTGCGAAGATCCTACCAGACTGCTGATGTGCGTGAAAAACAAACGCTGCAACGCCAAAGGAGCCATGGCAAAGAGATCATGGCCATTTGGTGTCACGAGTTGGGATGACATAGTGAAGTTGCCTAAGTGAATCGGATATGTTTCAAGGAATGGACACTAAGAAGTCATGTGGAATTTGGTTTGGCTGAAATATACTTTGTCTGAAACAAAGAATTTGGTTTGCAAATTCTTTGTCGATTCAATTTCACAAGACATTGGTTTGCTGCATACAGTTTGATTGGCGGGATGTTCACAAATGATTTCGTCTGTCGCTTTGTCAGGTACATGCGTGGCATTGGGATGGAAGAGTTTGTGCTCAGGAGCTTTACTGTGGGCATGTGGCAGTGGTTGAGTTTCGACAGTCAAGACATGAGATCGTGTGTGGAGACATGTTGTGAGAAATGGTCACGAAATGAACACTTTTAGCAGCATTAATGCAGCAGTGCGTATTGGCTCAACTCTTGCTGTAAGCGACTGAGGTTTGGTTTTCTTCGTCCAGCCATGTCGGAGCCTGTTTCTATCACAGGCTTGGTTGTGGCGTCTGAGCGTCCACAGACAATTTTCATTGGCACCCGGAGCCGATTTCGCAAAGGAGCTGGGCATGTGTGGCGCTACGAGTTGAGTTCTGTCGGTTCTCAGCGCATCTATGTATGCCTCCAGCCGCCGGGCACTACACATGCGGGCGATGTGATGTTCATTGTGCCGCAGGTTGAAGGTGATAGAGTCTTCTATGTTGCATATGAAGGCCGTGTGGTGAATGGTGAGTTGGAGCAGCGTGCTGCTGTGTTTCGCACTGCAGCTCCGTTTTGGGAGGTTGGAGACCATGTGTGGGAAACCAATGCTCTCACCAGCCGTAGCAGCTATGAGGAGGAGTGGCAGGAGCCACAGTGGCAGGCTTCGGGTTGGACGGTTCGCACGCAGCATGGGCTCTAACGGCTTTTGGGCTGGGAGAGCTGGACGTTGCGGGTGGCATCCTTGGGACTTAACTGCTTGTGGGCGGGGCTGTCTGATGGATGCGCGGGTCTATGAGCTAAGCTGTTTGGAAGCAGCTCTGGAGAAAAAGTTTGAGTAGTGAGAGGCTGCTTGTAGAGAAGCGCTTGATAGACACAACGTCGTCAGGAACATGTCTCTTCAGCAGTTTGGTGTGTGGTAGAAGCTGTATAGCAAGTGTGGAAGAAAAGACTGGGTTTTAAAGATGTGTATGGGCATTTGTTACTTGCTCTTTTATGAACATGTCTCTGCGGCAGTTTGGTTTGTTTGTGAAGGAGCTGTCTGTCTAGACAGTTTGGGAGAAAGACAGTGTTTCAAAGATGTGGATGGCTGTATGTTACTTGCTCTTGTTTCTGTATGACAGGAGGCTGTGACAGAACAGGCGTGGACTGTCGGCAGGTCAGTTGTGAGTTAGTGTATGTTTGGAATTGTCTGTCTAGACAGTTTGGGAGAAAGACAGTGTTTCAAAGATGTGGATGGCTGTATGTTACTTGCTCTTGTTTCTGTATGACAGGAGGCTGTGACAGAACAGGCGTGGACTGTCGGCAGGTCAGTTGTGAGTTAGTCTATGTTTGGAAGTTGGTGAGAGTTTGAAAATTGGGCACAGGTGAACAATATCAACTAGTGTACACTGGTGACAGTCAAATAATGTTTTCTTCCGTGTTTTTGTTTGCTTGGCAGGTGATGGCAGCGGGTGACCAATCTGCGTGTGCTGCGCAGGCGAGGAGTTTGAGTGGAAGTAAGCACATTGGCCTGTGGCTGCTTTTGAAAGTGTTGGATAAGGGATTTGGAAAGCAGCTTGTGCTTTGACACCCTCTGCAACAGCCGACGCGAGTTCAAGCACAAGCAGAAACGTGAATAAGATAATAGTGCTCACACTTGAAACGGTTGAGAATATAAATGTAATAGATGTATCTCTTCGAAATGTTTCAGTGAGAAAGAGTGGAGAAGTTACATACGATCTAGATCTTTAGATGTCGCTTGACACTGCAAGACGGACATTGTCTGTTTGCACTTGTTGGGACTGAACTGGTTTTGACCGGGAAGGTCTTGTGTTTCAAGAGCCATGGCAAAGAGATCATGGCCATTCGGTGTCACGAGCTGGGATGACACTGTGAAATTGGGACTGAACTGGTTTTGACTGGGAAGGTCTTATGTTTCAAGAGCCATGGCAAAGAGATCATGGCCATTTGGTGTCACGAGTTGGGATGACACTGTGAAATTTGCGCAGCTTTTGTTTGCTGTAGACGTTGCCTTTGAGAACTATGCAGAGAGATTGTCGCATAGATCGAGCATAGAAGGCGCTTGTGCTGAGGGAAGGCCCTTCTTCGAGATTGGAGATTTCATTGCGTCACAGCTGGAAGAGATCTTCCAGCTGTGGCGCAATGAAACATAGAAGGCGCTTGTGCTGAGGGAAGGCCCTTCTTCGAGATTGGAGATTTCATTGTCTACAGCTGGACGAGAGTCAACGTTGGGAAGAAAATGTTCGCAACAACGAAATCGCAGCAGATGCTGAATGCTTCCAACGCCGTTGTGGCTTTTCACGGGTTGGAGATGGCTGCTGAGGGATACAGCACATGTACAGTAGGAAGGCGAAAAGCCCGGTAGGCTTTGCAACGCACAGCCTACCGGGCTTTTCGCGTTCCTACTTTACATGTGCTGTATCCATCAGCAGCCATCTCCAATCCGTGAAAAGCCACAACGGCGTTGGAAGACATGTATGGGTTTGTGGTCTCTTCGAACAACAGGAATGGCAGAGACCAAAGCAAGGACTCAGGAGATTGAAGAATTGTTTGCACAGCAACGATCTGCCAAGCGGTTGAAGATGCGGAAGACTCATGAAGGAGAAGAATTCTGAGCGGTTCTGGGAACTGTTGGTAGTGTGAAGCAGGCAGAGTGGGCTCCAACTGCTTTTGGGCGGAGCGAGCTTCTAGCGGCGGATCGCATCTTAAGACTTAACTGCTTTTGTGGCAGGGCGGTCTGATGGGTCTGTGGCTGTATAAGAAATAGAGCGGCAACTGATAGTAGAGGAGGCATGATAGACACAAAGTCATCATGAACGCGTCTCTGCAGATGAAATGATTGTGATAGCTTGGTTGAGTTTTGTGAGAGGGCATGGACATGTCTAGGTTTTAGAGTAGACGAAATCGCAGCAGATGCTGAATGCTGACGGATGGACTGTGTACTACTGGAGTGCGCAGGTGACGCGTGCTGAATACAGTGTGATTAGCGGGTTGTTCACAAATGATTTCGTTTGTCGCTTTGCCAGGTACATGTCGCAGGGCTCGTACGCAGCGTGGGCTTCAACTGCTGTTGGGCAGGGCGAGCTGCTAGTGGCGGGCGGAAAGCTGCAGCGAAGGACAGTTGCTAGGGGAAGTCACGGGTTCACCAGTCTCTGCGGCAGTTTGGAGTGTATGGCATTTGGTCTCGAATGACTATTTGTTGATTCAACTTCACAAGATATTGATATGCTGAATACAGTTTGATTTTGGCGGGTTGTTCACAAATAAGTTCGTTTGTCGCTTTGGCAGGTACATGGGTGGAAGCACAGCGTGGGCTTCAACTGCTTTTGGGCAGGGCGAGCTGCTAGTGGCGGGCGGAAAGCTGCAACGAAGGACGGTTGCCAGGGGAAGTCACGGGGTTCACCAGTCTCTGCGGCAGTTTGGAGTGTATGTCATTTGGTCTCGAATGACTAAAAGAAATTGTCTGTTTTGTTTGGTCTCTTAATTTTAGTCAAGATTGCAGTCCGATCCGGTTGTGATGTCAGGCGCAGCTTTCGTCTGGCGCCGGCGTGCACAGTGTGGCGATGTTTGCTGGGATACATGCCGCCTTGCTGCTTTTGGCTTGTGATCTACACTGGGCGTGCTTCATGTCTTCCAACGCCGTTGTGGCTTTTCACGGATTGGAGATGGCTGCTGATGGAAGCGCAAGGACAGTTGCAAAGCCTACCGGGCTTTGCGCCGTCCTACTTTACATGTACTGTATGGGTTTGTGGTCTCTTCGAATGAAATCGCTTCGAAGACAATCATTGCAGAGAAGCATTTTCTGTATCAGTGCTGTGTTACTTTTTCCTTGTATGTATGGAATGGCCTTGTCTTTGTGGCATTTTTATTTTGTGTGGATGCTCGGAGCAAGCGTGTCCTATGCCGCAAGCAAAGGATGCTGACGCATCAGATGTGTGACAGAGTAGCCGCAGTTGAGCCGACTTGTGCTAGTTCGGGGTTCAGAAAGCCGAAGCCTTGGAATATCAGTTGCATCAAAGGCAGAAAAAACAAAAAAATGATGCGCATGATGTTCTTTTCCATCTTCCGGCCAGTCAGCTGCAAGATCCGTATACAGGAAGGGTGGCATTATGTTTGCAGTGTGGTTCTTGCAGGTGCGCTGCGCATGTGCTCTGGACTGCTTGTATGGCAACATGTTTGGCAAGAATATCGTTTAGTTAGACTGCTGCTGTTTGCGTTGTTCTGGTTGTTGTGTGGCGGTAATTCGGAGTACGGTCGTCTCAGCGTGGTGTGTCTTTTGTGCACCTTAGGGAATTTGCATTGCTTGTGGTGCAAGATGCTATCGTTCGCTACCTGTTGGCTGGTTTGTCCGAGCCATAATGCGACAGTGGCTGCTGTCTTTGCAATTTTGGTTCCCTTTGCCCCAAGACTTGTGTTTCCCATGCTAGAAATTCGAAACAGTGCCTCCAGGCAGAAGAAGCCAAGTGTCTCCGATGGCGTTGTCGCAACACAGAAATGTTGCGCACGCATGCGGAGTTGTTCAAGGGCCATGGAATGGATCCCGGCGCTTCGTGTCACACACTGGAAACCAAACCCCTGTCTGCTGAAGAATGTGAAGCGCTGAAAGAAGAAATTGTTGCGGCAATCAGCCGGCAAGAAAACTTTATTGATAAATACAACATCGTGTGGGATAGAATGAAAACCTTCATGACATGGGATCGCATTGCCATTGGAATTGAGCGAACATCTGATGCATCCCTTGGCCGTGCGACAGTTCAGGCGCAAAATCGTGTTGTTCAACAGAGACTGGAACGTGTGTTCAGAGATGGTACTAAGAAGATGTATCGTAGCCCTCCTACTGTGATGAGTGGCTTGCAGCCATGTGTCCAGAAGTATCGTGAAGAGTTAGGATTCTGCTATGGTCCTTTGGAAGTAGGAGATTGTCTTTGTAGGTTTTTCGAAGAGGTGCGTGAGAACCGATTGTTTTGGCAGTCCAGGGAACTAGGGCGCGACAGTTTGCCTCTGGAAGCGGCGTGCCGCGGTGTGGCATTGCGACGTGCACAAGAAAGACAAGAGCCGACCAGTAAGTTGCTGCGAGACTTCAGCATTGTGAATGTAACGCAGGCGAAGCAAGGACAGAACACTTACACGGGGTTAGTGAACTTTCAGTCGCTGACATGTTGGTTGAACAGTGCTGTTCAGTTGCTTTGGCACTCTGAATTTGTTTCTGAGTGGCTACACTACAGCGAAACTTTGGAAAGAGCATCGTTGCAGAGACCTTTTCCCTGTAAAGAATTGCCACAACTCTTGAAATGGATGGGGAATTATGAAGTGGTGGCGCCCATCGAACTTTTGCATTTTTGTTTAGACCATTGGCAGAACTACGGATTCATCGATAGGCAGTGTGATGCCATGGAATTTCTTCAAGTTGTCCATCAGCTATCAAACGCTCCGGAGTCTACGGAGCAAGTTAGTGTTTGCTTCAACGCCACTCCGTTGCATCAGTCGGCCTACACACTGGGAGAAGAGTGTTGTCTGCAAGAGTTTGTAGACTTACATCTGAAACAGCGCCATGGCACTGGAAACTGTCAGTAAGGAAATTCTTCTGCAAACCATTCCATTTGTGGTAGACGAAGTGACGGCTGAATTGTCTTGGATTGCAACCAAGATTGTTGACTGGAACGCAGAGGTGGACTTGCGCATGCTCTTCACAGAAATGGCTGAGATGCAGCCGCGCCCCTTGGAAAAATCATAGCTTGTTTTGTATTTCGTGTGTTTTTAGTTGTGCTTAGTGTCAGCTGTGCTTTCTGTGGTATGGAAGTCAATACTGTTTTTGTTAACAGGTTACAGAGTGAAAGCAGCGATATTGCATCTGCATGATGAAGACAGTTCTGTGAGCATGACAAGCGGCCACTATGTAACAGCACTGTGCCAGAATGGCCAATGGCATTTGGCCAATGATGAGTTTGTGCGGAATGTGCAGATGAAAGAATGTCCCGTGGTTCCATGTGGCATTTTATTTGAAAGGCGTGATGACCAGTGCTCTGGGAAAACCATGTTGTTTGAAGGAATGGTATGCCAACAACACTCCTGGTTTGAATGTCTTTGTAAAGCAGCGCCTGCTCTTCCTGGTGCTGCCCACGCTACTGAAGCAGCAGCAAGTGTTAATGGGACTCAACCGGTTTTGACTGGAGCTGTCCCTACACACGCTGCAAGTTCGCAGAATGTTCCAGAAGCTTCGAGATCGAAAAGAAAAGCTGCTGACGCTTCGCAGGGAAACTGTTTACTTAAATATTTCAAACCAGTTGGATCTATTGAGCAGCAAAAAGAAACAGTGAACGCACAGGGAAAGCAAGATTGCACTGGAAGGAAGGAGGACTTGTCCAACAGGGAGCAAGACTGCTCCAACACGGACCAAGACAGGGAGCAAGACTGTTCCACCAGGGAGCAAGACCGTTCCACCAGGGAGCAAGACAGTGAGCAAGACCGTTCCACCAGGGAGCAAGACCGCTCCACCAGGGAGCAAGACCGCTCCACCAGGGAGCAAGACCGCTTCACCAGGGAGCAAGACCGCTCCACCAGGGAGCAAGACCGCTCCACCGGGGAGCAAGACCGCTCCACCAGGGGGCAAGACCGCTCCACCAGGGGGCAAGACCGCTTCACCAGGGAGCAAGACCGCTCCACCAGGGAGCAAGACCGCTCCACCGGGGAGCAAGACCGCTCCACCAGGGGGCAAGACCGCTCCACCAGGGAGCAAGACCGCTCCACCGGGGAGCAAGACCGCTCCACCAGGGAGGAAGAGCGCTCCACCAGGGGGCAAGACCGCTCCACCAGGGAGCAAGACCGCTCCACCAGGGAGCAAGACCGCTCCACCAGGGAGCAAGACCGCGCCAGACGTGGCTTAAAGCTTGCTCGTGAAAGAACGGAGAAAGATCACGTGGATCCGTTCATGCTAGATCAGACGCCCTTGGCCTTATTTGCAAAAAGGTATAATCTTTCTGTGCGATCTGGGCTTGATAACCAGTTGCGGACTTTCGCAGATGCTCCGGAGAACACGCCGCCCATTTCATGTTTGTTGCAAGGGTGTGAAGAGAAATGGTTCACAAACTTAGGTGAGTTCTTTGAACATTGTGATGCTGTGCGTGAAGGTTATCACACATATCGTTTGCGTGTCTTGCACTTGCTTTCGCGAGAAGTGTGGCAGTTTCCTGGCAGTTTGCAGCGGGCTGCGTTGCAGAACTTTTCTGAATTCCAAGTTAGAGGAGCGACAGATTGGAACAACTTCACTACGCACATGCATGACAAGCTGAGTCTGGGGAAGGGTTTGCAGCGAGATGAGAGATGGGGACCCCGGCGGTTTGTCGCATGTGTAGTGTGTGCTGAAAGACGTTGGTCAGAGGAACTCATTCCGACTTTCATTGCTGGTGCGAAGACTGAATTTCAGAAAGATGATAAAGTTTGTTTGCTATTAGACCCAAAGCTGTATGTGTCAACTTGGCCAGAGGTGCCATCGGAAGAAGTCTTCAAGTCTTGTTCAACTGTTCTGTTGCAAACAGGTGATAAGGTCCAAATACTTTTACACAAACGTCGTCTGACGAAACGCATGTGCGCAGGCGAGGAACAAGCCCCTTTGTGCAAAGAATGTAGGCGGTGTTTGGTCAAAAACCCACCTGAAATGCCTGTGCGAGCTTTGGCTAACGGAAAGTGGCTCGGGCGACACCCAGAGTTGATGCGCAGGATGCCATATGGGCACAGAATGTTGTTGCCTTTGCGCAGGGTAATTCTCACCAAGGTATTTTTTACGGCCAACAGCAAGAATCCTTGGGAACGGTCGCACTCTGCATTTGGACTCGATGGCGTTACCACCATCGTAGAACAAGCGCCCACCTTGCCGGCCATCAAGGAATTTCCGCCTAGAGATTTGGCCGAAAGTTTCGAAGCAGTGTTTGTTGGAATTGGCCCGCAAGATATGCGCAAAAAGCAAACCTTTCCGATCTCCAAGACATTGTTGCTGAAACAATTTGACTTTGTGCAACGTAACAGCAAAGCGCACCAAGCGGCAATTTGCAGAAAAGCTGATGTAGAAGAGTGGATTGATGGTGAGACGCCCGAAGTGTTGCAAAAGACTTTTGTTGACGCGCCTGTGGAAGAGTTGGATGAAGAAGAGGTTGAAGAGTTGGCAGGCAGAGCGGATTCCAACAAATATCGTGGCCCCGTGGATTCTACACTGGGGGCGCAAGAGTTGCTGGAAAGCTCCGAAGATGTTCCAGTTTCTTATCACTGTCCAGACACTGTGCCTTTAGACAAAAGCACTTGCTGGCAAGTGGCTGCCGCCAAGTTGGAAGAAATGGAAAAATTAGCTGCTGCAATCCAAACAGAGGAGGAACTGGCTGAGTTTATCCAAGACAAGCCTCGGCGGTCTGTACTATATCAGACTGCAGCTGAATTTCGCAAGGCAGTGGGTCAGTTGTCAGCTTCAGAAACACGCAAGCATGTAGAAGAGGCTATTTGTTCAGAACCTTTGTCCAAAGAAGATGGCGATGCTTCGCCTGCACAGGAGGAACCAGTTGCAGGAGTAGAAACAGAAGCGCAGTTCACTGCAGATGACAATCCCAAGCTGGTTGTGCCAACTGGAAAAGCATACGCCAAGATGTGGGAACCGGGCTTTTGGCAGGAGTGGAACCCTATGGACTGGTGCTATGGGGACTGTGTGTATGGCGATGAGCGATTGAATGACAAACCATACAAACGTACTTCATTTCAGGAAATTGTGAAGCACTGGCTTCTGCGTGAAGAACTGGAATACGATGTGTATGAAGGTGAAAATTATGTTGCAGAGCACGGAGAGCCAAAATTGTGGGAGTACCAGCCTGATGTAGAGCTGCTATTGAAACAACTTGAAGAAGCAGAACAACAACGGCCACGTATGTCTTGCAGCGGGAGAGTCGTGCCATTTGCGGTGAATCGCTTTTGCATGCACCCAGTGAATATCATGGTGATTGCGACCTTTTGGCGCATGATGTCTGGTTTTATGGCTGTGAACGTGGGACTGCGCATTCCCGGAATCCAAACACAACTGAAATCACTGGCGCAGTTACCCGATCAACTAGCTCTGCTTTCCAGTAAAGAAGGTGAGGCATGATGGGCCTAGTGCGTCGAGCATCGCATCTCTTCAATCTTGTCATGGGCAAAGTGGTCGGGTCCAATGGATATCGCGTGGCATGCAGACACAAGTTTAGAACGTATACTATTTTCTTCGGGGCTCCACTGATATTTTGCACTCCAAACATTGCTGACAACAGGAACATTTTGATTCTGCTCTGTCAGGGTGTTGAAATCAATTTAGACATTGATGCTGATCCCGACTTGAAACTCACTTACGAAGAGTTGCGTCTGCGTGTTGTGAATGATCCTGTTGGTCAATGTGTCGTTGTGGAGCTGCTGTTGCGCCTCTTTGTTTTGCATATCTTAGGGGCTTCTCCGGATTGCGTTGCGCAGCCAGAGGGAGTGACCGTGGAGCATCGTGTTTGGACGAGCGATGGTATGGCAGCATCTCTGACGTCTCTGGGATGCTTAGTGATATTACAAGCTGCAAGAGGTGAGCTGGAAGCCTCAGGGCGTGGTGCCTTGCATGGATACTGGGAAATATGGGGCGTGAGCTTGACAATGCAGACTGCCATTGAACAATTTGCAGAGAAGCCCTTGCAGGAGAAGCACAGTTGTCTCAAGAATGTGGTAAGTCAATGGATTAACTTTTTTCAGCGAACTCATCACAGTAGTGTTGAACATCTACCGAAAGTGTTTGGTGAAACAACTAGTGCCCAACCCATGATTGTGACTCAAGACATGTTGCATCGGTGCCGCATGGATGGCGGTGAAGAGAACTTAGAAGGGTATCGCAAGCAGCGTCGGCCATGTGTCACTGAGGTGCCGAAAATGGATCTGCCGAAAAGATTGCCTCCGGATGATTTGTATGAGCCCGCAGATGCTTCCTTCCCAGAAATAAGTGCGGAGCCCATGAAGAAGCGTTTGATTCGTGGCCAAGCCTTGACAGCCATGCCCAGCTATCGACGTATCCACACACTGACAGAAGGACGGGCAAGTGACGCGGAGTTGGATACTGCTACCTGGCTGCCCATGTACCTTCAAGATGCATGGCAAGTGCAAGCTCGGGCCATGCTTCACGTTTGTGGTCCATCCTGTTGGAAATACAATAAAACAGGTACCCGAGTTTGCAGACATCATTGTTACCACATCACAGTGCTTGAACCAGATGAAACTGCTTCTGTTCCAGCAGACAAGCCAATAAAGTTGAGAAGGGATGGCAAACCACTTAATAATCAACTTTACATTATTGAAGAAAGTGGGAAGGGGAAACGTGGCCGTATTTGTCCTGTTGTGGTGTGTCCCTTCGAAACTCTGACCAACTACGTGGCTGCTGTGAGTCTGCGCTGCAACTTCGACAATCAATCGCTGGTGTATGTGCCACCTACCAGCACTCTGCCTTTGGAGTAGCTACCCAACATCGGAGCCAAACCTGAACTGGCTTGGATGGCTCGAACGACAGGTGACCTGGAGCCGAAATGGCTTGTGGCTCCACAGAAGCCAGAACCGTTGGAAGTGAGTGCAGATTCGACTTGGTTGGAGAGCTTGCTGCAAGAGTTGGAACAAGAAACTTAAGGTGCCTTTCAAGATGCGCACAACCAAGGTTTTTACATCAATGAGTATACAACCAAGGTACACGCTCTAGGTGACAAGCTGATGCAGGGTCTGCAACGCATTGCACAGAAAATTCATGTGTCTGAAGCTGACGGCAGCGTCGAGAAACTCACGACGCGTCAACGCAACAAGGAGAGAATCAAGATGGTGTTGAAGAAATTGGTGCACTTGATGAATTCACTGCAGGTCAAAAGTGGTTCGGAGTTGGTGTTTCCCATGTTGTTCGATTATATGTCCTTCGCTACGCATCGCTGCTAGGAGACTAATTTGAAGATGGTGTATGCCAAAACTCTATCAGCCTGGCAAGACCATTTCAAAGGTAGTTTGAAAGCTTTACACGAAAAGGCTTCAGTGTCCCAAAGCATTGGCTTTTTACTGCCGTCGCTGCAAAATGGAAGAGCTAAAGAATTACCAGTGGGCTGGCTCATACAACCGAAGCCGCATGATAAAAGCCTGTCTGCCAATGCTGCTGCGACCATGGAACAAGTAGAACAAGAAACTGGGGAAGACCATGCCTTCATCTACATCAGTCCGGGCGGGCAACGGTTCACATCGCTGCAACAAGCCTTGCAATATGCGCAAAACGACAAGCTGCGGAATCGCATGACTGCTGACATGAAGGCCGTTCAGATCGACAGCTTTGATCATAACTCCAACATTCATGTGCAGTTCACATCGAATCACGAAGACTACATGCACCGTGGAGAGCATCCCATCATGCAGGCAGGGTCTTGAAAGTAATTAAAATGTGTCGTTGTTGTTTGTGGTTTTAGTCTAAACACCTTAAAATAAAATCATAATGTTTTGTTTGTGAATGCGTGTGCAGGCACTTCCAGCGTATGTCTACAATATGTGGGTTTATGGTGCACGGAAGCAATCCAGTCGAGATCCTTTGGGAGACTATGTGGTTACCTTCGACTACGATGCAGATTACAAACCATCTGCGTTAGTGAAGACACAGCGTCTTAGTTTAATTCCAAAGATCCCACAGCTGGAAGGTATGCATATTCCATCGCCAGATGTCGATCCGCATAAGATGAGTTTGATCAAGTTGCTACTCTTCAAGCCTTTGGGGCAAAGCAATGACATGGATGAAAAAGGCAATCCGCAGGACCCGTACAGGGCCATCTTTCTGGATGTGGAGAAAGGAACCAAAAAGATGAAACGAGGAGAGCATGAAAATCCATATGATGCCTTTCCAAGAGCATGGAAACACTACTGGCAGCACACTGTTTTACCCAAAGCTGCGGATGCTGAAAAAAAAATTAAAGCACGGATGGAAATACCTACTTTGTGGGAGTGCTTGGAAGTATTCCAGTTGCAAAAAGAATTGGCTCAAGAGAAATACTTGATTCCATTGGACAAGGATTGCACGAACAAACTGGGTTGCGATGCGAGTGCAAAGTTGCAGAACCGTTTGACTGTCCAAGAGTATGTTTGCTACTTGACAAAAAGAGTAATCAAGAACTTAGATGCCTACGGACGTGCTAAGGTAGCACCCAAAACCAAGTCGTATGCTTTGGACGCAGATGCAAAAGAAGATCCAGGATTAGTGCGTGAAGGCCACGGGACTGGAGATACTGGCGAATCCTTTGAACCAGCTTTCGAAGATGCTTTGGATCCAGACATCGATGGGGAGGTTCGACTCAAGGCTGGAGATACACCTTTAAAAGTACATCATCCACTGACTTCATCGCAGCGTTCGCAAGCCATGACCTTTCATCGTCAAAAGCAAACCAAGTTTGTGCGCGATATGATTTCTGTGGGCCTTTTGCCCTTGACAGGGGATGAAGAAGCGTTGCATAGAACTGCGGCCTATAAGCGCGCGAGTGGCACTGCAGTGAATCCACGAGCAGAACAACTGAGGTTGAAAGAGAAAGTGCCCATGATCACGCAGCCGCTACTGGATGCTCAGCGCGCTGCCATGACAAATGATAGCATGGGCCTCAGCCGCTTGTCGGCGGACCGGGCTGCTACGAGCGACTGCGCAGAGGGCGCAGGAGAGTTGGCTGCAAACAGTGATGTCGCGATGCCAGAAGCAGAATGGCGCACCTTTAGCAAGCCATCTGCAGCGATGGCGCGGAAGGTTGCTGCGTTTGAAAAGTCTGCCGCTGGATTCAAGCTGGCGCCGGAGCAATTATCTACTTGCAGATGGTTTGGTGAGGCAATGGATGTCGCTTTACAGGAAGAAGAGAACAAAATACCTTTGCGAAAACGCGCGCAGCACGCATGCCTTTTGATTGGCGCCGGTGGCACTGGCAAGACGACAATCATTTTGGAGCTCATGCTGGGTGTTTTTTGTCACTTTTTTCCAGCCAGGCCCGGAGAAGAAGAGCGATACATGATTGCCACCTTCAGCCATGCCCAATCGGATGCCATTTCCAATGATGTCTATCGGGCGCGAACATGTCATACTGCTTGCTCGTATCGTGTAGCCAATTTGCGCAACAAGCATTTGGCCTTGAAAACAAAAGAGCAAGAGATGAAACAACGCTGGCAGCCGAAAATTTTAATCATTCAAGATGAAATCAATTTGGTGCCAGCTGCAATGGAAAACATGATGCTTTACCGCAGCATGCGCGCCCGTCAAGATGAAGGCCTTGATCCAGCCAGCTATTTCCACCCAGGAGAGCTCATGGGACACATACCAATTTTGCTGATTGCAGGTGATTTTTTGCAGATCAAGCCTGCCAACGAGATCTCCTTAGCTGACAATCTCGAAGAGCTGATCCGCAAAATGCCGCACAGAGTGCAGACAGAACACCATGCTGCCCAGGCGGCATTGATGACCATTGATACAGTGATTCATTTGAAGAAGTCGAAGCGGTTTCTGGATGCTCACCTGCCAGAAATCACAACAGCCATGCGCACGTGCACGC
This sequence comes from Cladocopium goreaui, assembly GCA_947184155.2. NCBI lineage: Eukaryota > Dinophyceae > Suessiales > Symbiodiniaceae > Cladocopium > Cladocopium goreaui. The sequence continues at coordinate 340,099 of CAMXCT020002813.1, forward strand.
CTGCTGCTCCCTTGTCCGAGAATCACTTGGCTCAGCTGCGCACTCGCAAAATCGAAAATTGCAAGAAAGAACTAACCACAGACTTGTTCAAGCACGGTCACGTCATTGGCATGTATTGGGAGAATATTGCTCGCAACATGGTGGAACGGGCAAATCGAGATGCGGAAGACCTGGATATGCCGTTATTTTGTTTGTAAGCTGCCGACCAAAGGCATTCCAGAAAAAATAAAACCATAGACAAGCAGCTGACGCATCAGCTGCTCACTGTTCCAAACCCGCATCGCACTGGCAAATTGCAAGGCATGCTACTGGTGCACGAGAACATGGTTGTGCGACTGGTGGATGTCTTGGCTCCACACCTTGGATTGGTTAAAGACAAACTGGCAGTGGTAGTGAAAAAGGATTTGCACCATGAAGATCAGAAGCACCTGGACCGTCGTGAACCTGGATTCTGTCATTTTTTTCCGGACTACATGGCCAAAGGTATCTGGGTGAAATTACTTAAAGGAAAGAATTCGCCCATGGAAGATGCTCTGTTGCAGATGTGGGAAGAAAAATTTCAGAATGTGGTCGATCACACAACTGACACAAAAACATTGTTCTTTGTGGAATTGGTACATGCAGAATTCAAAATTGATTTGAAACTAGGCGAGGAAACGGAGAAAATTGAAGTGATTCGCTGGCAGTTTCCGCTTTTGCATGGCATGCTGCGCACTGCTTACAGTGCGCAAGGCTTGACTTTGGACGGAGGTGGGTGGCCTAGAGGATGCGGACTGGTGGCTAGCCATCTATGTCATGCTGACGCGTGCCCGCAAACTGAAGAATCTCATCTTGCTGGGGTTCACGGAGCAAGTGGAGGAGCTTTTACGCAAAGGCCCTCCTATACCTACTTGCGAGAACTGACTGACAAGTTGGAAGCCAAAGCTGCTTCGACGCTGGAGCGGCTGCAGTCCTGGCCTGTCTATGATGCATTGCAAGCATCCTGACACAGTGTTCTGCCAGTGGGACCTAATCGGTTTTGACTGAAGAGGTCCGGGAGAGGCATAGGCCTGACACGTTGCTCTACCTGTGGGACCTAATCGGTTTTGATTGAAGACGTCTGGTGGAGAAATAGAGAGTTGCAGCTGCAGCGATCTGATGAAGTAACACTGGCATGGTTTTGTTGAGTTTAGACGTGAGCTTGCGAGCCTTTGACTTTGGTTCAGGGGTCCACTGGCTTGGTTCAGTCATGTTTGTACAAACATGTTTGACAGGCGGCATGCTGACATGTTTGGGCATGTTTGTTTGTTTGGCTCAGGTGGTCCACTGGCTTGTTTGGTCATGTTTAAACGAACCTGTTGAGAGCTCTGGAGTTTACTTCACATGACCCACTGACATGTTTATATCCTGTTTGATAGTCTAACCTATACAATGACCTGCCAGGTAAAACAAATGATTGGGATAGTTAGTTGGGCAAAAATCCCGTGACAAAAGCTTCAGACAAAAGTGGTGTCAACAAGCTGTTTTAAAATGTCATGGTAGGGATCACTCGAAATAAAATAATTTAAATAATTTTTTAAGGGATATTTTATAAATAAATAAAATATTTAATAATATAATTATATAAATAATATTTTATTATATTAATTTTTAAATATAATAAGAAATTATGTAATTTTTAAAATATTTTAAAAAATATTTATATTAAATATTCAAAATATAAAAATTACCAAAATAAATTAATTATAATTTATTTATTTTATTAAAAATAAATTAATATTTATTAAAAATACATTAAAATTAATTAAATATAATTTAATTTTAATTAAATATAAATTAAAATTAATTAAATATAATTTAATTTAATTTTAATAAAAATTATTATTTAAATTAAATATATTAATATTTATAAAAAAAATATCCAAAAAAATTACGAATTATAAAATATACTAAATTAATTTAAGATAAAAGGGGTCCTATATTAATCAAAATCCAATATTAATTAAATAATTTTCCAGATCAATTTTAAGAAAATTTTCGTTTTTTTTTTTTTTTCATATAAAAAAATTATAATTTTCTTAATTATTTTTTTCCATATTATTTATTTAATCTCAAATATAATATATAATCAAAATAATTTATAATCAAATAAAATCATACATCCTATTTCAATAAAAAAATAATACCATCAATAACAAAAAATATTAAAAAATAATATTATCAAATAATAATAAAAATTTAAAATAAAATTCATCAAATTATCAACATATATTAAAATATATTAATTTCAATTTTTATCTTTTATTTTTTTCATAAAATCCATAATCTCCTTATCAATCAATAAATAATTAAATAATTACCAAATCAATATTAGATATATTTAAAATAATTTTTAAGAACAATAAATAAATCTAAAAATCAAATTTATATAAATATAAAATACATAAAATAAAATAAATAATTATAGATAATTTAATAAATATTTTAATTTAATTATTCCAAATTTATATTATTTATATTTTTTTAAATATATAATATTTTAATTTCAATATTTTTAATTATTATTCTAATAATTTTATTTTATAATATATATATATATTGTTTTAATTATAAGACACATAAGATAAAATAATTGTGTATATTAATATTCATTTTATTTTATAATATTAACTAAATTAATATATCAATTAATTATATAATTAATATATATTAATATTAAGATATATTAATAAGAATAATTTTAAATCTAATATATGACATTTTATATTATTATTTCATATGTTATTTTCTACGAATAAATTTTTATATTCCGTGTTTTGTTCCGCATTTTACTTTTTGCACTCCCACTCCACGCTAGTGTCTCCACTCAACATTTTACATTACAGTGTCACTCCGCGATTCACCCTATACTCTAGAGTTCACACTCCACACTACACTCCCCACTTCATTCTTTCTACTCTACACCTTGAACTTCACATTCTACAGCCTCAGCCCCTTTCCATACTCCACAATCTACAACAGACTCTTGTACTGAGTTCTTTTGTAAAAGTGTTGTACATAATGTGCAGTCGGGTTGACGGGTTGGATAAGGTGAAAAATGATCAATATTTGTTTTTGATTGTGTATATTTTATACACAACTTTGCATAAGTCAATCTTTATTATTGAAATTATTCACCAATTTTCTCATATACATGTATTTTTTCCACATATTTATCTATTTACATATTGTGTGAAACGAAATGACCTTATTTGCTCAATGGTGCAACCAAAACAACCCTCAACAGGCCAAACCATGCTGTTTGTTTCTATCGAGTCGAGTGGTGAGTTGTAATCAAATCAAGGTCCGCATGGTGTGGGTGTATGCAATGAGCGGAAATATCAAAAGTACAAATAGGATGACCTGTTACACAAGAGCTACCTTCAAGAAGCTTAGTCAAAGGTGCCGTCAGGGACTCGCTTTGATGCTCCAGAGCACAAAAGGCCAATTTTGTGACGTCGGTACGTCGGAGGTCGGGCATCAGAAAGGATAGTATACCTCAGTCAGAAAGATGTCATGCAAATATGCAAAAATACAGGTCTGACATCACGTTGTGGGTCGCTTTTGCAGTGCTGTTGCTATTGGAATCTCTGGGATTATCATCCCAGGGGAGAAAAATACCGCAACGTTTGAAACGATCAACAACCATCAATGGGTCACAAGTTAGTCACCAATTACTCTTAGGACAAACAGCGCCCCAATGAGTGCTGTAGCTGTTTCATAAGGCTCCGGCACTAGGATCACTTCCGCAACAAGAGATCCGCCTCTGTCTTTGGTCATGAGCGCAAAGGCATCCCTGCGACAAGATGCGATAAGTTTGAGGAACGACACCATTTCAGCACAAGGCCAATAGATAATGATCAAGGATGGTTTGTTTTGTCTGTCAGCCTCTGTTGGCGTGTTACACTCTGGATACAATCCAGAAAATGTTTGACCCTTTGATGAGGGCTACCCAGTCTGTATGAAAATCTATGTCAAGTATGTCTGATGAATTTCATGACTTCTTCTAGTAGCACTCTAAACTTGGAGTCATTTAGGTATGGGTCAAAGGCCCGGTCTTCTGTTCACCCAAAATAGCTGGTAAATGGATGTTCATCCCAAATGTGTTAGTTTCATGTTATGTCAACTTATTTCATAGGTTTTGATCCATTCCCATTTCACGCCTGTTGGCAAGCGAGAGGAAAGCTGGGTTGCGCAGTTGCTGTGGAGATCTCAGCGTCAACTCCAGTGGTGATTCTACCCAGGGCAAACAATGCAAGCTGGACATTGAAATGGGGAAGCTATGGTAACTATGGGACACAGATCTATAAAATGCGCAATTGTCCAGCATGCCATGTTTTGATTACCAGAGGACATCTTCATTCCAAGCCGTATAAGAACGCTTGGGGGTTTCAGCCCCCTTGAAAAATAGGAAAGCGATGGGGGATCATCCCATTCCCATGGTTGAACATGAAGAAATTGAAACCACTAAAATGGGGAATACCTCACGGTGGCAAGGCTTACCATACCCTGGTAGAACATGATAGTTATTATAACATATTATAACTATTTCTAAATTATAATCCAGTCACAAAAGCTTGCGAAATTGCTCATTTTCCCATGACTTTTCCCAACTGCGCCGAAGGAACCGAGATATCATCCACCGCCACTCCCTCACCAGCACGTGTGAAGTCTCCAAGGATGGCCACACGGGTTAAGCCTTGGAGCACCTGCAGCCATGGCTCAAACACTGGCGAAAAAAACAATTTCTTCGTGAATCATCCTTCCATTTTAGGGGGGCTACATTAGATTTTATATGAATTTATCCATCTAATCATTTTTTTGGGGGGGTATAGAATTCTGACCCATACCCATATGGTCAACCTTGGGGGTGCCTTTGCTGCCTTCACCAATAAAAGGGGGGCCTTTTCAAGGATCAACACCACCATACACACATTTACCTCTGTGAATGGGTTGATTTGGGGGAAATTTGTTGTTGGTGAAATTAACATACACTGATAGGGTATGGGAAAGATGCATGATTCATGAGAAAACATTCATGAATCCAGAGCACCAGAAACTTCTACCAAACGAACAATAGAGGACACTACTGTCATTTATCAGGAGTTTCCAAAATGTTCCATCGAAATGTCATCCATAGATTGGAACATCCCCAAATCACCAATATTGAAGGTAAGGTTCAACATCCCCAACATGGGACATTCACCAACTCCTGTCTATCCATCTGCAATGGTTCTGCTACAGCCATCGGCCCCGTTAAGGTGCTTGCTGCTGCCATCTCACATTCCGTGGCATCTGTAAAAGGCAACGCCTGCATTTGGTGATTTCGGTCATGGCTCATACCACTGGAAATATGTAATGGTCATGTCTAAGTTATGCATCTCATCTCTGATTTTATTTCAACATATTTCAACTATCAAGTCTTTTTGGTCTCAAGTATTCTGAGTCAATGCCACTGCAGTCCCTCGAATGACGGCCACCCCAAATCTGTGGACTTTAGCTTTGCTTGTGTAGGATGTAGCGTCTTCATACCCAAGCATCCAAGCATCCACTTGTAACTAGGGCTAGACATGGCTAGATTTTGAAAATGGTTTGAAACTTCAGCGTGCAATCTGGTCTTCTAGGTCTCAAGCTTTTGGACACACTGAAATGGTGTGAAATGGTGTGAATCTCTTATGCAAACAATGTCTGCCTGTTTTCATCCATGGCATCTAACTCGCTGAATCTGCCAAGCTACTGAATTCATGGGATCTCGCCACCAATGATTTCCAGCTGCTAGAGTGACCTGTGCGAAAAGGGGCAGCTGTGGAGTTGGACAAATCTCAGCCTTTTTTGTCCACCTCGAAAAATGGCTCCTCAAATGTATACCATGACTGCCATGATGTATGATATCATTTCATATATTTTCATATTATATATATCATATAGCATATAATATATATATATGATATATATATATATATATGCTATATGATATATATATATATACATTATATTATATCATATAGCATATAATATAATATAATATACTATAATATAATATAATATAATATAAATATAATATAATATAATACAATATAATATAATATACCCTCCGGGGCGGACGTTTTCAAAGTTTCATTGGGGGTTTAGTCACTTTGTGATTTGTTCAGGATATATTTCAGATTGCTTTAGGGTTTGCTTAGGGGTGGGCAAAATGTTTTTGGGGTTTGTTTAGGGTTTATGTAGGGTTTGTTTAGTTAAGTAGGCTTGTTTTATGGTTTGCTCACGGTTGTTTTAGGGTCTATTTAGGGTTATTAAGTATTGGTTTAGGGTTGGTTTAGGGTTTGTTTAGGGTTTATTTAGGGTTATATATAGGTTATTTCGGTGTTCTTTCAAAGTCTTGCGGTTCGTTGAGGTCTCAGTTAACGGCTCGAAACACTGCAAATTACGGAGGATATCTTTAAGATACGCTTCAAAAGGTGATTTTGGCACCGTCTTAGGTAAGCGCAAAAATGCCATGAGACGCAGGTAATATCAATATATTTTGCATGCTCGCAGTGTGCAAAAGACACGCGCGGAAACAACACAGCAGATTGCAGTGCCGCATGGAATTCCGTGGATTTCGGGCAAACGTCAGCCCCCTAGCGATAATATAATATTTGGGTGTGTCTGAAAATAGTGTACCCCTAAACCCAATGGTTTTGCTGATCATTATCCCTATTAAATGGCTATTTCATTGGGAATATACCCTATTTTCAGACAAACCCATTTTATCCATGTGTGATCCCAAACCTTGGTTGCAATTGAATTCCTGTTGCGCCTGCATCACTTTTTCTTGGCCTTTCCATTCCAAGCCATTGTCCTGGGAAACTACGGCCGCTTCTTCCGGTCTGAGAACTGGAAAGGACCAAACTCCAAAAGCAGCTAGCTTCAAATATATAGCAGCTATATAGCTATATAATGCTATATAGCTATATAGATCTACGAGTATAGAGTTTGTAATTTGTTTTTTGTATCCAACTATCCAACCTCCGGAAATCTGGGTGCCCACACGGCATAGCGCACCAAGCGTAAACCGCGTGCACTGTTGCACGAAGCACATTCTAACGTAATGAAGTCCAAGGGATTGTTCCTCGTTGCGGACCCATCATCCCATCATCCCAAACGCACAACTGTGGATATCTTGGACTCCCTGCAGGTGATCAAAATCGCCATAGTTGCTGGCGATGGTGAATTTCAGAGTCCTGCAATGCTTTCAGACATGGCTAAAAAACGCCTATGCAGGATGGACATCTCTGAGCTCGCAAGTCCTTTCTATTACCTGATCAAAATGCCAGTAACTCGCAACGAAACTCGCATTGTGTATTCATAGTATGTCAATGTGGTCAACCCGCAACTGGCAAGCCACTGTTGTGTCAACGCATACACAACAACCTACGCCATGGTCTGACACACTCTAAGTCTCTTAGTTTGGATTGAGGTCCCGTTGTATGCAGCTGCTAATTCTGGCAAGTAGAACCTCAGACTGGGCAAAATGGAGTGAATGTATGAATCTGGCATCAAAGACATTGTGGCTTTGCAGAGTCTCTTCAGCGACGATTCCAGTAACTTCAACTTCAACATCTAAAAAAATATGCAGGGATATCTCAAACTTTGGCCCTTCGAAGCCGACCAAATCCAATGGTTTCAACTAGTTTCAACCGGATTTTTCCATGGAAACTGCCCTGCGTAGCAGTGGTTACCAGGTGTGAAAAGGTCATTGGAACCGCACCGAATCCGTTCGCTTTTTCACCCCTGGATCCGCAGGGCCGCCAGGGCCCGGACTTTCCAGGAGGAGCTTCGAAGTACCACTTAGACCTGCCAAAGACTGACTGTTACATGGGATCTATGGGTTTAGGGTTGGCAAAATACCCAACTCATCCCAATCTGTACGAATCTGTCAGTTTGCTGCTCTTAAGTTTGGCCGAAACCTACATGAAGAGGAGCGCGTTTTGAAACGGACTTGTGGCATTTTGGTTTGTTCAAGGCTAGGTGCAGGGCTGGTCACTGTTGGTGTCAAAGTCAATGTACTGGACTTCATCGGTGCCTTGCTTTCGTAGCATGGCGCCATTTTTGTCTCATATTCAACGTGTTGCAATGACTTGAAAAGGAATTCAAGATTTCTGTGATCCGTGGATATCTGGTGGTCTTAGCAGCAACAACTGTGGTTTGGACCATAGATGTAGCGGTTGAGTACGCCCCAGCCGAAGGCCTGTTTCCAGGGCTCGCAATGTGGGTATGGTGCACAAACCATCCACTGTGCAAAGAGCATCCAACTCATCAAGATAATGTGAAAATCACCAGCCAACGGTATAGCTAAACACTCAATGTGCCAATCAAATCAATCAATCAATTATGGAATTATGGTTATTTCATATGATTTCATTATTAGAATTACATAGACTTATAAATAGATTCATAGAGTTTCTTCTGTGGTATTTTACCATATCAATCACCTATAACTCAATGGTACACGACCTGCCAAGTTGGCATTGTGGCGTAGATGTTGCCGGAGATCGTCCAGGACTCAGTGCCGGGCCCAGCTTCCCGGAGCTTCCCGGTGTCATCCAACCGAGCTGGGATATCTTGGGGGAATCCCCAACAAATTGGGCATTTCATGGGAAAACATATAAAAGTCCCAGCTATCAATGATTCTTTTACATGATCATATTATAGTATTACAATTTATAATAGAAATCTCTATTACTAGCAACAATGGATTTTTCCATCGCCTTGTTTGATTACGGGGGGCACGGGGCGCTTTTTGTTTCGAAACGCCTTTCGGTATATGTGGCAGGTCGCTTGCTGCCTTTTTTGGGGCTGTTGCCTCAATGATTTCTGGCGTTTCACGTTTGGTGACTCCTCGTCATAGCTCCAACTTGGCAATTTTCTCCTCCAAGTCCTTCTGTTCCGCCTTCAACTTCTTTGCTTCTTTGAAATTCTCGGCTTGACTCGCCTTGTCTTTCCTTTCCTTCACATCCTGGAGCTTTGCCTGCAAAGTCTTCAACTCCTTGCTGTCTGTCTTGTCACCCTTGCTCTCGGTGCTACTAGCGCTTGTAGCACCAGGCTTTTCACCTTTCTTGTACGCCTTTTTCGCTTTCTTTGTGACGGACTTCAAAGCCCTTTCAGCCGCAGAGATGTCTTTGGTCAAACTATTGGAGAGATCAAACTCCAACTTGGCATTGGCATCTCTTCTTTGATCCTTCAAATCCTCCAAGTGTTTTTCAGCTTCTACTACTTCTGGGAAAAGGAGCCAAGGATCCCGTTTTGCCTTCTCCTCTTCCAACTGCTTCTTTCTGGCCAAGCGTTTTTTCTCAGCTTCCTCCTGCTGCCGTTTCTTCTCAGCTCGCTTCTTCTCCAACAACTCTAAATTCTTTTTTCTCTCTTCATCACCTGCTTCATCCTCCTTTCTTTTTGCCTCTTCAGCTGCTTCTTTGGCCTTAATCTTCTCTTCCTCCTTACTTTGAAGGGTTTTCTTCATCGATTCCAGGCCTTCAGAGTTAGATCTCCAGGTCTTCGCCGTCTTTTCCCACGCCGATTTGGCGTGGTCGTTCACCGCCTTGGCCGCTGCCTTCACCTCCTCGTCGGACAAGCCGAAGCCGCCGGCCCGCGCACGGAGCTCAGTGGTGCGCTCCACCGCAGCAAACTCCGGGTGCCAGGCCTGGAATAGCTATGGAATAGCTATGGAATAGCGATGGAATAGCCATACGTAGCTATAATGGGATGATAATGGAATGATAATGGGATGATAATGGATGCTGCCAAAAATCCAATGGTAAATGCATATGTACTGTAAAACAAGTGTAAACATGTGTGCAACATGTGTAAACAAGAGATACAACAGGTTAGTAGTATCATGTAGTATCATGTAGTATCCATAAGCAGTAGTATGTCATTGTATGTCATAATTAGTACGTCATAGTAAGTGAGTGACAGTATAGTCAATGTACATCATCAATGTACGTCATATAGTTATATCATGTTATATCATGTTATATAATGTTATATCATGTTATATCATGTTATATCCATTAGTCCGTAGACTTTTAAACATTTTTAAACCACCCTTTTACATCACAGCTTTACCAATAGCCTGGGCAAAAAGGACCTGCGCAGCGCTGGAAGACTCCAAGCCTCGCATCCGTCACATCGAAATCGTCGAATCATTCGAAAAATCGGATTGGTTTAAGGGGAGATCTGAAGAAGACAATATGATGAACACTGGATTTATTTTCACACCAATATATATATATATATATAATTATATATGTATTTGTATATGAGCAATCTCGAAAACCCTAGGTTCACGGAAAGGACATCCACAAATTTGGGAAGGTCCCATCGCTTACCACACGTTTGTACAATAATGATATATGGTAAACTTGGGGGTATCACTTGCAGGAAACTGCTACATACGTCCAATTTGGGTATCGCTAATGTGGATATTAGAGAAATACAACGACATAACCTTGAAAAGGGGTATTGCTAATTTGGGAAGGTCCCATCGCTTACCGTGTATTTTGTTTTACAATTTCCATCAATTTCCATAAACCAATGTCCGTCCAATACATATTTAGTATTGCCGGGGTTTTTGCAGTGGCTCATATGGGTATCCTTTTTTGATTTTCCCACGACTCAATTCTCGGAATCCATAGCCGCTACGGAAGGACAATCGATGCAACTCTCCAACATTCTGGTGAAAATCGAGAGACAGGAAAGAAAAAAAAACTAATTCGAGGTGACCTACAATATTCCAAAATCATGCTATAATCACCCCCTAATCATCCCACAATCATGCCATAATCATGCCATAATCAGCCCGGAATCATCCCATAATCATCCAATTAATATGGGTGATGTTTTTTTTAAGGATCTTTTTTGTTTTTCAGTCTGGAGCGGTTTTCCTTGCTATTTGCTACATTTTGGGGCTAAAATCTCTGATTTGCGTGCTATTTGCTGCATTTTGGAGCCAAAATCTCTGATTTGTGTGCTATTTGCTGCATTTTGGAGCTAAAATCTCTCTGATTTGCGATGCTATTTGCAGCATTTCGGAGCTGAAGTCGCAAATTTGGGTATCTAAAATCGTAAATTTGCATGATAATTGCAACATTATATATATATATATAGTTTTCACCCATTTTCCCATGGTTTTCAACGATACCTGGATGGTTTTCATCGCTTTCTTGATCGTCTTCAATGATCTTTTCGTGGTTTCAAACATTCTGTAGGGTTTCTTCTAGGGTTCTTGAGGGTTTAGGGTTTCATTTAGGGTTTCTTTAGGGTGACGTTTTTGGCTTCTTTGGGATGTCATTTAGGGTCTCTTTAAGGTTTCATCTAGGGTTTCTTTAGGGTTTAGGGTTTCTTTTAGGGTTTCTTTGGGGTGTCGTTTAGGGTTTCTTTAGGGTTTCTTTTAAGGTTTCTTTAGGGCTTCATTTAGGGTTCCTTTAGGGTTTTATTTCGGTTTTCTTTAGGGTTTCTTTAGGGTGTCGTTTGGAATTTAGGGTTTCTTTAGGGTTTCTTTTAAGGTTTCTTTAGGGGGTCGTTTAGGGTTTCTTTAGTTTTTTTGAATTGATGGTTTCGTTATTTTCTTACAACAGCATGCATACAAGCTCCTATACTCTAGGTCTGTAGTTTTTGCGCAGTTTACATGAAATATATATTATATGCAAAGTATATCAAAGTATTAAATGACATGTTATATGCAAACTACAATACCAAAACCCAGCAAACGCCAAGAGCCAAGTGAAGTGAACGGCCAAAACCAAAGCCAAGTGAAACCAAAACCAAAAGCCATGAGCCAAGTGTAGCCAAGTGAAGCCAAGTGAAGCCAAGTGAAGCCAAGTGAAGCCAAAAGCCAAGTGGGCACGCAAATGGGAGATTCTAGCTCCAAAATGCATGCAAAACATAGATTTTAGCTCCAATGCAGCAAATAGCAAGGAAAGCTGCCCCAGGCTGAAAAACAAAAACAAATCCTAAAAAAAATACCATCCCATTAATATTCCATGTTGCTGCTCAGCGCAATCCAGTTTGCGATGAACATTCCAATACTCTTTATGTCCTAACTGCCAAAATGAGCAGGAAAAGAGTTGAATCAATGGTCGTCACAACAAAGTTCTACCCGAAAACATCCGCAAATCGACAGCACCAATCCAAGAAGCTGGCTTCCAGACAAAAATCCAGTCCCATAGGCTCTCCAGCTTTCAACTCTACGGACTCACCCGCCACGGTGAGACGGACACCGTCTTTGCTGGACACCAGAATTCCGATGTTGGCATTGGTCGTGCAAGTGTCCAGCGTTTGCTTCTTATTTTCCTTCAGCACCATTAAGCGCGACTCTCCAAAAGGATTGGATTGAATATCCTTGGTTTGTTGCTGTTGATCCCCTACAAATTCACAACCACAAAATGGCGATGAGTCTGATGTGGTGCTTATCCCAACAAAAACAGCAGAAAATTCTGGCTATGCCTACATATGCAAAGCCATTCCAAGGATCTGCAATCTTCGCCAACTTCTCACAGATCTGCGTTGAGTCCTTGCAGCCAGATCCAGCTTTGGTCCTCTTGAGAAGCGTCACAGACTTCTCCAGGGAGCTGCTCGTAACAGCTTTGGCCACACCCGTGTCTACCAGCTCCTTGGCAACAGCCAAGCTTTCAGTTGACAAGATGGGCGCGGTGAAGATGCTGCGGACGTAAAGCATGGTACCCGTCTTGGAACCTTTGCCTTTGCTCACGTCGAGTCTCAGCTTCTTCTTTTTTTGCATCGGGTCCACGGAAGCCACCTGGAAAGAGCGCAAATGTGATGATCTGTTTCCTCGAATCCACTTTGACTCCACTCTTTTGTCAAGGCTATAGGCGTTCATATTGCTCTGAGGAATGCTAATCTTCTTGAACTGGCACATCAAAAACTCGACCATCACCATGTGTCAGTTCATCTACGAGTACAAAACTAACGTAAGTCAGTTCCCAAACATCTAAAGACCTTCTTCAAGCACGTCTTCACCCCAGTGGTGCAAACATCGCCACTTCAACCATAAATCATTCACTCATCTTCAATATCTCCGATATGACTTATCTTATCTTACATCATATCTTACATCAACATCTTGAAACCACAGATCATCAAAACGCGCCCTTTATGGGCGCCCAAGGCGCCTGGTTGTCCAGGGAATCCAAAGCGTTGTCCACAAGCTCTGCGAAGCTGAAGACTTCTCTGAGGCCTTGGACCTGCGTCATCAGCGTAGGCAGAAACTGCCCCGTCTTTCCATAGCCCGGGATCTCTTCGATGAGCTTCTCCAAAGGAAGGCTTTGACCGCCCTGACCTACGCTTATTATAATGTGAAACGGGAAAAGAACAAAGAGATCTGACAAAATTCTGAGAAATAGGATGAAATATATCATGCAACACATATTCTATATTAATATGTGACTAAACCATATATAGTTTGGATATTTTATACAGTTTACATGTATATATGATTGTAATTGATTGTATGGTATGTTCACAAATATCTATAATTATCTATAAATAAATCTTGGACCCTGAACGGATTCAAGAAAGAACACATAATCATACAAGATCATACAAGTATATATATATATATCATATGACAACAAAAACATATAAAAACATGATGAAATATCTTCGACTTGGCGAGCGGCTCATCTGTTGGTGAACTTTTTTGAGAACCGTTTTCAAATTTCGGTCCAGCACCTCTCTGCATCGTCGAAATTGAGTTCCTGCCTGCGTCAACTCAAATTTCTTCATGAAGTCGCTCGCTTGCTTGGTGAGGGCAACGGGTGCAAGGTCGGGATTCTTCATCATCATGTCTTCACTGGGTACGTTCATCTCTGAAATGGTGCTTTCCAGGCGCTTTTTGGCCATGACCCAATTTTCCTTTTTCACCTCACAAAGGCCCAAGCCGAGCAAGGTTCGAACTCGATAGTTTGAGGCGCCAGAATCTCCCTTTCCAGCCATGGCCTTCAAAAGCTTCTCACGGTTCTCACACGCTTGCTCACCTGAGGGTTCCGTTTCAATTGTTTCAGCTCCTGAAAAAACACAGGCAATATTAGCAATGGGGAGCATCATCCGATTTTTAGGTTTGAAATGGTTTGAAACCACCAAGCAGGTCTAATCTACCCAGTCACCATACAAATTCTCATCACTTTCTATATCGCTGAAGAGCTCTTTGCCATCATCGTCAAGCCATTTCGGTGCTTCCATCCTCTGCTTCTGTGGCTGGGCAGTTGCAATGCCAAAGAGCACTGCCACAGCCCATCGCATACCCGGCGACCCGGCAGGTGGCTGCCAAAAACCACAACTGTACCCAGCAAAGGATCCCCCAATAAAAACTTCAGCCAGAATGATGCAGCAGGGATAAATTATGATAAATTGATGTATCATGATGTATCACCACCTGAACGTCTGGCACATGTGGCAGACGCGACGTTTACAAATAACATTCATGAAAGACTCGGGATAGAGTCTGATTCCAGCGCAAATCATCGAAACTGTGCATTGGCCAACAACAGCAACAAGCGTGTCTCAAGCTCCCCACATCTGTGCCACCGACAAAGGTACTTTCCGCCACACGCTGTGAGGGACCTGGGTAGTGGACATCTGAGGAGTGGAACACTGCCAGACCGGTTGAAATCGGTGGATCGACATCTTGCGACATCTTGCGACCCAGCTGCTGCTCAAGGAAACTTGTCCCGGTTGGGAAATGTTGCCCGTTACGCGGTCCTGGCACACGTGAGGAAAACATATGGATATATAATATATATATATATAGCAATACGCATATTTTTATATATCATATACACATGCCGGACATCGAATGCGCGAGGTCTGAGATTCAGCACAGAGGAGCTGAATACACTTCCCTCAATCTAGGGTTCCCTCAAGTTGTTCCCGGTCATCTTTCAGTTGTAAGTCTCTGAGCCCACGCCCAGGTTGCAGCTCCTGAACCTCATAGGTCATGGCAGCCCATCTTCCCTCCGGTGGAAAGACATCTGAGGGCGGTATGTACACCACACGCCTGCAGCGGCCACCGGGCAGTGGTCCACGGTGGTCCACCAGGATGAATCATCGATGCATAGCAAGAATCAGAAACCATCATCCGTATAGTTGATCAATCTTGATCATATTCAATATCAATTGGATGATTTATATTGATTTATGATGATTTATGCCATAGTACTGCTATTACCACTCTCATTTGCTACTCATGACCAGCAATGACTGAGGTAATGTGGCCTGTTTCGACATTTCAGCCGCTGTCAGCCCTCAGGTCATGGCCCCAATGGATCAGTCACTCTGAAAGGCAACTCGTAGTCCTCGCGATGCTGGGACGATCTGCGGTGGAGCCACTGCAAGTTATACGTGGCAAAATCAAAGAGGAACACGGGGTTTACAGTTTACACCAGTTGTTTGAGATATGTGATATTGATATATTATGATATATTGATTTGTTTGTTTACAGTTTACACCAGTTGTTTGAATATATATGATACATTGTGTGTTTGAACCACCGCCAATTCTACGGTCATGCATGATCCCGAAGAGGAATGGAAGGCTCCTTGATGGATGTGGCTGCATACTTTGGATCTGTGCCATAGGTTCTATAGTTCTGGGAGGTTTCGTACCTGGCGTCACGAATTCTCACGCCCAGGTGTTGGGGGAGCTGGTCCACATTTTGATATCAGTTGACACTCCACATGGTGTCAAGTGCCACAGAAGGACAGGAGGTGAAAAAAGGCATCCAATGCTCGATCATTGAGATCTGTTGAACATTTAACATCATGTTCATGTTAGTCAGATTTTGGAAGCCTGAAACCTGAAACATCCTGCAAACTTTCTCGGAAAAGGGCACAAGCTGCCGCTTGAGGGCAGAGATGTAACGAGGTACTGGAGCTCTCCATTATTCTCCTCGAAAAATCAAAGGGTCTTAGATGCCACCTTGAAAAAGCTCATAAATGGGGATGGGTCAAAACCCTGGTACCCCTGGTGAACCCCAAAATAGCTGGTAAATGGATGTTCATCCCCCTAAAAATGGTATGTATAGGTATTGACCCATACCCATATATTGCCCTGGTTGGTTGCTCTGAATGACTTCAACATCTGAACACCTATAGGAAAACATTGTCATGAAGGACTGTGATATGATGCAACAGGATGCCCCAATTGTATCCAACCGATGCAGACTCATTCATTCTGCAAGGGTATTGTGTCACGGCACTGTCCAAGATACTCAAGTCAGGCCTACAACGCTACAACATGCTACAGCGCTGTTAAGAGCTCCCGAATGCTGCACCTCGTAGCCGCTTAATCTGCATACTGTAGCTTCACCTGAGACAATTCACCAAGTTCCAGCTGCCAAGCGATCCCCAAGCGAATAAAAACACGGCAAGACCATTGGATACAACATGATCAACATGATCATTTGTCAAACCCAACAATCAACAATTAATGTCAAGTTAGGATTAATAAATCGCCCAACAATTTTCCGGTGCTTGATTCATCCCTAGATTCACAATCCCCTGACCGCCACTGAGGACCCACCGGCTGCCACAGGACAAGCCGTGTGCTGCGCCACCGGATTACTGGCACAGGATTGATCCCAAGTCTTGCATATTCCAGGTATATGGATGTACAATGATGTACACACACACACAATATATATATATATATAACTTGATATATTATTATATCAAGTTATATCCATTATCTTTCTAGTTCAAGCAAATCTTTTGAATGGCCAAACATTTGGTGACGTTGAAACCGCAGAGGTGGATTCAGGGGCCTCGCATAGAGGATGGGAAAGATGTTGTCGATATCCGCCAAGCTCACAGAAAGGGCACTCGCCTCAAACGTCTGTTTCCATGCAGTGGGAATGATGTTGCTACTTGGTTGATACATGTTGATACACACTGTCTCTTGGAGGAATTGGAGAAAGGAAGAAAACATAAGAAAACCAAACTAAAGATACTAAAGTTATACTAAAACAAGTAGTTCTCCCCCAAATGTTCACCAAATCGTTTGAATATAAAACCCTTCTGGACTTGACCAGCAAAGCGGTTTCTGAGGATCATGGCCCACACAACCAGCCGTAGGAACATGGCGGGCTAGGAACCCCTTAGGGGCGCGCCGACTGAGCCAAAAATGACACGGAACCACCAGTTTTTCACCCTGGTACTTCACCATGGCCTCGGAATTCCCACTCTTCAATAGTTAAACAGTTAACAACGTGTTAACATAGTTAAACCATGTTAAACCATGTTAAACCATGTTAAACCATGTTAAACCATGTTAAACCATGTTAAACCATGTTAAACCATAGACAAATGGAAAAACAGGACAATCACATTCAGCTTGGTGAATCGCCTTCTGCCAACAAAATACGAAACGACACCTGGGAAACGAATGGCATGTTGCTTCTCTTGAGGATGTGAAATGGAACTGGCCATGACAACATAGAATGTGTGATCCTTTTGTAACACTCGGACAGCTACTCGTATGCCTGGCCAAACAGTCTTGCCAATTGTCTTGCCTATGCATATTTGCAACGCCTTCTGACAATCCAGTGGGCGGCCTTCTTATCCACCTGTGGGTGTGAAAAATCTCAAGAAATTGACATGCAAACGATGCAAACATATACTATCATATAGTATCTTGTCTTTTCAGTTTCTACTTGTTTGCTAGTGGAAACTGCAACCAGGGTTACTCACCAAAAGTTCCTGTTTGCTGATTCCCCAACTGCCCTGACTGCCTTGATGGCCATTGGTCCAATCCGAACTTCGCACTGTTTTCGCCAGGCAGGAATCAGAGGTTGCCCCACGTGGGTTGAAGAAGTAGCCAACGGTGGCTCCAACCTCTTGCACTGGAAACTGACCAGCGATCAAAACTTCTGGAAAACTATAGCCTGCCATCATCATATCCTTCAAATGAAAGCCAGCTTCCTGCAGCTGCTTGGGCTGAAAACCTGGAGGCTGCGAATGATATCTTTCTTGACCGAAAAATCCCGCTGTTGAGTGCTGTGGCAGATTTTGGGCCCTCGTATTTTCGGTATTTTGGGATACCACCCATCATTGACTGTGAATAATGACTACACACAATGTGTGCGTGCGTGTTAGTATATATACATACATATATATATATATATCATATATATATATATATATCATATATATATATATATATTGTATCATATATCATAAATCACTTATAATATATGTATATACAATTTATATATACCGATGTACTGCAGAAGTCTGCTCTTGATCATTTTGCACATCGTGTCATTGTATTGAACATGTACAGTAATCAATCATATTCTTTATATCTAACTATATTAATCCATACTGTATACTGTATGATATATGAAATATGTATTGCTCAGTTCGCCAATACCCCGCCTGCCATGGAGAGCTGTTCCACTGTGAAGCCCAGCAATTTTAGCCGCGTGGCTCCCAGAGGCGCTAGCTCCTGTTGCAAAAGACATTGGTGACAGAAAATCTATTACAAACATAAAGAATATAGTGTATATGTATATATATATATGATTATATATGTAATAATACTTATGTATATAATGCAGTGCATATATATGATTAATTATATATAATATTATATGTATATATATAATATATGTAGAATCTGATGCAACTAGCAATTGGCACAACTTTGGTATTTCGGTTTTCCACCAGAGCGTTGGCATTTTTCTCACCGCAACTTAAACTTTCGCAATTAAATTTGTCTGCGAAACCATGCGAAACCGTGGCGGTTGTTCTTATATGTTCTTATCCCCTTTTCCTTACTTTTGCAGGGAAAGGTTGTGCAAGTTGTGAGCACCACAAGTGATGGGAAATACTTCCATGGAAGAAGTTTGAGTCAAAGAGGTGACGGCTCGGCATCCGGTTGACGCTCATAGACTGCTGCATCGAAGGGCATATCAACTACACTAACCAGCTTCTATCCTATCCAAACATTGTTTCTAGTGGTTGGCATTCTTGGCATTCTCAATGTTGGGCTCCAAGATGTTCCAAGTGACTGTGAGGTTATAGCTGCATCAATGCTGCATCTGAGTCCTGGGCAGTATAGCCAGCATCTTTCCTGAGTTCTGCGCTGACAATTGACTTCGGTCCATGCCTGGGCCCTTTGGCATCCGCGCAACAAGCCAGCACTCAAGTGACACGCAGGGTCTAATTGATTAATTATGTCTAATTGATTCTAATTGTATGATTTAAAAACTCTTAGTTGATATATAGTTATATTGGTTATCTATAGTCTACTGTTACTCCCTTTCGATCCATTTCGATCCATTTCCATCCCATCCTCATGGTGGTCTTCTCAGTCGTAGCATCTGGCGGATCCATTTTGGATCGAAGGCCCTTTTGGTCCGTGTCCGGCCGAGATGCAGTTCTTCAGGTGCGTATCCAGCATCCAGCAGTTCGGGTGTTTTGAAGCTCTTCACCTCCATGGCCTGGCATTTGGAGATTTGGACCATTTTTTTGGATATTTTTGGAACAGTTTTTGAACACTTTCTGTAAGAATATCGTAAGATATCGTAAGTACTAGTGGTTCTGTGTTGATTCACACCAGACACCACCAGACTAACAATTGATTTTGCCTGGTAGCCCAACTGTCGAAGCGTACTTGCACTGCAGCCAAGCTCCTGAAGTTGAAGGCTAGAGCCTTATCCTTCTACATCTTTCCAGATACTTCCACTCTTGTGGAGGTTCCTGGACTGATTTGAAGTCCTGGAACTCGCGCGCTGAGCAGCCTGCTTCTTTCAATTCTTTCTTGGAGTAACCTCATGTATCCCGAGGGCACTGGCAGTCACAGAAAACAAACCACTAAATTAATCACTAGGTTCATTTCCCTGATCATAAAACCGCAAAACACATGAACCATTCCTACCGCAAATTTAGCCCTAGCCTTCTTAGCCTTCGCATATCCTTCGCATCATGAAACATCATGAAACCCTGTCATCCTGGTGAACACCCCAAATCTACAGAAAAGAAAGTCATATTTCACGATGTAAAACGATCGTAAATTGCCACGTTTATGACGTTTATGTGCTCAATTTTGGGGCGTTTAGTGATGTTTAGTGTTGATGCCACATTCACCTTCAGGCTTCTCGATGACATCCTCATCAGCCCAGTGGCCCAAATCTAAGATGTCTCTGGCTGAATAGCCGGCATGGTAAAGTCCTCAAGGCTGGGCGGAATGGATGGTTTCTGGATTTCTGGGTGGAAAAAGTCATGGGGCAACTTTTATTTTTTCAAGGCCTCAAACATCTCAAACGGTTTTTCTGATCCCAGTCCTGTTCAAGGTTAGGGGTCACAAACGCCAGGCAGAAAAAGATGTAGAACTCAAGTTCCATAATTCAGCAGCAATACTAGTTCCATTCGTAAGAAAGAAACATGGGAGAAACCACTGATGGTGGGTTTACAACTGAAAAACTGGGTGGTTTCGTTCAAATAGGGCACCAAATTCCTCATTTCCAGGGTCTACAAAGTGCGAAAAAAATATAAGATTTTAATTTGGGGTGCCTGGGGCTGCATGTTTTTGAAAAATAATGAAACATATATCATCTGCGCCGATCACCACTTTCCCTAGCAAATGTACTGAAGTGGTGTGGACACATGCCGCTTAGCGTGCATGGCCTGGTTCTTCCTATGGCTTTCTTTGGGCATCCCAACCTGATCATTTTAAGCATTGCCCATCGCTATTGGGTGATTCTAATTGCCAGATTGGATTGCCAAAGAGTTCTGTGCCATCATATTTCGCGACGATTATAAGAATGGTTCTCGCACATGGGATTGTCCGGCAACGGGGTAATCACGCCCCAGAAAGGCAATTCTGATGCGGAAAGTGAGCTTGGAATCAATTCAATTTTCAGAGTTGTCATATTTCTTGACAACACAATGAGGCCCCCAGCCATCGATTGGTGGATTCTCAATGGTTGCTTAAGTTAGCCAAACCTAGCCCATGTCCGATTTCTCGTCGCATATGTCGAATATCACATGCTTCTTAAGTTATTCACCTAGCCCATGTCCGACATCTCGTCGAATATCACATCCGTATACATCCGCTGGAATCTTGCACCAAGTTTCCATGCAAGGGCACCTTGGCCGCAACCATTTCCTTCAAAGGAACTTCCGCAGCTCGAAGGGCCTCTGGTCCGTGGCCCAGCTCCAGCAATTTGGGAACGTCGTAGCCAGCCTCCTACGCAAAACTGGTGTGATTTAATGGAAACTTTACAGGAAAGCCTGGTTTTTTATGATGACACCTGCAGTTTCTGGGGTATTTTTTGGTGGGCACCAATTCTGGGACAAACTGTTTTGGAAGATAAGACACATGAGAAAAAGCAGGATTGAAAGGTATACAGTATGTAGTTATGATATGTTCTGCTTGTGCTAGTCTCCCGCAAAGGCCCAATCGTTGCAATGGCTCCAGAAAGATCTTCACCACATGCGCAGCATCACTAAGATCTGGAGCGGATAGACCTGGTGCCAGCGGAAACTTCTGCAACTCAATAGCTGAGGCACTTGATTCATTCTACTGGCTATGGATGAATTCTGCTAGAACATGTCATATTGTATTACATACTCATACATACATCATATCATCAAACTTTATCTGCGACATCGTCCACATTCCAAATGATTCCAATGTAATTATACCTCATGGCTGGTGCGCCGCCTTTGGACTCAAGAGTGCTACTGGTGGCCATGTGGCAACGAGTTTTCGGGTTGCCCGGTGCCAACAATCACGTAGCTTGGCATTTCTGGTTGCTGCACCATCCTGGTTAAGCAAAAACAAAAAATGTGAGACCAAAGTGAACGCTATGGCTTAAGCCTTCTCTGCTTTGCTTTTTGCGTTGTCCTGCTGTCAAGCACTGCCCAAATATTGCAAAGCATTCGTATTCTGGCTGTCTTGATAGGTCGAGCTGAAGGTACCATAATGTCTTATCTCTGCCCGTTCTCCGAAGGTTGCCAGGCAAATCCTTTCGGTGCAAATCCGGCCCTTCTCCACTCCTTTTTCGCTGACGGTCCAAGTGACAGACTTATAGTTGAATGCTGTCCCTTCAAAAATAATTAAACAACAAAAGCTGTTTCAGTTGGTGAGCCAAATGTGCTGGCTGCTAGCTTTTCGATGCTTTTCTATTGTTGTTTGCATTCTGAAATCCATGCAGTATCATGCAACCACCAAGTTACAAATGCATGTGTAAATTAATTGTGTATACAGTAGATGTATACATAGAACAAAATATGTTTCTTAAACACCGATCATGAGCGAGTCCTCTAAGAAATCTAACAACAGTTGTTCAATGCTGGTCTCTAACTTCTCAACAGTCCATTTCTCAAGTAGGGACGGCATCAGCTATTGCCACTCATAAGGCCCGACATCAAGTCCTTCAAGCGAAGAATGGAAAAACTGCTGGGAGGACATGCTCTGGAAAAATGGGATGTACATTCTGATGTATAGTATATCATATACCTAAATATGATTATCTACTACCTATGCAATTACAGTATATTTATATATTTACGAGATGTTACGAGTACAACTCATAAGACCATCAAACCATTTCAAACGCTTCATGGCGTTGAAGTATTCCCCGTGCACTTGGGCCGGCTGAAGACTTTTTTAAAAACAGTGAGCTCCCGGAAGCCAGATAAAGCCACATCCTTCTGAACTTGATCCGTGGCGACTTTCATTTTCTTTTCCAGAAGCTTCTGGGCCTAGCAAGTCCATGGCAGACCATCCCCGGGGATAAGGCTACAACTTCACCCTCATCACAGGAACTGTCAGGATGGAATAAAAACACATAAAACATCATAGAAAAAGTTTACTGTCCAGTCACTGGTAGTCACTACCAGTGGTCATGTCTCGCCTTGCCCTCGGAGATTTTGAAAACAGCTGCCAAGGTGTTTTGAGCTTTTTCTGCATCTGCTGCCCTGGCTTCCATTTGCTCCATCTCAGCAACGAAGAAAGGCCCGGACATTGGGATGTTTTTTTGACTGCTATGCGTCTACGGGTCAAAATATGTCAAAATGTACCTCAAATTTTGGGTACATCGCCATCATCGCCATCAATCGCCATATTATAGAACCATCTTTTCCAACATTGTGACTGGGACGCCGGGGTGCCCAAATTGAAACAGGAAGGCAACGGTAGCAGACTGGGCATTGCACCGACATTTGGGGTGCTTCCTGGCAGAGACTTCAATCATCAGGTGCATTTGCAGCAACATCCACAAGGCATGTTTTATGGGGGCTTTAAAGTTAGATTCCAATCTCACCCAGCCATTTCGAAGCCCTGGTTTCCAGCATCTGTTCTGGCCTGGCCGCTCATCAGAGATCCAAACATGGCCGTAGTGGTCTCTTGCATATCATCCACGCAGTTGTCCAGGTACCTCACCGTGACGATTTCGTGTCGTGGAAAATGCGGTTCAACCATGGGAGCTTTCAAAATCAACGCGACACCGGGCTTTGTAGAGGGCAGTAGAGGGTATGTAGAGGGTATTTGGACTAGACAGGTCTTTCTACCGATTTTTCTCTTTCCATGATTACGATCTACTCAAGTTTCGTGCTCAACTTGGAAGTCTCTGGAGGTGTGCATCCAGAAACCAGGCCTTGTTCAATGACTATTCCAACATATTCCAACATATTCCAACATATTCCAACTATTCCTTGCGATGCAACAGCCTCAAAATCACATAAAATCACCAGACTCCAGAACGCTCCAGGACAACACGTGCCAGGCTGACACATCAAAAAGAGCCTCAACGGTTTTGTATCTCAGCGAACCCTCGTAGACCGGTGTGCCTGGCGTTGCACTCGATGTCAGCCACTGGTTGTGATGGCCTGTGTCGCTCACATTCCAAGAAATTCGCCACATCCTGCCTGCTTCCACATCAGGTGTGATGGTGTTGGTGAGGCTCTGGCTATTGGTAGCTAAGAGAACCTCATAATGCCGGAGCTGTGCCGATTACTTCTCTTGTCCAACTTTCGTGCAATTTCGGTGATGAAATTTCCTGGTCTCCACAGTCTCCAACACTCTCCACCCGTATTTTCACCCTCTGACCCGACGGATGCGCAGAGCTCAAGCTTCGGGCCACTTTGTCAAGGACTTCTCTTTTGCCTTTGGAGTCCTCAACACGTGCCATCCAATTTCGATTTCAAAAACACTGGCTTTTTACTCAACCAAAAGCAACAAGACTCCATCTTTTTGCCTTGTTCCAGCATGTTCCAGCTTTTTTTCATGTGGAAAATGGCCACTGTGGATTGGAGCTATAGAGCAGCACTGCACCTTGATGGCCGCAGCTTTCTCCACCAGTTCGCGGATCATGGATTTGGCCACTTTCACCGTTCCCTGGGCCCATCGGAAACTCGGCAACTCCTCGGCCTTCTTAACGACACCCAACCGGATACGAAACGCGCACCTCCGCAGCCTCTTTGGGCTGCAGCTTCTCAGCTTCTGCCTGGACCTGGAAGCCAATTACACCAGCCATTTTTGTTAGGGTTTTAATGTTTTTTTTCCACTTTTGTATGGGTTTTTCATGGATTTTTGATGGGATATATTAGGTTATTAGGTATTGGGAACACAAAAGGGACCTGGGGCAATGCACATGTTAAAAAATAATGGGAGAGATGGGGCATCGATTAAGAATTATGGGATACATGAGGGATTTCATGATTTAATAAGTGATTCATAGTGATTCAGTGATTCAACTTAATCCATACTAAACATAATAATAAACGATATTTAATGGAGATTCACTCAACAAACAAATCGGGGTATCAGGGCAACCATAGTGGGGTATCAGGTGAGGATATAATTGGAGCATAAACACACTGGCTAACTGGAGATTTACACTATCCGTGGCCAGCAACTCATAAGTCATGGAACATGATCATCAAAAATCATCAAAAATCAATATGGAACCAGGTCATACCAGGTCACTTTTTCACCTATACCGCATACATCCGCATACCCAACATCCGACTTAAATTCGTTGGATGTCTTGGGGCATCTGGTTCCGACATGCCTCGGGAACTGGAGTTTTGGCGATTTTCTTCCAGCCTCTCCTAGAGATCCTCGTTGTTATCGTTGTTGATGAATTTTAATGAATTTTGATGAATTTTGGATGTTGGGATTGGGTCCAAAGCGTATTAGTCATCACTTCCCGAATCACCCTCGATCGTCCCAGTGGCAGCTGCGTGCAGCAGAATCGACTTTGCTGGCACCTCGGTTGGTCACGGCCCGGCACGGCACGGCGCCAGTCGCTGGGACGTCGTCTATGACGTTGGTCTCCGAGGCCGAAACGCTGTCGGGCACAACCTTGAAATTTGGAAAGCAAGCAGTCCAAGTATCGAAGATCATCTAACATTATTTAAATATATTTTAAATATTTAGGATATTTTAGGATATTCTATCATTATTATCGAATCTAATCAAATCTAGTCTCTATCTGGCAGAAATTCAGGACTGATTGGAGTGGCATCACCACATCAAGACATTCTCCATCGAGCCCAGCTTTGACCATGGACACTGGACCAGCCCAGCTGAGGTGGCAGCAGTAAGGCCTTCTGTTCCATCAAAAAAACCGGGCGTGTCCAAACCTCACGCCAGTTTGCGCCGTCAGCTGACAAGCTCCGATTCTTGGGGTCTACTCTCACCATGTTTAACTTGCCTTGCGAAAGCTTCTCAAGAGCATTCAAGAATTCAAGAACATTGCATTCCAAGAGAAGAATGAGACATAACGAGACTTGCGTTTTATGCTTGTTGGAGCGGTTGGTTCACAAATGTTCACACATCGCTCACATGTAGGGTCCATATTTTGCTGGAACATTTTGGAACTATAATATATATATATATATAATTATATATTATTATATATATGTGATATACGATTGTAATCTACATACAACGTCTCGCTTGCCGACGGACCAATGCTCCTTCAGGGCTCCGCACAGAGCTCGCTGGCCACTGCCCGCAGGAACTTGACAGGCCTGGTTGGCAAGTTGGAACCAGTCGAGTGGCAACATCTTTCATCCAATATCATATCAAACAAACCTTGGAATATCTTGCAAAAATATCATGAAAACATGATGATATTGGATGACATATCAACATCCGAATATCCAATATCATCCAATATCATCCAATATCAAGTTTGGCTCCTGATTTTGTTTTTTTCAGCCAAGAATACTGCAAAGTTCTTCATCCAGTGATTCTGTTTGAATCAAGATATGATGACTAGATGACAGCCAATTTTTTTGCTCATCCCTTGGCACGTTGAGATTCCCAACGCATCCGCGTCGTCGCCCTGTAAAAGTTCTGCCAGTTTTGGCGCCTGCATATTCTGGTGACCATGTTGCTAGATGTTCTGGCTGCCCATGGATAGGTCGACCACTCAACGAAGTGTGATGCGCATTTTGCAGCCTATGACCCAAGAAATCTATTTAAAAAAACAAAAAAATGGTGCTCTCCACAAATCAGTGAGATGCCCAAAATTTAATTTGTTTGCATACTCAATCCGTTGCAGCTTTTGAATTTTCAGCAAAGGGTAGAGTAGGCTGAATCTCCACTGGCCACGTCCCTTGCCTCAACTGTCTTGTTCCTGGTTGCATCCAGCTTGCCATCAATCCGGTCTGTACTATTTCGTGGTTTTCAGTAGTAATTGGAAAACTCATCAAATATAAAGTGAAGGCCTGGACACGAATGAACACAACAAGGAGCCGGCTCGTTTGATCAATTCAAAATCCGCCCAGTCCACATCAAATTTAGGTGATGCATGGTGATGCCCACGTCCTGTTTAAAAGCCATCCAAAGCCTTTCTTTTCTTTGGCCTGGCAAGGAAGCACACATAGACGAACAAATTCGGCTGTTCATGTTACAGCAATTTCAACCTTTGGAGGTTCCTGCATGGTCTCCCAACCTTGGACTGCACCCCTGTCCTCGTGTTGGAAATTGTTTTCTTTTGCATCCTTTGAACATGTTTTATTGAGACTTCGTCCTGCAGTTTGGTTCTTCTCCCTGGCATGCACCCTTTATTAGAGAGTTTTCCCGACGATTTGGCACATTTTGGCACTGGATGGTGCTGACAAAGGCCTCAGCAGAAGACTTCTCCTCCGCTTTCGCAACCTTTGACTCTTTTGGTGATTCTGCTGGTGGCTTTTCTGGTTTGGTTTCTTTGGAATCCGCAGATGGTGTAGGAGCAGGAGGGGGCGTTTTGGCTTCCGGAGTTGTGGTTGATTTTGTTGCTGGTGGTGCTGATTTCTCTGATTTCTCTGCTTTTGGTGCTTTTGCTGCTGGTGGTGCTGATTTCTCTGCTTTTGGTGCTTTTGCCGCCGGTGGTGGCGTGGTAGCTGCTGGTGGTGGCGTGGTAGGTGCTGGTGGTGGCGTGGTAGGTGCTGGTGGTGGCGTGGTAGGTGCTGGTGGTGGCATGGTAGCTGCTGCCGGTGGCGTGGCAGTAGGTGGTGAGCTTGGTGCTGGTGCTGCAGCTGGCTTTGGAGGTGTTTTCTCTTCCTTCTTGGTCTCAGCGGCTGGAGCAGCAGTGCTTGTTGGTGCCGGTGGCGGCATCGCCACCGGGCTTGGTGGCGTCGCAGTCGGCAAGGGTTTGCTTGGCGGAGCCGGGTCCTTGGACGAGCGCAGATGAGCACAGCACCCATTGATTCGTTGCAGACTGAGTCACTTCTGAGGTTGCTACTGTGGATGGAGCTGAAGTTGTCCTTGCTTCAAGCTTACCAACTTTCATCAATTTTCGGCATCAACCAAAACTAAATGTGCATTTCAAGGAGTTCTACACTGTGGAGGCACGCGGACTTAGAAAGCATAACCATGAAAATTCATAACAAAAACAAGAGCAAAAAGAACCAGACTCACATTAGCTCGGTCTTGGAAAGCTGCTAAATGACCTTCCAAGCTCCAGGCTCAGGTGATGAGGTCACTGTACCTGCTAAAGCACCTTGGTCGCGGCTCAGCTACATTGTTCACTGCTTCTGAGCATGCCAAACAAAAAACTCAACCCTCTTCCAAATGCCTGGTCCCAGAGCGCACATTAAATGGTACCATGATACAGTGCAGTTTCGTCCGCTGAAACTCTTTTCATCTCTTTTCCACATTTGCGGATCAAAGCAATGAACCATCGTAGCGCGTGAGACGCCGTCGAAGTCCACTTCGGGACATGGAGGCCTTCAATTTAATTTCGTGAAGCTGCAGCTTCTAAAGAAATCCTGTCCTCAGAGTTGAAGATACCCGAATCTCTCAGAGAATCAACCTCCTCAACTGATAATCGATCCATTTCAAACTCCCCAATCTCTGCATTCAAAGGTTGCTGTATTTCTGTTTCGGCGATAGGGTGGGCTCCCTGTTCAACTCACTCCTCAAAATGGTGGGCAATCGCGGCGCCCGGCGAACCTTGAGGGCTTTGTCCACCATGATTCGGTCATGCGCAATGGTTGCATCCGTCAATACGCCATTGAGGGCTTGCAACTGTGCCTGGGAACAAAAAATGGGTGGGATGTTGGTACATTCACTCTACAACATATACCAAACTTGAACATTAGACTCTTTATAATACATCTTTATACTACACTGGAATGTGTGGTGATCTGATTTCAGGGTACTTGTTCAATTGTCACCTGCACTGATAAGCTTGCTGCAGGAGGTCCTGCTTGTGCCATGTTCTTTTGAAGCAAACTCAAAACGGCAACGTTTGAACATTTGAACATTGAATGGGCAACGCACATGTAGCCAAAGTCCCAAAACAGGCCTTGATCATGCAAATAGTATGTGTTTATGCATGTAACATGTGTACATATCAAATACATATAATATAGAGGGCTAAGGGCTTGCTTGATTTGTGTGAAACCTTAATTTGCCTGGTCCACCATGTCTGCCCTCACAGAACTCAGGAAAACAATCATTTAATTAAAGTACACTAAACATCACTAAACTTTAAACCACTCTCAGACCACTGGCCTGCATGTCTCCTGGATGAATCTGTTCCACGGTGCGCAAGAGGTAGTGCTTGTATTTGTAGTAAGGTACTGGTTGGAACTTGGAATCAATCTCGCGGAAAAACTTCTGGACGAAGGCATCCTTGATGCTTTCCTCCTCTTGACGGGTCATTCGCCTCTCTGCGTGCAACTTTGTCTGGTGGAGTCCCATAAGTACAAAATCATCCACGGTGATTCGGCCATCATTGTCGAAGTCGAGGAGTTCAAACAACTTCCTCACCGCATAGATGCGCTGCTTCTCCGGCTGATCACATCGAACTTCCTCGAAGTGCTCCTTGCACATCTCTGAGCAATTGCCACAGAAAGCGGAGTTCCCCATCAAGGCTCCTGTGGATGGAGAAAAAGTGCGACAAGAAGCCTAGACAAGATATGACAAAATGGCTGCGGTATGCCGCGGTTCAACGATGTTCAACAGATTCTTTCCGATTTGTTGCACCACCACAGAAGCATCTCACAAATCAACAGAATTCATGTCACAAATCCATCCAATGAGATCCAACCCCTTTCGCTGAAATATGCTACAGAGCTTCTGATCGGAAAACGCGCGGCGCCACTGGGCAGCCAAACTCTTCTCCAGGCGGAAATACATCTCAGCCATAGACCTGGGAGGATTTTGGATCTTTGGAATGGATTTAAGTTGGAACATGTTGGAACTTCCCTAAAAATTGCAAGCATTGGTACACTTACATTATCTGACATTGGTACACTCATGCGAGTCGCGCAATTTGCAAAGAAACATCCCAGAAACCGTCACAGTACTGGGAAGATTAGCGCCCTGGAGCAGTGTCTACACCAGTTGATGACGGCTGAACACAGCGTGAAACTAGCTGCGAATCTTTGGTACCATGATGTATAAAAGAACTCATATATAGAGTATATATAGAAATTTCATAGATACTCTTTCCTTGTAACATCTCGCAACCCTCATGTTCATCTCATTTCCATGTCTAACATCAACTGTCGCAGCCTTGGTCACAGCCACGATCCCATTGCTTAAGGCCCCTGCATTTTAGGTGCAGTCTCCTTCTTGGACCTTCTATACAGGTATCGGACGCCAAGCGCGATGCCCACCTCAGCTGCTCAACATGTCGGGACACAGATATTGGATTTCAATTAACCTGGTCACCAATAGTCAATTAAACACAATCACCTGGTCACCTTCAATTTGATAGAGATAGATTATTTGATTTCAATTAAACACAAATCACCTGGTCACCTTCAACCACCTTGCCACGTCAGCGCCTCGCCAAGTGGATTTTCTCCAATGAGGGATTGCCACCAATTTGTGGCGCGATCGGGAAAATCAGGGTCATATTGGATTATTAGATTGCAATGGTACCCCATCGACCCAAAATTTCGAAGCAACAAATTCTCAACTGGCCCGATTTTCTTTACCTCCCAAAATGGATGTGCGGCCACCAAATCCCAACCGAGGGCCCCACAGCCAGTGCTACCACCGCCCAGGTCTGCGGCTGTTGCCAAAAAGGTGGTGGTGGAGGTGGAGCCTCGAAGTGCGACACAATGATCCACCCCAAATTTGCCAAAGCTCATATTGAAAATTACGAAATGGTATTAAAATATGATAAGATATGTATGTTTTGCGATTCTGCTTTAAGATTTTACGGGAACAGGTTGATTGTGGTTGATTGCTAATCATTTTGGATCAGAATCTATATATCATCAATATCCAAAAAAAATCAACGGGGATATTGTGGTGGATTCCAATGGAGATAGAAACTGAGTCCCGGGCTTTACGAAAGAGGGAGGCACGAGCCACTCTCCTTGAGGACAACAAACCATCTCTCTCTCTCTCTCTCGTAACGTATACCGTATATCCACACATCTGTATGTAACATTTGTAATAATCTCCGTCAACCGCAGCTGAGACCCCAAAATCTTGATTCTCTCTTGACAGTGGATATCTCTGCAGTGGAGTTCCACATGATCCACTCAATCTCGGGCACCCACGGAGATCTGTAGGCCTTGCCATATCAAGGCTGCGTGGTTACCACCCAATGTACGTTGCACAACACAGAAAAACTCACGATTCATCTTCCCCCAGGATTCTAGAGGCCCAGCAAAGACAAGTATCATGACTAGTTGTGTTCAGCAAAGTGCTACAGTGGTACAGTAAGATGTGACAAGTGCCTTGTGACTTAACTTGATATTGCTGCTGCTGGACAAGGGCATTATAGACATAATATGCCCGATGTGATGACACATTTCACGTGAATCAAAATCCTTAAACACGAATCGGACATATTACGGCTTCCTCTGAAAATGGGCTGTACCTCAAAATCCCATGGTTTATCATCAATATGGGGATGGGTCAAAACCTCATATTACAATATATTAAATGAGATATTATACATATGTTGGGGAATAAAATGGAATAAACATCCATCAAAATTCCATCAACATCCAGCCAAAACATGCCAAAACCTGGCCCAGATCGCCACCGGATCGCCACCTGGACATTTCTTTGTGCCGCCCTGCATGGCAGGACCGGAGCCTGCGCGGCATTTGTCATGGCGAAAGAATGGAAGTTTGAAGCTCATGATTCAAACGATGGGAGATATTGGGCATATACATATTTGATCATATTTGATGGCTTCCTAAAATAGGGGACCCCCAAATTCATGGGTTTCAATACTAAACGTTACTAAACGGTCCAATTTTGGATGGCTTGGTGTACCCCCATTTGAGGAAACCTCCATTTTGGATGATTTTGTTCACGGGCACCTGGACGGCTGCTGGCATCAAAGTCATGGCCCAATGGCGCTGCGCCAACGGCCCCGGAATGTTCAAATGGGGCTTTAAAAGTGAAGCTGACGATCTGGTAGCAGCTGGTAACCACGGGATCAAATGGGAAACACTTCTAGGCTCATCAACTAGCAATTTGGTTGCAAACTTTTGCTGAGTTGTGGATGCTGATGCATGGGTGGATTGAAACACAAAGCAACAACTGCAGCAACTTGAAGCGGTTTGATGCAGTTGGAAGCTGTGCTCAAGAGGAGCAACATGACCACAAGACAGCGCATATCAGCAAATCCTCCCAAGGAATCTGACCTCCGAAACGGTCCTCACAACATTCGGCTCCACAGCAATCCTCATTGCACATGTCTCATCTTTTTTCCCGGCAGGAGCTCAGATGGTCGAAGTTCGGCTGCGCCACAGCTGCCGAATGTGCCAGGAGGAGACACCTAAATTGGATAGGCTTGGATAGGCTTGGCATGTCCTGATTTGGGCGTTTGAGATTCCTCAAAATTACAAGGACCAAGGAGGAAAACACAGGGCAACAGGGCTGGTGCCTGTCTTTGGCAGTCTTTGTGTTTGGAGACTTTACAATCTTTACAGTACTAGTACTAGCTGTTTCAGAAACTACGCCGCCTTTTCTTGTCTCAAACAAAGCCAAGGACAGCAAAAATTGTGAAGGGACATGAAGGGACCACTTCCTGTGATTTGCTATACATGGAGGGTTCACCAGTTTGAAACCCTATGCTCCCATTCCAGGCCTCTAACAACACATGAAGGGGGGAAAAAACTAAACGATCAACAACTCCAATTCAATTTTATACTGATTGGTTGATAGGTATTCATACAGTGCTGCTAGGTGAATTACAATATTATCAATATTTCATAAATATAATCTGAAGTAAGGCAAGGCCACATGCTTGCATTCCATCAGCCTTCTCCCCACCTGAAGTAAGGGGCATTTGGGGATAGTTACCCTTGCTCGTGGTGATGAAGCACTACCAAAACAGCGGATCTTGATCCCCCTTGATCCCTGTTTATCCCCATTCATCCACATTTATCCTCAATTATTTCCATTTATCACATCATTTATCCCCATTTAGCGTAGTAAAAGTGGCCGAAGCCATGTTTCACCATCCGTTTGGCCATCGCTCAAGGCCCCCCCGGCCCAGCCTCATGCGTCTTCAAATGCGGCCTGAGCCTTCCCTGTTGCTCCCTAAGAGCGGGGCCGGAATCAAGGCATGGCGAAAAACAAAAAGCTGAGGTACCACACTTGGAACAGTGGTATGATTTAATATCTGCTTCAACATGTTCCAACCACCTGAAAAGGTTTGGAGTGTATTTTCACGTATTTTCGACCATTCCAGCATTACTGAGGCAAGTTTTTGTATGTTTTCACTGGCACTTGGCCCCTTGGCCACATCCCCAGCCCCTCAGGTCCGCAGGCGTAACTCGAAGTGGCCATGGTGACTCCACGGTCCTGCTCCAGCCTTGGCACCAAGAAATCTATCAGTTGAGATCGAACAAATTCCTTGAAACCTCCAAAGCCAGATCCTCGGAATGATTGCATTCCCATCTTTGTTGGGTATGCGTATGTTTATCCAGAATTCATATGCCAGACATATGGGTACCCATATGACACCACTGGTGACAAGTGCTGACTCCCGTTTGGATACGTCATCATCCAATAACCAAGGTCCAAGCTCATCGCAAAAGGCTTGGTCCGCTGCTTTCTGTGAACGGCTGTGTCACACGGGGTTGAATTCAATTGAAGTCATTCCATGCCTACTGGGGGTTGCTGTCAAATGAGCTTCAGGATTCTGTAAAGGAATCTGATTCTCACTTGTTCCGTGTTCCCTGGCGACTTGAATCCCGGTAAATGACTATAGCTGTTTTGCAGTGCTTCATTTATGCAAAGACCAACGAGGAACACTTCAGCGCCTGTCGAATCACTTCCTCCTCGTCTTCAGAGCGCTTGAACATACACGTCCAAACGAATGCTGGCGGCGCTGAGATGGAATAGGTCTAAGGTCTGGTTGAAAAATCTTGCAGGAGCCTTACAGGATTGAATGTTTATGTATGTTTATGTAATAAAAACTTTGATAATGTATGGAATAACCGAATCCTTTGTGATTTTCAGTCGATAAATGATGATAAATGTCTATGCAAGAAAATGGTGATTATGATGATCAATAAGTGATCAATGCAACAGCTTCAGTGTTCCCCGATATTCGTACATGACTGTGTATATCAACAAAAATAGTTTTTCATTATGACTTTAAGATATAAAAATGTACCAACATAATAAATTATAACAATATCATCAAAATAAATCATAATTACATATATTTACATATAATAATACCATCCCAAGCATTTTTGCCTGAGATGATCATGCACAGGTCGATGAGACAGGCAGCGAAAAAGGTCCAGCCGAACCTGGCGCCAGGTCCGGCCATGGTGCCATGGGCCGAGTTTTCGGTTCGAGTTTTCGGTTCTCGAGTTTTCGTCCAGGTGAAGCCAAGGGACTGAAAGTCACGAGTTTCCTGGTGCCTCATTGTTCGACACCCCGTGACTCCCCCAACTTCAGCACTTTAGATGATGGGTTAACTAAGTTAAGTATATGATCAACAAAACATGGTTAACTTCAATATCTTCAATGGATTGGTTTAATGATGTTTAATGGCAACATCTACAGATTATACAGGAAACCATGGGATCAATTCTGGAGGTTGCCTGTAGATTTTCCCTTAAACCAATCCATTGATGACTGTTTGGTTAAGTATGGTTAAATGTTGCTTAACTATATGACTATTCTGAGGTCATGACCCAATGATTCCTCCTGCACCAAAGGAGTCTGCCTCGATCCAAAACATCCAAAGGCTTGGGATATGCTGCGCTAAAACCAGCGAAGAGTGCTCCAAGCTTCGCACCAGCATCGACCAGGACTTAGCGGACAAGAATGCTGATAGTAACATAGTGACATAGTACCCTCTAATGACTTCCAATGAAGAGCAAAACACATCATGAAAAACAAACAAATTCACACAACATATCATGTATATATATATATAGATATATCACATATCACACATTATCACACCATCATTTATATCTGTTACAGTACTGAAGTCAGAACATGTTTCCCGGACATGCCGTGTATGCCAACCTTTTGACCCCATCTCCTTCTGCTTCCGAATGGTTGGGCCGCTCACTTGTGGGATCTCCCCGAGATCTGGCATCAACACGGCCCAGATCACGATGCCAGTGGTCCTCAGTAACAGAAATGCCTACGATGGAGTGGTTCAATATGATCAAGATGGTGCAATCAAAATACGGAACCATCTAACCATCTACCAGGAAATCAGCTGGAGGTTTGAATGGGAAAATCACCTATAAATGGTGGATTTTCCATTGCCATGTTTGATTACCGGAGGGTACGCGAATTGGAAGTAATCTTTATCCCTCTATTCCCTTCCTGCAGGTAGCATCAGGTAGCTACAGGTGGCAATAGTACTTGCAAATCAGATCCACATAGCTTCAAAATCTGGACCGAAAAAATCCGAACAACTTCAGCTTCAGATCCAAAACATCAAAATGCAGAAGCAGTGGGACTGAATTGGCTGAATATCATGGAGATACCATGGACATATCAACGCCAAGCTTCGCCAGAAATGGAGTAAGAAGGGTGAAGCACCCAGCCCACATTCGCAGGTTTGGATCTGCGACCGACTTGGAATACGCGAACCTGGTCGCTGAAAAAACGCGATCCATTTTTTGGGGGTCACCATGGGTCCACCCTGCTATCCTTCTGTTCTCATGCTAGGCACATGCCAAGTGGTTATGGATGGTTATGGATGTTCAACTCTAGTGGTGACCCTGGGTCTCTGGCAGGCAGAAAGCTGCAGAGAAGCTGGAGAGGACGCACAGCGAAATGCAGCCGAAGAGTGGCATGCTGGCAGCGGTGGGCTTCGTGTCAAATGGCTAGGAGTTGATCCTATGCTGATAAAAGCGATGTTTCCACCGGGTTATGGAATAGATTTGGGTACCTCCAAAAAGGTACAACCATGAGATGTTTACATATGCTTTGTACCCAAAAGGATCAACATCTGTGAGTCCAGGGGTCGGGAAATCTGACAGCCTGATAATAAAACATCGCAATGAATAATACATGGAGAACCCCCTATGCTTGGTGATTACATCATGATTTACCAACACATTAGTTAGCTTGATTCAGTGGCTAAATCATGGTTCATCAATTTCATCTCTATATTTGTATATATTTATATAACTTATATAACAGATCCTCTGTAAAAAAATAATGTCCAACCGTTGTCCCCGGATCGTCGCTCGCCTGGCAATGTAGCAACGTCCCAGCACTTCGCAGGCAGATGCTACCAAGGCGCAGGTGTTGCCCTGACAAAGTCGGAGCCAGAAACTTTGAGCCATTCATTGTTTTTTTTTTTTTTTAAAGGAAAAAACATTTAACCATGCTTATGTTGTTAATAATAATAATAATGGTTAATGGTTATCAATG
The DNA here is from genome assembly GCA_947184155.2 of Cladocopium goreaui. Lineage (NCBI taxonomy): Eukaryota > Dinophyceae > Suessiales > Symbiodiniaceae > Cladocopium > Cladocopium goreaui. The sequence goes on from CAMXCT020002813.1 coordinate 376,459, forward strand.
ATGGTGAATGGTTAGTTAATGGTTATTGCAATAATGATTAATATAGATGGTAATCAACTATAGATGAAGCTAACTATAGATGGTAATGGTAATGGTTATAATTGATGGTAAATGATGGTAAATGATGGTAATAATTGGTGGTTCATGATTACTCATGTGGTTTAAACAATGTCATAAACCACCCATGACTGGGAATGGTAAAGATACCACCTATAAAAATGCTGAGATCTGGGATGGTTTATTATTGTTTTACCCACATTACATCATTTTGCGGTATTTTTACCAGGGAACATCATGATATATCATGATTTTTGACTTTGGAACAAATTTAATATATGATATATGAATATATTACCCTTGCTCATAAGGAGGATGAGGATGAATTTGATGTACAGTATGGGATACTACGTATTACTACGTACTACTTGACGAAGCACATGAACATAATCACATCCTGATGCCAGGCCTTGATATCCTAATCACAACACAAAAGCTGCAGGGTCGCCTGGGCCCTCTGCAAGTCGTGGTCTCCCTCAAAGCCCTTCATCACCTGAACTGCGCACTTCATGGTGGCAGGATGGTGCTGGGCAGATCCATGGTTTCGATAGCAGGCTGTCATGATGTAGTTTTTTGAGGGATATGAACTACAGTCAGCAACCATATAATTGGGCTGATCTTCAGTGGTCCCTTGGCAAAACATTGGCAAAACATTGGCAAAACATTGGCAAAACAGGTATTTCGCTGAACTGCGTATTTCTTCATTTGTGGCAACAAAAACATCATTAACATACCAAGTCAAGGTTTGCCCAGAATCTATCTCTGATTCAGTTTCTCTTTGCAGGACTTGAAGCAGTTTTAGACTTGACTTCGCAGGGGCTGTCATGAAAAGCACCAACATCTGCAGCAATCGGAACCTTGTTGCAAGTGTAGGATTCCAGTGCGAAGGACTTGTCACAGGAGATATCGATCTGGGGAGGCTGAAGAATCGTGCTGCACGAGGCACCCGTGTTTCGTTCTGATCAAACTTACTGTGACTTTGCGCTGACCATTGATTACTTATAAATATAATATTATATATATATCATGGGAAGATTGCGGAATGGGCTACAATAGAACTACCTGCAATGCAAGTTTACAACATTTTACAACTATTTCTGATGGTCTTGCCGGTGTCACATTGTTTAACTATATCTAGTGCTGTCTTTCGGCGCGGAAACCGAAAATCTGAGCTCGGTGCACGCAAGTTGAACAGCGATGTCTTCATCATCACCAAACCGGCACCTGGCCCAGCGGCCCAGCATTTGGAGGTTTCCATAAATGGGGGATCCCCAATAGCTGGATTGTTTACAATGGAAAATCCATGAAAATCTTATTGAAATGGATGATTTAGGGGTGCCCCCATTTTACCCACATCATGAGTGTGATGCATATCCAAACATCCGCGGAATTCAATGGAACAAACACTGGGAATTCAACACATCTCGAGGTGTGACAAAAATCTGCCCGTCACTAACGGTCCCTCACAGCATGCAGTACCCACTTCACATGTCCTAACTGTCTGAGTGCGCAGTTCCCATTTGGGGCTCAGCACCATTAACCACTCAACCAATTGTGATAGTGATTTCTCGTTTATGTCACTAGAATTTTTGCTGTTTGACCAGTTTAACCCTCTGTTTTGCTGCTTAAGTCCTTTCTCTATAAATCATCAATCACCAATCATCTATAAATCATCTATCATCCATTAATGGACCATCATCTATTAATCATCCATTGATTAATTATCTATTAATCATCATTATCTGAGCACTAATCATCTATTAATCATCTATAAATCACCAATTGCTCAGGGCAAATTGCCCACATCATTTGGGCTCCCGAACCGAGACCAGTGAACTCCTTGCTGCCTTGACTCGGTACTCAAAAACATGGCTAGGAAATCCATGCAAATCCCTGATCTACTGGGAGCCATGGAGGTTTATATATATAATATAATTATAATATATATATGTAATTATATATGTATATGATTATATATATATATATTTATATATGATTAAACCGTATAGCTGGGACGGATGATCGAACTATAGGTTTTCCAGCCATGTGACTTGATTGCCAGACTTGTGGACTTTCTCATTGACCAATGATCCCGTATGATCTCCCAGTTCGTGGCCCCATTGTTGGACGATTCACCACATCCAAATACTGGCTGTTCAATGGGGATTCCAGTGGAGATCATCCCCAGTACATTGGGCAGTACATACCAAAACGGTGCACCCCAGGTAAATGAACGTCAATCTTGTCAATCTCTCTAGACCCATAGCCAGTTGGATGGTAAAGCTGAACATGTTGGTGCACACAAATAACCACCCAATGGCCAACATCAAATAGTGCTTTCACATGACCAGGTTCACCATCCCCGCTGAGCTCAAATACCCCAGGCTGGTCCAACGATGGTCAAGCCCTTGGGTCGCCATGGTGGCTGGATATTGGGTCCCTCAAAATCCTTTAAGAGTTAAAAAATGGATATGATGGATCTCATCAAACCTCAGGTCTTTTGGGGCACCGCCTGACTCTCAGTTGTTTCCAGGGCGAGAGTGAGTTTCCCTATTAGTTTATATACGATTTTATTACATTTTTGGGATGGTGAAGTATCATTTGCACATTATGTTTTTATTTGCAATTAGACTATGCCCTAAATCTTCGCAGAACACATCTACTTCGGCTCAATTTTCTTCCGGTCATTCTGCTTGTTGTGCCGGCCTGAATGTGACCCTGTTCAAACAGCGTACCAAAGGGAATACGTGCGCAAACATCCCAAACAAATATAATAACACACAGTACATGTGACATTACATGTGATATTCATATTCATACATGTACATGTGTATATATGCATGTATGATTGTATCTGTATAACACACATGTTGTACATATATATTATAATATGCGTATATACTATATTATACTATATCATATCAACATATTGTCCGTACGCATGTCAATTTGTACTCCTGTGCCAAGGATCCATGAGACTTCCAAGGCCGATGTAGGCTATGGACATCATAATCAGAAAGCAGCTCGAATCCTTCTTATCTTGCTCCCTGCAACAGCACGACCCTTGGATTTTGATGATCCTCAGAGGGTATCCACGACCAATCATGGAACATAAAACAACCAGTTTTTGGTGTTTCACTGATCCTCCTTGTAATTTTCATTGCTGGGCCCCCGGAAATCAGTATGGTTCCGCACTTACCAAAAACATATCAAACTTTTTAGAATAAAACCATTGCTGCGTTCAACAATACAATCAGCTGCGGGTGATCCCCATCTTTGCTGTTCTCATGTCCCTTTTGATTTGCTGGTCCCCAATCGCCATGAGCCTCTGCTTCTCACGCATCTTTTCGCATCGCTCATCTGGGAAGTTGAGGAATGACCATGGGAGATCAAACCACAAAATATCCAACAATCATGGAAGAATAGTTTTTCTTTTCCGGGACTGGTCTTTTGGGGAAGTGGGGATATGGCTTTGGGAACCCTCGGTGTTTTCCAAGGAAAGAAAACAAACATTTTGGAACCTATTTCTCATTTTCTTATAAGTAGCAAGTCCATCAGCCATTTATAATTTGATGTATATATATATATGTATATATATTATATGCATGTATATGTAAGATATCATATTATTTGAGAAGCTTCAATTTCCTCAACCATTCCACACTGAAATCCGCAAATGGCTGGTAACACCAAGAGCTACCAAGAACACTCCTGACTTTACCTCAAATCAAGTCGCTCCTAGTAGTTCACCATGTATCGTTCTCCCTGGTTTGTGACACATAGCACGAGACCGCTCATGTGAAGGTTCCTGCGTGGACCTCTTAGATCTGTTCTCATCTGGAGACATGTGGATCTTTTCAGATGGCAGTTTGGTCTCACCATGAGCAAAGCATCCTGTCGTTCCTCCAAATTCCTGCAACAGTTTGATCAGCTTGACTGTTCTACTGATTCTACTGTTCCAAAGTCGACGTCTTCATGGTCGCTTTCCAAAGTTGAGTGGGGAGTTGGATTCTGTTCGAAAACGGGCATCCGCACTGGCTTCTAGAAGCTTCCTTTGCCGCTTGGCTTCTTTGGCTTGCTTCTTTTGCTCTTTGCTCATCGCAGCATCGGCAGCCTGGGGCAGCTTCTATGCCAAGCGTAATTTAATGCTGTTGAAGAAAGTCCTCTGCAACATGGTGAACATGGTGCAATCTTGGTGATCCTCCCAAGAAAATGTTGCCAGAATAGTCATTGGAATCGTTGGAAGCGAACGAGCATCTTGGTGAGACCATGAATCATTTTGGACTCTGGACCCGTATTTAGATGCAACAACCAACTGATCATTGTCTGGGATGATGACGCAAACCTCCAACCACACGCATGGTTCAATCGCTGTGCCAATTTCATGCCACGGCATTCATCGCATGCTCCAAGTGGCATAGCCATAAGATGGATCATAGTACGCCGCGCCAGGCCTGAGTCTCAGGGCAAAAGCGTCCTGGGGGACGTGCTGCTAAGGCGTCAATAGAACTTGGTCTCTTCACTACACATTGAAAGCCCAGGTCTTTGGGGCTGATGCGAAGTCATCCATTCTTCGGGTCTCTTCCAAAGGATCTTTTGAACGTTCTACATGTCGACTCCTTGCGTTTGTTTGGAACACTGGTCAAAGTGCGGATACCACTATCATGAAATGAATGGGAAAAACATGGAAAAACCGTGTGCAGTATACGCAGCACGTCATCCATGCCCTTTTCAAAGACTTCAACATCGTCATCGATAGCCCGCCATGCATCCGCACTGAGCGTACATCATGGGAGTCTGCATGCCGGGCCTTAGCCGGGCTGATACCAGATCTAGCACGCTTGGGGCTGTCCAAAAATGAGGATATCCCAAAATGGCATAGAGTGGCCTGATTATGCCTGATTGAGGGGGAACATGATAAAAATCGATCGGAATCACGGCTGAGATGGCACAAGGGTTGCCTGAGCTTGTGATGACGCTTCCACAAGCAAACGTCAGGCTGATTCAGGCTGAGTCGTCAACATTCCAGGATAGGCTGCCATGGTGGAAAGCTCTGAAGATAGAGCCGAAGGCCTCTAGACTCACAGTGTGAAGCATGTTCCACTGAGTTTATGACGGAGGCCAGCATCTGGCACAGATGGATCAACCTCTAGAATAGATGACACCATTGCTACTGCACTATGCAGGCGAAAACAATGCCCGGAGCTCAAAGAACACTCTTGGGTCATGCTTTCCAACCGTTTTCCAACCGTTCTCTGAGTTTCCTGTATGTCCAAGAACACATCCTGACCCGATGTCTTTCCATTCACCTCGCCACTCCCCGCCTGATGTTTAGATCGTGGTGATAGAATGCTCTACCCAGAAGGCTGTTCGAAGGCACACGGCAGCAACAAGGCAGCACTCACAGCTTGTGGTTGACAGATTTGCTTTTTATGGGTTTTTGCTTGACAGATGGCTGATGTCAAGCAGAGAAAAACAACATTCAACTTCTATCTGCTTTGAGTTAAAGTACTCAGGTTTTGGACATTTTTGGACATAAAATCCAAAGGCTCCCAGCAATCCCGGTCAGAATACCCAAGGCCACCCTTTTTGGCACTCCAGCTGCACTCAGCCACCGCTCTGTGGCTGCGACTCCTCTACCTCCTCAACCTCGGGAGCTGATGGCACCTCGCCAACCTTAGGTGCTGTTCTTTTTCATGGTACATGATTGGCCAGGGGATTTCCATGGATTTCCAATATCTGATATCTGTGGAGATAACCAGCCTGAACACCCGTGTCGAGGTTAAGATGGGTTAACCAAAAAATGGATTGAAATAGGACTTCACCAACCCAACATCAGGATTTAGGCATATCTAAGCAGCCAAAAATGGCTCACAGATTTAACATAGTTTTAACCAACAAACCGATTTGATTTGACCAAGAATGTGGATTTACACCATCATTACTTGAGATCTAGCGGACATTGGGATGGATCAACGAAACTGCAAAACAAATCCGCAAGAAATGTGTACCTTGAGGTTGGAATGATGGGATATTGATGGGATATTCTCCATCCAACAGGTGTTTGTTGCACCAAGTGAAATAGCATCAGTTGCAAGAATACACTCCCAAATCTCCCAATCAATTCAACTTTGAGGTTGAAACTGGAGCTGCTTCTGCGGGATGAGCGATGGGCAAATGATGCTGCGGTTGACTTGGTGCCACATGGCTGGGTTGCTGCGGTGGCTGGGTTGCAGGCTGCGTCGCTGGTTGTGCTGCAGCTTGCGCCATGGGTCTGGCCTCTGATTCTGCTGGGTGAGCAATGGCAGGAGGCAAGGTCTCCGCAGGATGTGCTGGGGTTGGACCCGCCTGAGCTGGTTGGGCTTGGGCCTGCACTGGCGGTTGGGGATCCTCATTGATATCCCGCGTCATATTCACCCAAGCTTGTGGCGCCCCAGGTGGTGGTTGACGTGGTGCCCAGGGTCGTGCAGCTTCAGCACTGGAACTGGCGCTGGGCGTCGGCGCCGCAGCTGGAGCTGGTGCAGGAGCAACCGGGGCTGCAGCCGGAGCTGCAGCTGGTGCGGCTGGGGCTGCGGCTGGGGCTGCGGCTGGACGGTCCCCACGGGTGGACCAGGTTTGGTCGATGTTCCTCTGGGCTTCTTGGACCAAATCTAAGGTGCGCTGAGCACCTTCTGCATTGATCTGACCAGTCTCATTGAAGACAAAGTTGGGATGCTGGTATTGAAAACCAGCGAGTTTCAACAACTCACCAGCTGCGCTGTTGTTTCGAAAGATCTCGCTAAACCGTGAACCTGACGTATTCACCTTTCGATTTCGATCAGAACTAGGATCTTTCAAGAAATTGCTCAGGATCATTGCCACCGTATTCAATGACTTGGTGGCTTCCTGTTTGGTGTTGCTCTCTGTGACAACTCGCTGGAGACTTGCATTTGTTGCGTCAAAGCTCTCCCGCAAAGATTGTGCGGATGCCGCAGAGCCTTGCAGGTTGTCACACAAAATGTGCTGGGCTGCAGTGCAAAACGGTAACGCATATTAAACAAATGGACAAATCTGCAATAATTCAACAGCAATGCATGTGGACATTTAAAAGATATGGTACCCGAGTTGCAAAGCATGGCAAATCCAGGCGAACACACGGTATCTGATAGTAGCATGTCCGGATGCGAAACTGTAATGTATATAAATCTCAAGCACCTATGGGTTTTGCCCGAACATAGGGTCCTTTAAAAACAAACAATGGTTGAACCCCCCAATGAAGTTGCAATTGAGAGAGGTGTTCCCATCATGGCTAACACCGTCCCATCATGGGATGCCGATCATATCACCATGCTTGCTGATCCCCATAATCCACCATTAAAATGGACAAGCCCAGGACAAACCCATAACATCCCAGAAACACATGGTTGGTTAGGAAATAAAGCAGCAATTTTCCTAACGCGCCATATATTGATTTTTTGAACCGACAACAAACGGACAACAAAAGGAGGAACTTCGCATCAATTTCTGAACCAGTAGTAACCAATCTTACTAAAGTTGGGTTTATCCCCTCATTTTTGTTGGTTGAATCAATCAGTTGATCTCCCTGGCTGGGCCTTCAACGGCAGCAGAAGGAAGGGGTGCTGGAGAGGGGGTGGCTCCTTGCCACAGCACGAATAATCCGAAATGCATTTATTGTAATTAGCAACACATGCATGCATAGATAGATACACAAACATGTATGTACATGTACTATATACATGTCCATCCATGTACATATAGTATATATATATACTGTACTGTGTATATATATATATTATTCACATACATGTCACACGCACATACGTATAAATAGACATATAATACACATAATACACATACACGGGTAGGTAGTCTAGGTTTTCCAACATGAGGAAATTTCGGGCAGTCCGAATCTCCATGCTGCACGGTGGTATGACTTGAACGCTGTGGAAAAGCATGGAAAAGCAAACATTATCAAAGGAAGGGCGAGTATGAAGGCAACAAAGCAATCATGAGCATTCCAAATAGTACTGGCAAGTTGATATAGTTTCCAGATCAGAAATAATTTGGGGTGGTTCCCGTACTAATCATCATTTACAGTGAGGTCCTTGCCAGGTCACTAAAAATTTCCCAGCTAGTTCCACTATTGCAGGATAACCTGCTACCATGTGCGCCTGAAGGACTGCCCTTGGCCAACGCAGGACCACTTGTGACTGATGGTAGCGACCTTAGTTCACCAAGTTCACCCACTTAGTCACTCATCATATGGGGGGTTTTCCATAAAGGGTGCCCCAAGAATGGATTATTTGTAATAGAAAATCCCATCTATAAATGGATGATTTAGAGGTACCCCCATTTTAGGAAAGCACCATATCTCATCATATCTCATCAAAAGAAGCCTCATGTTGCTGAAATCTGAGATTCCGTCGGAGCGTTGCCGTTCTCAGGCTCCCCCCCAGACCTGGCCCCGACAATGAAAAACCCTATAGCCAGCGCCGAAGGAGAACATGGAAAACATGTTGCGACTTTAAGACTGTTCAGATCTGTTCAGCATTGCACATCTGATAATGTGGCTAAAACATGCTAAAACAATAATAAACCATCCCCCATTGTGGATTTGCAATCCCCCAAATTCTGGATATTATTGCTCCCCCAAATCACCATTGCATCTGTTGGTCGCGGAGCAAACTCAGGCGTTGCCACCAGGCGTTCTGAATCATCGTCGCCAAAGCCTGGATTGTTGAGGCCTCAGCTCGAAACGTCCAGCCCTCGAAACGGCCCGCCGGTCATGTTGAAGCCATGGATACAACCACTTAATGTGGGTAAAACAATAATAAACCAGCCATTTGGGAATGGTCTATACCATCTATTTATGGTGAAATTGGGATGGTTGATTATAAATTATACCCCTTTAAATTCGGTGCCTGACCCGGGTGTCTGGATTCTTTAGTGGGACGCCCTGTGGCACAAGGCAAAATCTCTAAAGAATAGGAACCCTTAGCTGCAGGGACATGGAAGAGTGCCTAAAGAATCAGAACCAGGTGCCACCAAAATTTATGAAGCCTAAAGAATCAGGACCAGGAACACACCTCGACATAGCCAAACAATTGCCTACCACATTCTAATCTCTGTATTTTGCTATGCCCGGCAAAACGATAAACGGAGTTATTGTATGAATCTATACAAAAAGTTGCTCCTCTTATCATGTCCAGGGTTGGTTTTGTTGCGCTTTTTGAGCCATATTTTGGCCAGCACTCGAAAAAAACACAAACTCAATTTAGGGTTCTAACATTTCCAAATATGCTTCCAAAACACGGTTCTCTAAAGAATCAGGACCAGGTGGCCTTTATAGAGAACATGAATCCATGCAAATGAACAAACGAAAATCTCTAAAGAATCAAGCAGAAACTGACAACCCGGTTGTCTGATCCTTTAGAGGAAATTCCAACAAGTATGGTTTATTATTGTTTTACCTACATATACCATTTTGCCACATCAGTGTGTTGAGTTCAGAATCAAGCAAATATGATGATGCTCTTATTTTTCTGATAGATTGTATATGTATGAATATATGCTATTTCCAGCCAGGTGTGGCCAACGGCCAATCTATCTAAAATTTAATACGTATAATTATATATAGTATAAACGCGAAAAATGAAGAACACATATATAATATATACTACAATTATGCCGCAATACCTATCTCTCTCTCTCTATGTATTATGTACAATTCATGTACAGTATCTTATGTTGTGTTATACAACATCATCATCACGCAAAACTCATAATGATCCTTCTACCCTTTCGCATCCGCCTTTTTTGCCGGCGCCTTGCAGCTGTGCCGAACTCATGCGCATGGCCGCAGCGTTGGAACACGTCCAAGGCTTTCTGTTAAATCTGTAGGGTGTGAAAATGGGGCATTCCATGGCATTCCAGCATTCCCCCGAGATCCCCTGAGTTATAGCAATCAAAAATCAGTTTTTTTGAAAAAAAGGTGAAAATTCTGCAGTGGATCTACGGTATACCCATGTATACCCCATTCTTGGACAAACCCACATTTCCTGCAGGACGCAGCTCTGGTTGGCTGGTGTCCTAGTTGCGAGTTTTTTTGAAGATGTGATAGACTCCAGCGGACCAAGATTCATCAAGTCACTGGAGGATTTTGCTTCAGGAGTCCACCAAATCTTGACCTATCCGCTCTACAAAGGTGTGTCACACAACAGCTTCAACTCAATAAATTGGGTGACCTGCAAAATCCAACAGAGTACCAGCATGACTTATGCCCCTTTTCCCGTCCAAAGATAAGAGATCCGGATATACCCTTCTACATGGCCATGTCCATTTGGGAAAACGGAAACTAATGATCAACCATTGGACGCGCACTTATATGACAACAATAACAATATGACATAGCAACACTATAATAACAATAATAAAAACGACAATTATTATCATATTATCATTAACATTATCATATTGTTTCACTATTACTTGTTGTTATTATTGATTGTTCACTTCTGTTGTTCCATGTTTTTTCCCGTTGTTTTCCACCATTTTTTCAAGAAACTCAAGGAAATCGGGATCTTCAAGATCCTCGGGGATCTTCGTCTTCGTCGCGCTCTTGACCTTTGATCATCGCCAGGATCTTCTCTTTCCGCTCTTTGGCGCGGTCCCAGTCGGGATCACACACCTCGCAAGTCACAGCCCCGTGAAAACAAAGCGCTGCAACTTGAGATGCGTTGAGCATCTTTGCAGATACACTGTACATATAATATCATATAATATCATATAATAATGTAATATATATATAACTATATAACTATATAATATTGATGTATGCACTTGAAATTCGTGTATGCAGTTGCTTGATACAACATTTTTGGCTGCAGCGAAAGGTGGCTGGTTTTGCCAAGAGAAAACATTTCGTTTTTCGTCTTCTTACACTTTAACCTTCAGGAATCAGGGATGACTAGGGTACCTATCACAAATATCCAGCAAACCTGAAACTTTCCACACCAGGCAAAACATGGTAAAACATGGTAAAACATGCTAAAGTCTTGCAACAGCCAAGAAACAAGTGCCAAGTCAATGACACGATTGGCATGCTCGTAAGTGCCAGCTGTCTCAGCAAGCTCCATGTATACTGCAGCAAGGTTTGAGTACAGCCTGCAAAGTGTGGCCGATATACTAACTCGTTAAGTCTAAAGTCACCTTTTGCAGTTTTCTGTTCATCTTTGGCCACAAGAGTGCAGCGAAACATATGTTCTATTGTTCCATGGTACTTCTGCCGCCATCCGAATGTGCATCAGCCTGAACCCTAGCTTGAATCATTGAAATCCAGCCTTGAAGAAATATGATTCAGGCGTTCATCATCTCCTTGGCTTCGAGCCAAAGACAAACAGTCCAAACCCTGGACGTAGCATGCCACAGCTTTCCACAAAGAAGCGACGCGAGGGCTGGAGTGGAGCCCCTGCTCACGAGCATCGCGGCATTTTGCCAGGTTGGAATAATAGCCTAGGGATGGACCCAAATACAGTACTCAAAAGAACACTAACGCTTGGAACTGGAGGACAAACCTTTTGGGAATATTTTGACATGAAAATCCCACAACATCTAGCCATATCTAGCCGATTCTGTATGAACTATCATGAACTATCATTCAAAACCACAGGGTTACTATTCCACAGGGTTATTCAATGAGGTTACCTGAACATCCTGACGCTGTTAAAATTAGGAAAACGTCCAAAACATACCCCAAAACATTTTAAACACAAGCACACATTGAACAATGCAAAAACCACATTTCACAAAAAAAAACCCAAAACATTCTGGACAATTCCAAAGAAACACTAGCCCACAACGTTCCAAACATTTCGAACTATTCCGAACAAAATCCAAATCATTCCCGAAAAATCCAAATCATTCCAAAAAAACAAATCATTCCAACAAATCCCAGATCATTCCACAAAAAGCAAAAAACAAATCATTCCCAAAACCAAAATCAAAACTTCGATAACATTCCAAAATGTTCCAAATCATTCCAAAAAGTCCAAAACTTACCAAACTCATATCAGAATTAATATGAAGTTTTTGGAGGTTTTTGAATGATAGTCTGGCACCATACTTTTCTAAATAGTATCCCTATTGAATGGTGCCCCTATCCTCATTATATAAAGACTACTATCTTGCTCCGCTTGGAAACGGAACAATGGGAATACATACCGTTTGACAATCATTATGAAAACGCATGATAACTACCTCACGCGTTGGGAGGTACTGTATGTAACCCCCTCAAAACGTAACTCGTTCATGATGAAAACATAATAAACAACGGCATCATGCTTCCCTTGTAAAACCTGGCGTGGCAACATGGTTGGGACATGTCGGAAACATCATCAACCCCTCAGAAGACAAGGCTCTATTGCCTGCTTGTTTGAAGTCCTCGGCTTTCTGGATCAACCATTGCAGGGATTTCTGTTGTGATGCTCCGGTCTTCTTGAAGGCCAAGGTGAACATTCGACCATCGGGGTCATCCGAGAAATCCACTGGTTCCTCTCGTTCAATCAACTCCAAATCCAACTCGGCCTGTTTTAGATGGTCCTTCATCTTCTCCACGTCACCAAAGTCGCCCCACTTTTCCTGACGTCGGTTCAAACACACTTATTTTGAGCCTCACAACAAGGCCCTAAGCTGTCTATATATGCAGTATCGATCTGAAACTAGTGGCATATCTGGGTTATCTTCCTGGGTACTTGTCATGTCCCAGAGGGTCTGGTACAATCACACATATGATTCCAATGTCTGATCCACAATCCTCTCTCTCTCTTTCTCTTATTTTCTGATAATAGGCATCATGTGTACATATCTCCCTCGCATCATATGAGCATCTATCTCATCCATGTCTGCACGTCCTGTGGCCCAAATCATCAAGGCCCTTGAGCATCGATTTGCAACGTGCCAAAAGTCAGCAGCTGCAAAGCATCGACTGTGAATCACATCAGTGATTGGATTCAACAATATTCAACATCTCCCTCTGCAGTGTAAAAAAATCAGGTCTTGACATACCGACGCCTGGACATGCATCCCAAATCCCTCCTTACCGCGATAATTTTGTCCAAGTCTCTGTATCGTACATCAGAAGAATGCCGCCTTTTTCCAGAATTTGACTTGCGCCCTGTAGGACATCAGCCCAAATGTAAGGCTCTCGATAGCCCACCTGTGATATTGGGAGCTGATCGTCCAAAAATTCAAGGCTGGAGATCAAATACGTTGACGCATGTTGACGCAATAAGAAACATATTGACAGCTTCACACCAGCACATCTTGGCAATGGAACAATGATCCCAAAAGGATATGGCTGCATTTAAAGTACTTCAACATTTACCCTACACATGCGGGGACAGCCACCGCAGCAGTTATCTCCACAACTCCACGCCTGAGTCAACAATGAAGTGCAAACCACTACAGAACAAAAGCCTTGAAGGTGCTCCACTCCATGCCAGGTCTCCTGGAACAATGTTTTAAAAGTCTCCTCATCAAGATATTCCGAATATATTCCCATCAAACATGGATGGTTTTCAATCTGATTTTAGTTTTAAAGTTTAAAATTATTTTAAGAATGTTTCATACCTACCATGAACCAAGAATGGCAAAGGTTGCAGGTCCAATTTTGACCCAAACACATCTGTGTTGGGATGTGAATAACAAGGCAACCGGTTGACTCGGCGCCCTTGTAAGGGTGACGAATTTGAAATTCTGATTTTTGAGGCTAAGAGACAAAATGCTGGTATTTGCAGGAGTCGTCAAAAAATGTTTGCAACATGGACATTCATTTCGATTGGCAGGCGTGTGACTCAAGAGTGAAAATTTGCGTTTCGCCTGCGCGGTGACTCGATTTTGCTCTTCAAGGGTCAAAAAAAAACATTAGAAATTTTATGATTTTCAATCATCCGAATCATATCAGGGCGACATTCACTCTTCCAGTTTTTTCCTCTTCTCGACGCTAGCGGTGCCAGAGCGCTTGTGGCAACGCAGAAGCCACAGTCTGCAACAAGGCAGCGTTGTGACGCCATGTCCAGCTGTAGGCCCAAGTGTACCTTTTTTTGTACACGTTTTTTTTTTTGTGGAGCATCGACGGAGGTCGCCATTTTTTCAAGTGTTTCCATGTTCCATCCATTTGTTGGAGTACCAGCAACAATGGTTCTATAGGATTTATCCCACAAACGACCTCGAAAATGATAAGTCTTAGTCTTAGTAAAGATATTTTGTTTGTGGTTGACTTGGGCCAACTTGAACCTTTTGTGGGGACAATCTTTGACACAACTGACAGCATGTGCAACGCTTGCATTTTCCGTAACGTAAAGGAAGTGCTCGTCAGGGACGTTAATACGCCCCCCCCGCCCCCCCTGATGATCATACGACAGCATGCGCAACGTGTGCATCTTCCGTAACGTAAAGGAAGTGCTCGTCAAGAACGTTAATACACCCTCCCCACTCCGCACCCCCACCCCCCCTGATGATCATACGACAGCATGTGCAACATGATAAAAACTCAAAAAATCAAATCCTATACCCCCATTTCCGCAAGCCTCATTTTTGAAACTTGCAACCCTTCCAAGGGATCGTAAATGGCACATCTCAAAATTGGCAACCCTTCCAAGGGCGCCGTATCAGCCGCATGCCAATAACAACCCAATTTTGTGGGGACTACTTGGCTTTGACATGGTTTGGCCCGTTGACCCATACCCCATTTCAGTCTGTCTGACTTGATGGTTTGATGCCAAAAATGTCCTGTTAGTACCTCATTTTCAGCCACTTCGTATGGGCTTGACGAAGGGATAAATCATGTACGCGATATCTTCACCAAGTGTCTAAAAACACATGTGTTCCTTCAGCTCTGACATGTCATATCATGCCAAAATTCAGTTTTCCATGGTGAAATCTCTAGATTTCCCAAGTTTTTCCATGGTTTTCCATAGTTTTCCACATGTCTCAGCTGGGAATCTGCTCTTAAAAAACCACCGGTCCTCGGTGATATCCACACAGGCCGTGCGACCTCGGAGAAGCTTCGCAGACTGACGGCTGCTTTCGGTGTCCAGAGCACATAGCCAGTCCTCGATGGCTCCAGTTCTCTTGGAGGGTCCCATCTCTTGGAGGGTTTTAAAACATAATATGCTAAAGATGGAAGATATGATTCTCAATGTTGACTGTTAAAATTGTTTTTAAGAATGATTGTCAATATTGATTGTTAATATTGTTTGTTAATATTGATTCTTAATATTGTTTGTTATATAATGTTGTTTGTTAATATTGAGTGTTAATTTTGCTTGTTAATATTGATTGTTAATACTGTTTATTAATATTGATTGTTAATATCTATTGCTGATATTGCTTGTTAATATTGGTTGTTAATATTGATTGATAGTATCAATTGTCAATAACGATTGTCAATATTGTTTGTTAGTACTAATGGTCAATATTGATTGTTAATATTGATTGTCATTCTGGATTCTTAATATTGATTGTTGATATTGATTGTCAACAATGATTGTTAATATTGATTATTAAGTTTAATTGTGAATATCGATGGTTAATATCGATTGTCAATAACAATTTTCAGTATTGATTGTTACTATATATATTATTACTGACATTTGATACAGCACATGAATTTTAGGGTCCCATGTTCAAACAATGCCCCTTCTATCTGAAAGAAAAGCACGTGGCCAGTTGCAGTGATTCCGGTCATCTTAATGCATTATCTTTCCTGTGGTCAAGTTATTTTCTTGCTACCAGTACTGCTCACTGGAGTGTTCATGCACCATGTAAGGCCTGCTTTTTGCGATTTGAATTGTTCTAGCTCCACACTTTCCCAAAGGAATTTGAACATCATTCTTCCTCATGGCAATTTGTGCCGCAACTGTTGTATCCCCTACGCTGGGTTGGTTGAAACCACTCTGAGGCCACTCCCTGCAGGGTAGAATATGCAAAATGACTGAACCCCAAAGCTTCCAAATTCAGTCAATCCACCTGCATTTCATCTTCCTCACTGCCGTCGGAGTCTTCCTCACTGTTGTCGCCACTTTCCTCACTGTCAATGTCCAGTAGTGGTTTTTCAGCTTCGGCCTTTGTCGCTTTGGATGCCTTGGAACTCAGAAGACTGGGATGGTTCCTCTTCCGCTTGAGACCTTCCTGGGATTCCTCCGTGGCCATATACTCGATGCAATCCTCCATCATTTTCGTTCCCAAATAGTCCGCCGGCTCGGACATGTGCTCAGATGCATACCTGGGAGACATGGCGACATGGGTCAGTTTACCCTGGAATCCCCCTGAATAGCTGGTGTTTATGGATGCTGTTTAACAATCCCCCAAATATGAAAATTTATACGGTTTTGGCCCATCCCCATGCTAGGCCTGATTCGGCTCTAGAACATCAAAGAAACGCCAAATTGTTGCATTCGGCAGTATTGGAATTTCACCAAACTACTCCAACTTGCGCAACTTTTGGACTAATAGATGAAATCCTACTTCTTGCCAGCACTTCCTTTCTTTCTACATCTTTCATCATCTTTCTATATCATGTATTCATCCAAGAGCTCTGTAAATTCTGCCAAGATGCCACCTAGCCTTTGGCATGAGCATGGTGAAGCGGCTGGCATAGTATCCATTGGCACTGGCCAGATCCTTGGCATTCCCACGCCAAAAACCGACCTATCTTCTCAACCCCCAAGCAGTTGTGGCCAACGCCCCAACACATAAGAATTCGTAAGTGGATCGGCAAACATATCATTGTACAGGTAAAAAGTAACAAACGTAGATTTGGCTTCTGGAAGTGGTCATGTCGTCATCAAGCAAACTGTATCCAAGACTCCAAACCAAAGTAGAGACGCTGGGCTTTGCCGGTGCAGTCATTGAAAAAACACCCATGAATAGTATCTGACGCCTTTTTCTCTTCATCGCCATCCTTTCCTTCAAGCCATGGGCAATGCCTCGAATGGTCAGTGTGCTGCCGACCTGCTGTTTCCTGTGGACTTTTGATGCAGAGCTGCCAAGTAGGAATCATCCATTCCCACCAATACTAAACCTCACTCCCCCTCCCTAAACACCTGGAGTACTTCTTAGTACGGGGGTATTTATTTTTAGGGTGAAAAAAACCCACCCAAATAAGACAATCAAACCATAATACAATTACTTTACTTCCAGTGATCCCCCACCTTGACAGACTATTCTGACAGAATTTCTGACATGTCATCTGGAAGTATATCTGGCATACATATATGTATATGCATATGCATATATACCATATATACATATATATATATATATAAATAGAACTATATGTGGCATTCTGTGTGACATTTTTTCGGGCATATACTCTGACATTCTATCTGACATTTTTTCCGGCGTTCTATCTGGCATTTATTCTGACATACTTTCTGGCATCTATTCTGGCATTCTATCTAGCATATTTTCCGGACATTCTGTCTGGCATCTACTCTGACATTCTATCTGACATCTATTCTGGCAAACTTTCTGGCATCTATTCTGACATTCTGGCATATCTTCTTGACATTCTGTCTGGCATCAATTCTGACATTCTCTCTGGCATCCGGAGCTGGCGATAGGGTTCTGGTCCAGGCAAGGCCCACAGGAAGCAATGGGCGAAGAAAGGAGTGAACAAGTGAGTGAGTGAGTGAGCGAGCGAGTGAGTCGGTGTGTGGGTGGGTGGGTGCGTGCGTGGGTGGGTGGGTGAGGGGTGAAGGAGTTGCACCTTTGTTAAAATCGAGACCCTCAATGCAACTGGCAGGTGGTGAAAAATGTGATTTCAAAATCCCTACCCCTCTAGAGGGGGAGGGCGGGGGGGACAAAACCAACCTGTCGAATTCCACTTTTTGTTTGCTTGGAAACCCTGGGATAGTGATCCAACCCCTCAAATGGAATTGTAAAGTAACATTTCTTAACAAGCCTTGGGCACTGGTTAGAAAATACTTGCGCTTAGCTCCGGAAGTATGATGACGGCAGCGCAATTTTTGGAGGGATGCCATCCCTACACATGTGCTGCTTCAGTCTGATTTTTGCTTGGCTCCTCCGGAGCTAAGCGCAAGTATTTAATTTTCATCTGCTTGCCAATGACATGGAATGATGAGGAATATTGGTCATTGAGAAAGCATGATTGCAAAAATGGAATTTTAAAATGAAATTTCAGTACGACTCCCCCCCCCTCAAATTCCATTTTTAAGAGGGTAGGGATATTTCAAAATCGATCAAATTCCTTTCCAAAAATCAAACATCTATAATAAAATGCTGCCAGACATTGGAGTTCGAAGCTTTCCCCTAGTTCCAAATTCAAAACCCGAGTAAAAAAACAACCGCAACAATTTTCTATTTTAAAAGACGGACCCTAATTAAAAACAAGAGAAACCAACGAACCTGAATGCAGTCACGTAAAACACTTTTGAGAAACAAGTTTTTGAACAGTCTTGTAGAATGTTCCATTTTGCCCCTGTTACCGTACCAGTGCAGTAAAGGGCAAAGTGTGGAGTGTGAAGAAAGTGGAGTGTTGAGACAAGTGGGGAATGTAGCGCGTAGAGTGTGAAGTGGGGATTGTGGAGTGTGGAGTGTAAAGTGTATTAAAGTGTATTAAAGTGTAAAGTGTGGAGTGAGGAGTGCAAAGTGAAAAGTGAAAAGTGTGGAGCGTAGAGTGTGGAGTGAGGAGTGTAGAGTATAAAGTAAAAAGTGTGAAGTGTAGAGTGTGGAGTGTGAAGTGTAGAGTGTGGAGTGTAAAGTGTAAAGTCTAAAATCTAAAGTGTAAGTGTAAAGTGTGGAGTGTAGAGTGGGCAAAATATTACGCTTGCCACGAAAAATGACATTCCACACAGGACGGATCTTCACCAAATGCTACATTTGCCACGTAAAATCACACTCTCACTATGTCCCACGCCTGCCACGGAATTTGCACGTTGACACCACTTGACGCAGCCCTGACAATGCGATTTGCAAAAGCACTCAACACGACACGTCTGAAGCGTTGTGCCTGCCACACAAAATGATGATGGAGGTCTCCAAAGTGCTGCGCCTGCCACGGAGAATGCAACTCTTTTTCTGACAACCTTGCAGAAGTACTTCGCCTGTCAGAGAGTCAGACAAAACGACTTTCGACACTTTTTGCAGACACGTGGGAATGTGAGGAAGTGCCACGCCTGCCACGCAAAACGACATCACAACCTGCTTTGACGCCTTCGAAAAGGAGAGCTTTGGCAGCTTCCCCCATGGACACGGCGACGCCCCTCACCGACGAACCGAAGCCCTCCTCCACGTCGTAATACATTCTTTCCAATATCTTTTCTTTTTCCAATGTTTTCATTAAACATATTTAGATTATAATTTTATGATATTTTCTTGTATCATAAAATCATAGTGAACTCAAACCAAGAACCTCTGGCACTTTTTGGTTTTCTTGTGCTTTGCCAAGTTTGATTTACAGCTCATGGCAGAGCCGCATATATCGCATACACAAGGTTGCTTCGTTTTCTCTTGGAAATAGTTTTCGTCGTTCGGTTTTCTGTTGTAATATCCGTCCTCCTGCTTTCTCCATTCAGCATTGGTGTTCTTGTTAACGGATGAGTTTGCTTTGTAGCTTTCTTCAGATGAAGATGTTTCGCTGTCAATGAGGTCTTTGTTGCCAAAACCGTTCCAAATAAAGTCAAAGGTTTGATTAGCTATTGGCATTTGAAGTCCGTTGCTTACAAAGTAACAGGACATACTGCAAATGTAGTTAATTGTATATCTTAATATTTGTTTAAGTATTTTTTGCCCGATGGGGGTTTTGTGTATAATCTCTCTACGCCGTCTCATATAAGTCGGTGGCATGCTTTTCGTGACTGCAAGGAGTTTAGCATGTTGAAAAGGCACCCTTAGTTGCCAAAACTTTGTCCACTAGTTTTCCACAGATTTTCCTTAAATTTTCTTCTAGTTTTCCATTCAAAGCTCCGACTCCCAGGAAAGCCTGTCCAAAATCAAGCACAAGTATTTTTCTTAGGGACCTGTATGTTGCTTGGTCTGTGCTTGGGCGCTATGTGCAGCGCCTGAATGAAACATGCTATGACCAGCTCTTGGGTCATTGCTCCTGCACCCGTTGCGTGCATGACCTGATTGTCAGGAAAAGTCAACCCTTCAGTCCTAAGTTGGAATTGTCCACGTGCAACGCATACTCTATCATTGACGCAAGGTCATACCACAACGAACCAACTGTGCTGATTTTGTGATACAAACAAAGTGACACTTTAATAGACTACATACGCGCCCACATTCGTGCTCTCATTGGATTTCGACAGCCTCAGCCGACAGAGCAACAAACAGACCCTCATGAGAGCCAAAATTTGTCACTGTGACCACGGAACTCCATTACCGTCAAGCCACTGCAGGTTGCCAAGAAAGCTGAGACTCACACTCACGCTGATGGTATCGTGAAACCATAGCAGTCTGACCTGAATGCTCAGAGGCGGCAAAAGAACAAAAATACATAAGAAAGTTTTAAACAATGACATCAATCTGAACCGAAGCATTGCAAAAGCTGCTCAAAACAAAACAACAAGTGCCGGGCTTGGACGTGCCACGATTGACTGGTGCTTCTTCATCTTCCAGAGTCCAATTCCCATCCTGCCGTGAGCAAACTGGCAAACCACAATGCTGCAAAGGCAATTTGAGACGCTGGTGTGAAAGGGGTTGGGTCAAGTAGCACGGTGGCTAATGGAAGAAAATAGCAAAGCCGTCCTTCAGGCTGTAGATGTCAATCCTGAATGATGCAATGGGGAGTTTCGCCTCTGCCTTGATTGCCTCACGCATTGCCGGAAGCAAAATCAAACGCTAAATTGGTTTAGTCAAAGCACCAAGCTTGACTGAACAACAACAAACTCTGAGCTCTGGACTTCCTTAAGGTCATCCACCTGTGAAAAAAATCCCATTGAGCTAGCAACTTGGTAAGTAAACCTTGCACACGTGATGGAGTGGCTGAGCCGACTACATCGGAAACGTTGCTACATTACGTGAAGCATGACAAGCCAGCAAGAAGGGCATAGCCAAGTTAAGGTCATTACGTTCGCCAACTCTCCTTTGACTTGGAAAGCGTTGCCAATCTCCTTGAATGTTCCACCGTCCTGCAATTTCAAACAGGCGTTGGGCGAGTGAACAAACCATTTGCATCCTAACCTACCACTAGTCAGAGGAACCTCGAAAAGGAACAAAGGCATAAACTGTTGCACTGACTTTTGCAAAATTACAAAGCTTTTGTTTGATGCTTGAGTGGGAGAAAGGATGGAGCACAACCCTACTTTTTTTCACACGACCACTCAACACCAGTTTTAGCACAGGAATTTTGCAGAGGAACAAAGAAAACGAACATAGGGATGTAAAAAACAAACAAGGTTGCTTCTTTAACAGATGTTGCAACTCTCAACGTCTTTGATGTTGAGGTGGGACTTTTCTTGGTTTTTTCCTCAATAAGAGTTCTTCCTACACCTGACAAAAGGGCACAGCAAAGGAACAAGGGCAAGGCAGAAAATCATACAAAGTCTTTAGTCTAAATCCTCTCTATCAAATTGAGGAAGATTATTGGAACATATCTTTTAGCAAATCCTGTGGAATGAACAACCCTGCAATCTTCTCCCCAAAAAGTGCTGAGCTGTCTCAAGAACATAAAATGACACAGTATTATTTTGCAGAGTGGACTTACCCTTAATCACGCGTTTTAGTTTGGGGCATGGCTTCTCGTCAATAAAAGTTCTTCCTACACCTGACAAAAGGGCACAGCAAAGGAACAAGGGCATGGCAAAAAATCATACAAAGTCTTTAGTCGTCCAAATCCTTACTATCAATTTAGGGAAGATTATTGGAACATATCTTTTAGCAAATCCTGTGGAATGAACAACCCTGCATATCTTCTCCCCAAAAAGTGCTGAGCTGTGTCAAGAACGTAAAATGACACGGTATTATTTTGCATAGCGGGCTTACTCATAATCACACGTTTGGCTTGGGAGGAAAGTTACATTAACACCATGTAGTTTGCTGCTTTATGAGTTGGCATAGACATGATTGTTTAAATCGTAGAACCCAATACAATAATGCTTCCTTGGTGGAGCAACTGACTGGCACCGGTCACTCCTGTCCTCCTTTAGCTGCCTCACCCACACTGCTCCAGCTTGTTGTGTGGTGATGCCTTGCGTTCAACATGTTCAACCGAGAACGGATGGAGAAAAAATGGTTCGTTCGCGTATCCGATAAATGCTCCTGAAAGATTGAGATACAAACTGCAAAATGACTGGGGCTCATAGTGACGAGAGGTTGCTCCAAAAGAAAAGTCTTTCTTTGAAGTCCAAGTTGCTTGGTTTCACCGTGTCCACCATCCGCTGGATGCACTTGCGTGCATATGTAGTTGGTGGAATTAAAACCC
>CAMXCT020002813.1:403959-548959 GCA_947184155.2 Cladocopium goreaui
AAATGATGCAGTGCAATTTATGACGTGAGACATTTGTTAGTAGACAAGCGAGAATAGAACTTCAAACTTATCAACTTTCTGAAACAACATTGTTCAAAAAACATCAAAAAACCTGATTCACTGCCTCCATTCAAATCATATCGAAACGTGATTGTTCTGTTTTTCTCCATGACTGTCAATGGACTGGACTGGTTTAAGGCTAAGGGACACAAATCGCTTGAACCATCATTTTTACCGTCCCCCAAAAATCCGGGCTTCACCCATCTCCAACTGCGACCTTTCCTTTCAATTCTTGAACCACTATGCAAAAGTATGAAGGCCGAACAAAGACATGAACACATTAAGATACAACTTATAGTTTCTTGAATATCGAATCTAAAACACATCATGACAAAAATTAAAGGCTGCATGCAATCAAATCTCACCAGGCTCTCGAAACCTGAGCGCGAAAAACCAAAAAACCGGTCCTCCTCTGACTTTCCATCCTTTTGAGAAATGACCTCCACGAAACTCTGCAGCGTCTTCGCCAGAGACTCATCCATAGAGTCGAAGTCCATGGCCAGGCTATTTGCCACGAACCGGCATCGGAACAACGGATCAATCGAATACACATGGTAAAGATGTATGTAATGTACTGAATATAATGAACTTAATATGTATATTTCACATATATATATATACATATCATAATATAATAAAAATATAATCTAATATAATATAATATAATACAATATAACATAATATACTATAATATAATATAATATAACATAATATAATATAATATAATATAACATAATATACTATAATATAATATAAAATAATATAATATAATGTAATATAACATAATATAACATAATATAATATAATATAATATAAAATAATATAATATAATATACAATCATATATATATAGTATATACATATATACATATAATATACATTATATATAAAATACATATATAATGTACACATACAAATATGTATAATATACATATAATATGTATATAACATACATATGTAATATATTACACACATATATATATATACACTTAATATACACTGTAGTTCTTGGTATCGGGGAACTTGAATCATTTTAAATTAGCAAACGGAATTTGTCTTTTCATGAGTTAAACGATCTGCAGTAGCTGTTCTCTGGGCAAGTTTGTCATTTTTGCAGCTACGCTTGAGGACGCGGCAGTTTTGTAATTCTCAAGTTGCGGGTGACATGGGGTCAAAACATTCTATTATGTGTGTTCCCTTCTGACAACACACTTACTGTATGCTGCAAGATAAGATCTGGCATCATTTTACAGTGAAGTTCCATGTAATAGAACTTCGCGATTTTAACCACGGAGCAAACAGTGTTCAATGGCGAACCAAGAATCTATTCTCCCAACAAAGTTCAACACATTCTAACAATATATATCCATATAACATTCACACAGTCACTCAACATTCACAAATAACAACATATATATATATGTGCATATTCATTTACATATTTATCGTAACTTGTACATGTATGTTATATTATATGTGATGCGTATATAAATATATATATTCATACATATGATATATATATAATTATATATATATGTGATACATTCATACTTTTATATAAAGTATACATAACATACATACATCAAGGATGCCTGCTGCATTATACATATCATTACATAGCAATGTGCCTCTCAATGCGGGTCAACCAACTTCCACCAGCATCCCCCGGGTGTCTGACGGACAGCTCCATGGTCTGTGGCTTGGAGGATTTCTGCTGCGTGTTTTGCAGGGCCTTCTGCATTTCGGCAAACATTTTTTGGTGCTGCTCCTGCCCCATTGGCAAAACAATCGGAGGCGTTATCATAGTTATCAGTTCTCATGATTTATCGCAACAAATTAATGGTGAATGGCTATGAAACTGTGAAACATCTGGTTTTAATCCTTTGGAAGTTGGGGGTACAGCCAATTTCAGACAAATTCAGCCAGCAATCGATTGACACTTCGAGCAACAATTCCCGACATTAAAGCAAGATACAGCTGATCCAAGCGTTCCTATTGCCGAAATTTACCGAACAACTATTTCAGACTATCTCTCAAAGATCACACATTCTCAGTGACAAGGCCTTCCGGATCTCCCATCTTCCAGCGACATGTCCTGCGTCTGCTGAAGGGTCTTCGCGCACATTGACACATTGGCTTTTGCTTCTTCGCCTCAACTCCCGGGAAATCCAAATGGATGGTGGGTCTTGCGTTCTTGGTGGAGATTTTATCTAAACATATGTGTATAACATATATAGATATACTGTATATATCGTGTCTAATGTGTGTGTAGTGTGTATATATGTATGCACATTTTTGAATGTCCTTCAAAAGCCACACAACCCACACGCACAACGCACACACACACAAACTCAATGGTTTGCTCCTTTGCATACTCAGCATGCCTGTCTGGGAGCCAGACTTTGCTGTCGAAGCAGAGAGAGTAGCTCTTCATAGGAAGCCTGATCAATATGGCTTACGTAGTGTGGATATGGATGGTTATGGGTCAAGTGGGGGCCGAATAAAACCCACACACTTGATCGCTTTCAGTATGAAGCCATTCAATTGGTTGCGGGTAAATACCAGTACCTTTGACGTTGATCCAGAATTGATCATGTACTTGAAACACCAAGTTCAGGCGAATGACATATATAATCTCTTTTCCATAATAATCATAATATATAGTAATATCAGATACAGTACATTGACATATTCCCTTAGAAACCAACTTTTAGTTTAGTAGAGGATCTATTCATGACTTGGGGTCGTGGCTGCCTGCCTTGGTGTCCGGCTCGCCACCCGTATCCGACTGCTTGGCAATATCTCCCTGGGACTCCTGGGTGGAAATCTCACATCAATATGGCGGTTTCCATAAATGGGGGTACCCCAATAGCTGGATGGTTTGCAGTTGAAAATCCCATCTATAAATGGATGATAACTGGGGGTACCCCCATTTTAGGAAACCCCAATATCTGTGGAAACTCTTTGTTTACCCTCCGTCAACATAAATCCAGCTGAGTGAAGGGAAGCACGCAGATTTTTGACAGATCCGCCTGCTTGGGCTTCTCTGCATCCTCAGGGGGGAAAAAGCCATCCTTCTCAAGTCAAACTTGGATTATTGGCAGCCATCCCTTCCCCCTCAGCAACGTTGGTAATGACAATCCATGAAACATATTGAATCATAGCGAATCATATTGAAAAAACATGTTGAACAATTTTTTGGAGACAATCTTCGGCACTGTGTGGCAAAGCAAGCATTTTCGCGTTTGACCCTTTGTTTGTGCCACCCTTTCACTGCAGTCAGAGTGCTGTGAACAACTCGCGAGGGTCAAGGCCATCTTCAGGCCTAGAAATTCATAGAAATTCAGGATCTGTTCACTTTGGGTCATTCTTCGAGGGACCACAGTTTCACTCATCTTTCAGCATGTGTCTCAAAGCAATACCCAAAAGTTGCACTGCAGCTGTTTATCATTGTTTATCTAGATGTGCATCGACGGGCAAATTATGCAACCTGCAATGTATGCAATGGATCTGTCTGACAATAGGGGCAACCCATTCCAACCACTGGTTCCTCATCTTTCTCCCCAAATGGCAGTTCGTGAGCTTCCGCCTAATTTTGCCAGCAAAAAGCCACCAAAAATCCCACCAAAAATCCCGCCTCAATCGGAATGGGTTGGCCAGGTAGGTGCCCACCAGGCCTGCACCCAAGCCGCCCAGAAGCCAGGCCTCAGGTCAAGATGGGCCATGTTTTGAGTGTTGAAATCGATGATTCGTCAACTTCATCTCCGATCTTAGCTGCTAATAAACACTAGTAAACAGATATAAATTATATATCTATAAAACTCTACATATATATATATACATACATACATATATATATATATATTAAATATGATCATTTATGGCAAGAAAATGGCAACCAGCAACCAGCTGATCAGCTAAAGGAGGAGGAGATAGGAGATGCCTAAGACTTGAGCCCACCAAGGTCCACCGGTTGAGGGAGGCTCCAAAGGCAATGGATAGCCCTGCGGAAACCCATCTGGAACGGGTAAAAGTCACTGGTTCCAAGATGTTTCTTGAGAAAAATCATCCAAAACAGTGATGCATTGATCTTGCTTGTACATATGTAACATCATATGACTAAATATGTATATATATATAATTATATATAATTATATAATTATATATAATTATATATAATTATATTATATATATATGATTATATAATATATATATATGTATATTGTATCCATGCACATGTTTCACATTCATGTGTTTGTGCCACGTACCCTACAACTTGACGTTTGCATTTGCCAATTTCAGCACCATCCCAGCGCGCCGGGTACATCATCGGTGGCATGGGTGGAGGGGGCGGAGCATAAGGTGATGCCTGCGTGGAAACCACAACTGCCACCCTGTGACAAAAAATAGAAAAGTGATGAAAAGTGATTAGTAAGTCCCCAACAATGCAAGCAACTCGTGATTTATCACTATTTTGGCAGGAGTTTACTGAGGAGTTTACTGTTCTATCTTTTTGCGGCTCAAAATAGATAATAAACACATATAAACACACATAACAACCCTGGAGTAATAATGTTTGATAAACCCCTAACTGGACTGCGCAAATTATCAATCTTTTTGGTGACTGTTTGATATATCAAAATAGTGACTTATTACTTATTATGGTTTATTGGTACAGGGTCAACATCTTTATTATACAAACCCATCATGGGTCAAACTGAATGGACCACTTTGAATCTCAGAGGTGCAAATGCGACATTCAAAATTCAATCTTCTCAGGTTGGCAACTTACGGCAACTAAAAACATCTAAGAACCACTTTGCAAAGGCCAAGAGTTCGCGCCCAAACTGGCGGTCGCCTGGTAGCTTCCAGGGTAAGGAGGGGCCTCGAAACACAGCCACGAGGCCAAACAAAGTGCAGGCTGAGGTCAGCTAAACCATCGTGCCCCAACATCTATCAGCGCACATTCTGAGCCCCTGGCTTGATACCCAGGACTTGTGCTTGGATAGGAGGGTGTGACAGGCGTGACCTAGCCATTTCCGATACTGTCGCCAGTGAAAGACGGCAGCACTAGTTGCAAATATTCCGACATGGTAACCTGCCCGATATGATGGGAAGATTGGGCACCCTCAATCCCAGGCACTTGGTTCATCTGCGGGGCATCTTCGATTTGAACATCTGTCGTGGTTACATGTGTTTATACTACCATTGTTTACCCATCCATTTCGTCCGTTCGGTGGCCAATTCCAGCGAGATTTGGAATTTCACCATGCGGTCGGGTCAATTTCAACCCCAAAACATATGGGCCCCAGATGGGTACGTGTGGTATGGGTCAATTTGAAAATTGGAGTGCTATCCACATCGCGGCATAGATGGCTACGGATCGGAATTAGGGTACCAATGGACCCACAAATTAGTACTAAACAGGCCATCCATGGGGAGGTTGATGGTTTTGATCTGTTTGACCCACAAAAATGATGCTCAACATGATCAATCCCATGTTCTGGCGAGCTTTGACGAAATCTTTTGAACATATGTGACCCCACAAAACATGTTTGAAAATATAACCCAAACACTCTATAATTATCATGTTCTCATTGTTTCCCTATGAAACGGCCATTCATTTTGTTAGGCGAAGGAAAATTATCATGAACATGGTATGCCCATTTGGTTTGTTTGAAAATAGTGCACCCCCAAATCCATTGGTTGATCCTCGTTCTTCTCATTAAATTAAATGGCTATAATTGAGGGGAAAGTATGTGCTATCCACATCCGAGGTGACACTCCAAACACATCACAGGAACAAGGAAAAAACATTAGAAGGTGAACAAAAACCTTGCTCACAAAGGGGAGTCAAGACAGTCAAGACATGGCCTGACCCAGAAATGCCCCATGCACAACGCGAAATGTCGGGATGTCAGGCTCCCCCGCAGGGCGTGGCGGCGTCGGCGGCGTCGGCCGCACCGGCGCTGCCGGCGCCGTGGGCCCTGTGGGCCCTGTGGGGCCGATGGGCGGCTGCGGCCCGGGCGGCATGCCCTGCGACCCAGGGCGACCTGGCGGGAAAATCATGGGAAATGATGGGAACATATGATGAAATCCATGGGAAATTGCCAGAACTCATGGGAAATCGCCAAGATTTCTGGAGATGAGCTTCATCGTTCAAAATACTTCTGTTGATTTGAATGGAGTTGCCAGTACTGTAGGAAGTAAAGCCACGACAACAGCAAAAACCACCAAACATAACCAAACAATGCATCACCCGTGTCGCTCTAATTATTTTGAAAATCAGCAGCCACGCCACTACGGTTATAAGAGTGAATTCTATTGATACGATCGACAAAAAG
Organism: Cladocopium goreaui; assembly: GCA_947184155.2. NCBI lineage: Eukaryota > Dinophyceae > Suessiales > Symbiodiniaceae > Cladocopium > Cladocopium goreaui. The sequence goes on from CAMXCT020002813.1 coordinate 410,363, forward strand.
TCTTGGGTTCTATACAATCATGAATGGATTCAGCCACTACTCCCTTGGCTTGTTCACATCTTCAAGCTACGTTGTTTCTTGTGTTTCAGAATTGCAGGAACAGCATGCAAGAGGTTGGTTGAAAGTCGTTGAACTGCATGATTAGCCATGATCACTTGCAGGCTCGTTTTTTGCTACCTGACTTGCAGCATGACTTTTCTTACTTGGTAGATTCAAACCAGGGAGGAGTCATTCGCTGTGCCTTTGGAGTCATCCATTCGTCGGTAGGCCTCGCCAGTGATTGCACAATGTGGAGCTGCCCTGAACTCCAAGATGGAAAACTCCAGAAACTCATGGACTCTTCATACTGCCAACAATTCTGGTACAGCATCTGATGCCTCACGACCCTCACGTTTGGCACTGGGGATTTGATGTCTCCAAGTCCAAAATTAGAAACCATTTTTTTGGTGAACTTTGGTGGGTTGCCCAAACCCAAGGATGGTTCACCAATCAACATATCCAAGTCAGTCTACAAACGAAACCAAAAAGGTAACATGGTGCCCATCTCCATGGCCTCTTGGATCTGCTCCTGTGTGAGGCCCTTCTCCAACTCGGCGGCGAAGCTTTGGGTCGCTGAAACCCCGGCCCAATGTCCACGGCTAACTTCGAAATGGTCAGAACCCAGATCTGCTCTAGAATTATGTTAATATATTGTTACTGTTACTATGATTTACTATGTATATCTGTGCAAATGACATGACATGTATATATATACATACAGATATACAGATATGTACAATGTATGTAATTATATGTACATTTCAGATAGAACATGTATGGACAATCTTGTATGGAAAAGACACCCAGGGTTACTGTATTTAGAACTTGCTCTGGATGTTTGCCATGTTGCAACGGGCTCCGGTGTTTTTTCCACTGAGCTATCTGACCAGAAACTGCTCCTTCTCCTGTGTTGATCGGCCCTCAGCTCCAATGTTACACCAATTCTAAGCAGTTCGTGATCACTTGGAAGTTCATTCTCATCAGAATGAGGTGAACACCAGCATGCCAGCTATTGAAGTTCCTATGCAGTTATCTTTTTTCAGTGGATTTAACACCAAGGCATTGCGGAATCGAAGTCCTGAGCTCGAGAGTTGTTTTACTGCTACTTGTTGCAAAGGAATGAAGAGATTGTCTTCAATCACTGGATCCTCCCGTATCTTGATTTCTGTGCTGCCTTGGTTGAGAGAATTTCAGTTTACGATAAGGCGCTTGGATCATCTTAAATCTATTGCTGAGGCAGTTGACTCTTGGCAGCTGCAAGAATCCTGGTGAAACTGCATCTGAAATCTCAGCTGCCGGCTGTTGCACTACTCAGGAATGACACAGCTTTGGCAATCAGTTCCTTTGACAGGCCAACCCAAGAAACTGGCCAACTCTGAGTATCTTGTGAGGAACAGGGAATCATGATAATTGTTCTTCAGCAAACTTCAATTCGGGTTAAGTTTGTATTTTCTGTAACCTATTGAATCAAAAACTGTTTGTTCAAATCTTTGTCATGCAATCCTAAGCTAATGATCAGAAAAATACTTCTGACAACAGTGGGGAGGACGACTAACTCTAATAATTTTCTGTCTCCTGTAGCGGTGCAATACTTTCCCAGTGAGTATCCGGATTATCCAGTGCATCAGTGTTCCTTTTCTATTTTGCTGATTTTGGAAATCAACCACCCTCCTTGCCTCGCTGCTATCTGCCTGCGGTGGGGGTAAGAACTTGAGAACTGTACCAGAAGATTGCACATCTGCAGTTCCTGATTGAAACCCCATAGTCGGCGTGGGCCCAAATAACATGCTAAGCGATTGGGAAAAACTAAGACAAAATGGACCAACCAAGTATGGCAAACCTGATTCCACAACATGTCTGCGGTAGCATGGCCCTTTTGATCTTTGGCATACGCTTTTGACCCTGGCCCTCTTTGGCATGCTTTGTGGAAAATTCTTTGGTGAAACTGACACCACAAACAGCTGGTCTTGACATGTTGATGAGGTCTGATCTCTTGAACCAGTCTTCCATATTTTGAATTAACTCTAAACACAAAGCAGCCTCAGCATCACTCTCAACATGGCCCAAAACTGCCAAGTCTAAGCAATCACTGCGGTGGAAGGAATGACAGTTGAACGAGGTGCAACAACGAATCATTGCGTAGTTTAAAACAATTTGATTCCTTTGATGTTTCCTTTCACCTGAAGTCAGCTGGATTTCGCTGACGCCCTCTATTGCAAACTGGAGGTCACATCCATGAGCTCTTGCATCAGGTTTGCCAGATCTTCCTTGGCCAAAGATTCTTGGCGGCCAATGGGCCAAGGTTGATGACATATATATATATATTTAATATATATATATGACATATATATATATTTATTTATTTAACCAGTAAAATATTAATCAAATAGTATAGCAAAACATCAAATCTACTCGGGGATAAGTCAAATGATCAAATCATAAACCATGTTTTTCACCAGTTGCACCTCAAAGCTTGCGATTTTCCTCATTGACCCACCTTGTAGGAACCTATCTCTACGAGAACCAGGGAGTAAGCAGCGCACTTAATCGGACATCGTTGGTGGGCTTAATGTGTGAATGGGACTGGATCTACAATTACACCGGCAAGAGACCCCAAAAGTGTGGGGTTAGGAAGTCACTGGACCAGATGCAAGCAACAGTAGCCATGGAACAGTAGCATTGAAGTCGAGGCGGTCAGGTAGAATCTACCTTTCTGTAAAACATTAAAAATGCAACAAATATACGAAAAAAATACAACCCCTAAATGCAACTATTTTGTGTGTTTTGACGTCCCTAACTTAGAGTCTACCAGAAAAAAAGGAACCAGGCAATGGATATAAAGTTTTTCCTCACCATTAAGATTCCCCAGCACGCAAGAATTGAATAGCCATTGACTTTTCAAAGCGCCAAAACCAATATGGGAATTACAAAGCTAGCCACACAAGTTGGCACACATCTCAGCCATCCACGCATGTGCTTCCCTCCGTCCGAACAGTTTTCTGCGGACATTTCCATTCTGACTGAAAGCATTCTCACACTAATTACAATCTACTTGTATGGGGCCCTGGCTGCTGCTTTCTTCAAGATCTTACTTTGGGCAAATTTCCCATGTTGCGTCTAGGATATGGAACGACGTACAGCTGAGTCCTTTGCAGCTGGCTTGGTGGTGGTACGCCGATGTTTTTTGCAAGGTGGCGTTTGGAACCTATAGTTGCTGTGGTAGTTGTAGTTGTGGCCGTGCAGGTGCAAAACCCCAGGCGTGCTGATGCTGTGGCACGTTGTTTGCGCATTAATCTATATATATGTATATATGAAGTACACTGCTGCGTTCGCGCTTGGCACGAGTCTTCCAGCGAGAATCGTCAATCACAAACTCCCCCACCTGAGCTTGGCAAAGCACACAGCTGGGAAAGCGAATGGCTTCCAACGATGGGTTCACACGCCGGATTCCTAAAAATGCAACCCGGGACGTCGCCGAGCATGCTGGCGCAAAAAAAAAGCAATGGAAACCAATGTGTTTTTCCCGTTGCATTTTTTTTGCAACTTGAAGCTCAAAGTGTAAAAAAAATAGGGAAAAAAAAACGAAAAAAATGCAAAATAAATGCAAAAGTGCAAACTGAAATGCAACCGGAATTGCAACAATCTAATGACGCAGATACGTCTTGCAAAAAAAATGCAACGCTGGGATCGCCAATCTTCCCGTTGCAAAAAAAATGCAATTGGGACACGGGATTGCAAAAAAAAAACGAAGCAACCACCAAATTGCAAAAAAAAAGCGATAGGACAGACAAAGTGCAAAAAAAAAACGATGTGACCGGCAAAGTGTAAAAAAAAGCGATGGAACGGGCAAAGTGCAAAAAAAATGCAATGTGACAGACACATTGCAAAAAAAAAGCGATGTGACCGGCAAAGTGTAAAAAAAAGCGATGGGACGGGCAAAGTGCAAAAAAAAAGCGATGGAACGGGCAAAGTGCAAAAAAAATGCAACTGGGCAATTAGTTGTGCCTCGCATTTGGGAAAGGCAGCCAACAGGATGAAACCACAAAATCACGACTAGCAGCACTTTGTGTGTGTGGATCTGCATACTCCTCTGCTTCTGAAGCAATGATCAGGACAGCACGACGTGTCCAATACCCAGTATTTTTAACATGCCAACACAAAACACCACAGATGCATGACTGACATGTATTTTTTTGTTCGTTGTGAGAAAAAGAAAAGAAAGGCACCCATTTAAAAAAATGGAAGCCCATTTAATCAGTTGTGCTCGCAGGGCCAGCTTACCGACGCAGTTGGAATTGAACCTGCGTTAAAAAAAAGGAAAATGAAAGTTGCATTTTTCTAGTTGTTTTTAATTTACAATTGTATTTTGAGGTTACATTTTTTTTCGTATTTATGTTGTATTTTTAATTCCTGTCAAGGCACATAGTCTGTACCTGGTGCCACGACTTCAACAGTAGCAGATCAGGTTAAGCATTGTCGCAACTGCAGCAGCAGGACCTGCTATATAGATCTATAATGATCTATGTAGTTTGTAGAAGAGTTCACAAGATCTTCATACAAGAACTTCCTATGAGTTATGAGCATCCCAGAAGAACTTCAGGCAAACATCAATGCAGAGGAGTTCCAAGATCTTAATGCAAGCACCTCTTGAGGTCTCACAAGGACTTGTACGAGATCATGTAAGGACACCTAGAGGATTTCACCAGGACCTCTTCAAGAGCTTCTCACAAGGAGCTGTACAAGATCAGGCAAAGGCCCCTGACAGCATGTCACTAGGATTCTCACCAGGACGTGTAAAAGACCTTGACATGACCTTGACCAAGGTCTTCATGCCAGGCCCCCTAAGAGAAGCTCACAAGACCGTCAAAGAAGGACCTGCTTCTTCTAGAGCGGATCTTACAAGATCTTGATGCAAGAATCTCCCAAGAGCCTCCCACAAGAGCTTTATCTTTCATACAAACACCTCTAATACATGGCATCTGTAAGATCTTCATGCAAGGGCCTCTTAGAGAAGATCTCACCAGGATCTCCACAAGATCTTCTGTTAAGGACTTGTACAGGATCACGCAAGGACCTCTTAGAAGATGCCAGCAGGATTTTCACAAGATATTCTCATAAGGGCATGCGCAAGATCCTGCAAGGACCTCTTAGAGGTTGTCAGCAGGATCTTCACAAGAGCTTCTCTTACGGACCTGTGCGAGGGCATGTAAGGACCTCTGACAGGATTTCATCAGATCTTCACAATATCTTCGCACAAGGACCTCTACAAGGCCTTGGTTGAGATCTTCGTATATTACGGACCTCTAAGACTCCACCATGAAACTCTTGCAAGATCGTCTAAGACTTGCACTGTCGCAATGCGCATAGACATCATCTTACAAGCGTAATTTTATGCGAGACTTGACAAAGAAAAAAGGCCGTGACCCAGAACTTAGGCGCACGCTTTGTGCGAGCCTGCGAAATCGAAACGCACATGGGCGTCTGACAAGAGCAATTTTACGCAAGAATTTAAAGGAAAAGAGCCGCGCCCCAAAACTTAATGAACTTAGGCCTACGTTTTGTGCGAGCCTGTGCAGTCGAAATGCACGCGGACATCTCGCAATTTTTTGCAAGACTTTACAGGAAAAATGCTGCGCCCCAGAACCTAGGCCAACGTTTTGTGCGAGCCTGTGCAGTTGAAATGCACATGGACATCTCACAAGAGCAATTGTATGCGAGAATTCACAGGAAAAAGGCCGGAGATCAGAGAGCGTACCCTGATCTACAGTAACCCCGGCCTCAACACTTACCGGATAAACCCCTCAGTCTGGACACACTGTTTGGGAAAAAACATGAAAAAACATGATGAGGAAAATTTGAGGCGGCATGTTTTTCCCTGCATTTCAGAGAGTCAAATAGTCTTATGGCATCTCAACTGTATCCGCCAGGGACTGCTGCACCATGCTACACCCCAAACCCACCACAGCTCTTCTCTTCGAGTGTCGCTGCATTTTGCAAAATCTGGACTGTTCTGCAACTGCAACTCGTTTATGGAAATGGCCTGCAATCTGTATTGCAGGCTATGTCACTCATGTACAAGATGAGGCCATGATGACCTCAGCCAATGAACAATTCCCCAATGTTGAATAATTAACATAGTGTTCTGTAAATACCCTCTGGTCATGTAACATAGCTATGGAAAATCATCGTGTTTGAAATGTTTAATAGGTACATCATTTATACCTGGGCCATGTTCATCCATTTTCCATAGCTATATTCAATTACCAATTGTAAGCGGGTTGTCCATTCTAAGCACTACCACAGGCGACCAGAGAGGCCTCCTCCACATCCTCCGGGTGCAGATCCAAATTCGACACCTCCAAATAACTCAAGAGCTCCGCAGTGGCTTCCAGCAACTGGCAAAGCCATGGAGCAAGTCGTTTTTGAGGTCTCCAAACATATCCAAACATGTAGTCGAAGGAAGTTTAGAAGTCAAACTTCCGACAATATGGAGAGATGAAAAGCAGAGCAGGGAAGAGGCAGAGAGAAGAGAAAGATTAGAAGAGAGAAGATCAGAAGAGAAAGAGTCAGAAGAAAGAAGATGCAGATGCGCGAAAAGGTAGGAAAGTCGCGAAACACTGTGTTTTTCCCATGATTTGTGGCTCCGGAGGGTCGAAAAGTAGGCTCGCTAAAGCGGCGGGTGCGGAGCCAGCTGGCCAGATGAGAGATGAAAAAGTGCACGCCGTTGTGGCGCGAAGCACATTTGCAAGGCAAAATGTACAAACCACACCATGGTCGGACCACTTTTGGAAGTTGCGATGTCGAAAAAGTGCACGCCGTTGTGGCGCGAAGCACATTTGGAAGTCAAAAGTGTTAAAAACTGGCGGTCTCGGAGCAGTTTTGGAAGTTGAGATGTTGAAAAAGTGCATGGCGTTGTGGCGCGAAGCACATTTGGAAGTAAAAAGTGTTAAAAACTGAGGGTCTCGGAGCACTTTTGGAAGTTGAGATGTCGAAAAAGTGCACTCCGTTGTGGCGCGAAGCACATTTGCAAGTCAAAATGTACAAAACACTAGGGGTTCGGACCACTTTTGGAGGTTCAGATGTCGCTTCGCCGCTTCGCTTCACTACACTACACTACGTTACATTACACCACACTCCACTATACTACACTACATTACACTACACTACACTCCACAACACTACAACTACAACTACACAACTAGAGTACACTCCACTACACTCCACTAAATTAAATTTCACTACACTACATTACACTACACTACGCTCCACTACACTACATTACACTACACTATGCTCCACTACACTACACTACATTAAATTACACTACACTCCACTACACTACATTACACTACACTACGCTCCACAACACTACAACTACAACTACACAACTACACTCCACTACACTCCACTACACTAAATTACACTACACTACACTACATTACCCTACACTACACTCCACTACGCTACACTACACTCCACTACACTACACTACATTACACTACACTACCTTCCACTACACTTCACTACATTACACTACACTCCACTACACTACAGCTACAACTACGACTACACAACTACACGCCACTACACGAAATTGCACTACACTACACTGCATTACACTACACTACATTACATTCCAGTGCACTCCACTACACTACACTACATTACACTACACTACAATACACTGACAGATAGACAGATAGATAGATAGATAGATAGGGTAATTAGATGAGAGAGAGATAGATAGATAGATAGATAGATAGATAGATACATAGAAAATAGATAGGTAGGTAGGTAGATAGTCAGACAAAGAGATAGAAAGAGTGAGAGAGATCAAGCACCTTTCAGTCCATCAGTGGCTTCGCTCTGCCATCCCTGATTCACAACAACCAACCTCTCCTATAGGTTTCCTATTTTTGAAACTTCCGCCACCGCCTTGTGCGGTACTACTGGTAGTGTCTCTGAAAATGAGGACCCCCCAATAAGCCATTTTCATGGGGGAAACTTATGACATCTTATGACAATCGGAATTTGACACGATTTTCAGACAAACCCCAATTGGGAACCATCCAAGTTAGGTGGTGAATATCCACTGAACAGCCAGCCAAAATTTGGTATGAAAATGTATGAAAGGCCTGCGTATGGGTCTGTCACAAGATTGGGACACCCCCATAAATTGCAATTCTAATGGGAAGTCTGATGATTGATCATGAGATTTAAGGGGGTCATGTTTCACAAATGATGATGGGATAATTCATGAGATCCATGTTGCGATATGTTGCGCCTGAAGGTCCAGCAGATGCAGCTCCTGGGGAGTCATCTGCCGAAGCTCTTTCAACATCTTCTGGATCACCAGAACCATGGCCTCTGCAGGACACTTCCACATCTTCCACGATTGAAATGGACATAAATTGACCAAGTAAAAAAGGTGGACACATGTGGTGGTTTCCATAAATTTTAATTTGGTGGTACCCCAAAATAAATGAATGGTTTGCAATGGAAAACCCTTGTCAAATGGATGATTTAGGGGTACCCCAATTTCAGGAAACCTCCATGTGGAAAATGGTGAAAACCTGACAATTTTCATGGGGCCAAAAACGCATCCCAAGTTCTGGACACTCTCAGTATATCCGATATTTTTTTTGGGAAACTTTGTCACAAAGGCTGCTGTGATGGAGCTCAAAGTGCTCTGCCTGCCTCATGACTTTGCACAATCCTGGGTGCGCGGATGGCTTACCGTCTTGCTTTCCTGTCTGTCCGCGCAGAACTATAGTAACTATACGATACTATACGTATATCTGGGGCTCAACCTTCCGAATCAAACAATAACGGTGTACCCTGCTTCAGTATCCAAAAGCTCGTGGGAATTCCAATATATCGGGTGAAACAACATAAAGCAAGTGCACAGGAGTTGGTGTCCAACAGTCGCACTAGCTTGAGTCTCAAACAACGTCCATCTTCATGATGAGAAAATAATGTAGGTACCCCGAAGCAAAGTGGGCAAAAGGTGCCCCTGTCATTGCCATATTAACATGATAATTATCTGTCACCAAAGGTTTGACATCCCATCTTTAAAATCGGTAGGTCCCAGGAAAAAAGAATCGCTAGCAAAACTCACATGTCTTGTCGCGTTTTTTGATTCTTTCGGTTCCGGAAAAAAACAACAACATAACAAACAATCAGAAACATGATCGTTATTCATGACCTTGGCTCTTTAGCCAAACCTATTGTAGAAACTTCTGACCATTGTAAGTTCACTAAAAAATGTTGGGCAAACATATTCACCATCCCCAAAGGATTGTAGATTGTAGATGAGTGTAAATTATTGTAGATTTACTATGGTTTACTGTAGATTCACTTTAAATAGATGATTTACTATGATTTACTATGATTTACTATGGTTTACTATTGATGGTTTACTGTCATCACATGTCATCACCATTTTCATGGCCGTCCAAGGTACTGCTGAACGCTCATTCGTCGCGCACGGGACCGGTCTCCTCGTCCTGACGCGGTGAGCTTCGGACCGTCATGGGATGTAATGTGATGTAATATGGATAGGGATTTGATGGGGATTTCATGGGGATATTTATTGTAGTGTGATATATCATACTACAATATAGATAGATAATCAGATAATAGTGGATCATAATCGCTTATCATCTCATTTTAACTATAGTACTAATATATATATATATATTATATATATAGTAATCATCCTTTGTAGCTTCAAGCGCCAGATTTGACACTTCCAGACCTGGGCAGTCCTGGAGGATGCATCATTCGCTGCACACCCTGGACGACATCGAAATCATCCTGCAGGGATGTCATCTGTCAGATCTCCCAAGTATCAGATCACCAACTAAGTGGGATGTAGTGGGTCAACATGCCAGTGGTCCCAGTGGTCTAGATTGGCAATGTCTTTTTCAATGACAAAAAAATGCGGGAAATGAACAGAAATGAAAAGGAATGCTAGTGGCTACCTAGTCTGGGATGTCTGGGAATGTCTGAACCAACTTTTGGGAGTCCCAACTTGGGATCTCAATTTGAGCGAGCTTAAGGTTTGCTCTTTGAAACTGGCAAATGTTGATCAAACATTCACAACATGCCACGTCGTAAATGAACTCGAAAGAGTGGTTTTATGGCTTTGCACCTCTTCATTGCAAGATATCACAAGTATCAAAGAGTTGAGTTGACATCTAAGCTTGTAGGTAGCAGGATCATTCGTTCAAAAAAATCACATTGTAGAGACATGAACAACAGGGCACTGAACCACTGCCGCTCCTAGTATTGAAGATTGGACTCCATTGAGCTTTGAAATCATGCTGATCATTGCTGACCCTAGATTGATCAATAAAAACGCACGGTCCCTTATGAATCTTCTGAACCAAGAACAAGTACCCTCTGGTAAACTAACATAGCTATGGAACTCACCATCTTTAATAGGTAAATCAACTATTTCTATGGGCCATTTTCAATAGCGAACTTTAACAAATTGCCAGAGGGTAGTAATATCAATACCCATAGGATTCCGTCAATGCAAAGGTCCCCGTAGCATCGCCGACATCGCCTGAAAGCTCCCCAAGAGCTGGTGAAAGGAATCCGTTGTCAGACCATAGTCCTGCGAAGAGTTTTTTTCCCCACGGATTTTGATGTCCTGAGGAGTCCTGATTCAACTTATTTCTGGGATAATGTAGGATAATGTGCGTAAAACAATGTCATAAACCAACGGTTGATGCTTATTAATCATGATTAATTGTGGTTAATGGTTATTACAATAATGATTACTATGGGTAAAACAATGTCATAAACCACCCGTTTGGAAATGGTTTATAACACCTATTTATGGCGATTTCGGGGATGGTTTCTTATTGTTTTACCCACATTACATTATATGTTCACTACACATTCCAGCTGACAGTTGTCAGAGTATCCATCCAACAGAGATCAACAGCTTAATGTTGAAACTACCCAACGACATATGCACCGTCGTACGTGCAACCTTCCTAGCTTCGGTGCTAAGTTCACACTGGATTCAGTGGTGATCGGTTATTCGGGGATTGGTCATTCTCAGTTGTCAAGATACTTCAAGATACGTCTCTAAAATAAAGCTGGAGGAGCTTGACCTTGCAATACATGGTGATTTGCGTGTGCAGTCCAAGCATATAGCGCTTGTCATGATATCTAACAGGTAGACCTGTTTAGCTCCAAATACCTTTGCAACAGGTCCGTTTTCTTGAACTCCACCGTTTGCAATCCGAGTCCTTCAATGGATCCTTGGGCAAACCAAGTTGCCTAATGAGCCTGGGTTTTGGTTGACTGAGGACAAAATGCAGTTTTGTGGAATCAACAAAAACTTTAAAATCAGATCGAATACCCCTCCTGCAACATGCAGGCTTCTCTTACTTTCAGCCTCTCAAAATTGCCGGTAGGTTGCAAATAAAACTTGCGAAAGAAAGAAGAAAGAACGTAGCATGTTGCGTACCTCTGTCGAAAGATGTAAAACTTGCACTTGGATCTTGCTGCTTAGGTGCTCATGAGCTTCAAGGAAACTTAATTTGTCCTTCTCCCTGCGCAAAGAAGCGTAGCAATTGGATATACGCATATATACGCCATGAAGGGTATGGCCGAGGCACAAACCACAACATATTGAATCTGATGCAATTTGTTCCAATACATAATGAAGTCTTTTTGCATCCAATCCAGGGGATGTGACTTGGCTTGGACAATCCTTCCAGTTGGTGCCTCTCTTTCAGGTGCGCCTGCCCCACAGTGCTAACAGCCTGACGGCTGGTGGGGGGCGTTTAATGATCAGCTGGTAACCCGTGGGGGGGAGGGGTTCGGTACAAAATCACCGGTTGAATATGGTTCAATGGTTCATCATGGTTCATCTTCGCAAAGCCCCGGATGGTTCTTAAAGGTATTCTTGGAATGACAGTTTCAAAAGTGTTCCGTAGTGCAACTAGGAAGAATACATCTTCAACTCAAGCAAACTTTGAACTGTTTTGGAGGAACTGGCAATCAGTGCCACAGCACTACAACTTCTCAACCTGAAGAGGCGGTTCGAAACTGCACTGAATTACTGGTTGGTTTTTTGCATTGAGCTATGCACCGTCCCGTTGCTCCTCAAGCTTCATGATTTCTGCATCCCCATCCCTGACATCCACATCCCTGAAAATTGGGTACCCCAAAAATCTGGTGTCGATTGAGCCCCCCTGCATCTCCAGTATGGCGTTTGTCTGATATTTTGAGGATTTGTGGGCCCATTTTCAGATGATTCATATTGTGGGCCCACTAAAATCCCCAGTAAATCTCCCCATTGCCCCATTGATGGTTGATTGCAGCCACACCTCCTGCACGGACTGTTGCACTCTCGTCACATCTGCCAGCACTGCCAAGACTTCACCCTGCCCAGAGATGTTTTGAGGTCACAACAAACTGGGTTTGACAAGTCTTCTCAAGGAGGAAAACAATGATTTTGATCCTGTAAATCCCTTGTTGGGAAATATCATATCCAAACCATGTTCAACTTTCGATGGGGATGTCCAGACAAAATCAGTGGAAAGACGCACCCATTTTTTGGCTGCTATATATCTGGGTAAATTACAATAATTCACTAACCTGAAATAAGGCCATTTGGGGATGATTCCCCTTACTAACCATGATTCCAGTGAGGTCGCAGTGAGGTCGTTAGAATTTACCAAGATATATGTATATATACACGTAACATATTACGTAAGTATAATTGTCAACACGCTATGTGCATCTCGGTTGTGGCCTTCGTCCAAGTGTCGTCAACGTCCTGGACAGTCGCTGAAAAACAATGGCAGCTGAAGAGGATACACTGGGTTCAAGGTGTGACTGGCATCCGGCCAACGCGTTGTCCAGGCCTTTCGCAAGGCGCGTCGTGCTTGCAACCAAGCAAGCTTGGCTTCCTGGAGCGTCGGTTCCAATGAGAAGGCCTCAGCCGCCATCTTGATCCGATCAAGCTGTTGGCTAGGATGATGAGAGGTAATTAAACATGAAATGGCAGGACATAGTGTTTAAATGTATATAATAAACATCAACAAACATTGAAGATAAAACATCTTGACCAAATGGATGACTAACGAAACATTTTCTCAATTGAAGGGAATCGTCCGATACCCCATTCATCGATTTCCCCATCAAGAATAGAACATCTCTGTATATCCGATCGTATATCCCTATGATATTCCTAAATCTATATAATGTATAATATATATATATATATACGTATTAATTGTATCCTATTATATACCCATTAACCCCACTTTCCCAAGGAATTTCACTGTCCATCCCATTTGGTTTGCCCGGCTTTGGCGAAATCTTCAATGGCCTCAGCGCCCTTGCGGCAACTGCCACGTAAGAAGAGTGCCTGCCGAGGCGTTACAAAGAGCAACAAAGCTTTGTTGAGGTTCATGGGTATATAAGAGTTATAATATATATAATATATATATATAATATATATATAATATTATACATATATATATATACATATGTATATATATACACATGTGTGACTGCAACAGCAGTCCCACTGGCAGCTCCCAATAGATCTGTAGAGATCTCACCTGATGTATTCCTCAACCAAAGGTTCAACCAAAATCCCAGGTGTCCACACCTTATCACTCAACGTTTTGGGTTCCAACCCCACCAGCAAAACCACCAAATGGCGTCCGCGCTCTTTTCCCCTAGAGTTCCTCAAAAGTGGCCTTGAGCCAACAATTCATTGGCGGCCGCAAGTGATGGTGACTCTGCCACATGTGAAGACATGGAACAATCGAAGGACATGACACAGTTGGAAGACACTTCGGAAATCACACTGGTCAAACTTTTAAATTCGATTGTTTATCCATGTGACCCCGTATTTCCTATTGGCGTTTTGTTTCAAAGTCAGATCTTCGTCGTAGATCCTAAATTTCCCCAGGTTCAGAACAGTTCTGAGAAACGTAGCATCCATGGGCTTGGTCAAGCAGTCTGCCAACATAATTGCAGTGGAAACCCATCTACATACCGTATGATCCTGTGACTGTTGTTTTAAAAGCATGACCTCGATGGTCGTTCGCCATTCCTGGCAATTCGGCGTGGCGTTCTTTGTTACAAGGTCATATAAAGACTTGCAGTCAGTGATCATAAGTCCCGGGTGCTCTCTAAGCAAGGCTGTTTCGGGTGCATGCCATTTGAAGCTTGGATCCTTGATATAACCCCACATACATCTAATCCAAGTTAATTTGTCCAGGGACGTCGACATGGCATACGCCTCAGCGCTTAAAGTGGAACGTACAACTCTGCCTATCTGTTTTGAGTGCCATACTATAGGAGAAAACTCAGTGGTTTCATTCAAGGCAAGTTTGGGGGAACATGACATGATGAACAACCCTTGTTGAGCTGCAAGTTGTTTTGCAGACGCAAAACTGGCATCTCCGAAGCTGGCGAAACTCACATCGGCAAGCGGTATGGGGCGAACAGTCACTGAAGTTTCAGCATGTGACTGTGCCTCTCTCAAAACTCGGTTTCCTTCAAGCAAAGTCTCTACGGTGGCTTTGGGAATCCCCTTTTGTAAACAAGCTACTTTAGTGGCTATGTCCGGTCTTGAATGGACTGCAGCGTATTGTAAGCTGCCGCACAAACCCCTGAGTTGGTGTAGTTCTTGATCGGTGATTGGGCTTTCAGGAGTGGCCCTTCTTATCTTGGGAACATTTATGGGGTTTATCTTGTGGACATATCTGCTCTGGTTAACCCTTATTGAGCGGTCTGGGAGTTGCTCAATATCAAGACCTGTGAACTTGAATTTTCTAAACTCCCGAGTTCCGAAAGGCAGCGTCTTCTGAAGCTGTTCCAGAGCCTTCTCAAAGTTTTGGTTGCCGCCACCTATACCGTCGTCTACATGTGTTCCTGGAATCCCATCCAGCTGTTGCGGATTATTCTTGTTCCTGAGAAGGAAAAGGCAACTGTCCAGTGGATGTGCTATGAATCCAACATTTTCCAGCCTCTTACGAAACTCCTTGTAGAAGAGAAGTGGTGCATCGACCCGGCCATAGGCGTTACCCTTAAGAAGACAAACATGTTCGGGGCCCATACCCATTAGGTCTCTTAGTTCACGGGGGGCCTCCATGGCCAATTCTCTATCATCCGATTTTCCACGCAAGAAAGCTGTTGTTATGTCGAAACTCTGGACTGTCCATTTCATGCTGGAGACAGTTTGTAGAAGCAGCATCCTGGAATCTCTAGTCATTGTTGGGCTATCAGAGTTTAGAGATCCTATGTCGGGATCTTGGAATCCCTTGACGACCAGTCGTGCCTTAGCTTTGTGACCACTGGGACTGTTGCTATCTTCTTTCCAAGTTAAAATCCATCTGGATGACATGATTCTGGAAGGGTGGATTCGTTCTCTCATAATTGCTTTAACAGTATCGGTATCCAACCAACATTTCAACTCCTTTTGTTTTGCTTGGGCAAATTGCTCTTTTTCTTTGGGAGTTAAATCATTGTATACCACCTCAGTACGAGATTTCTTGGCAGCTGCTACAAGACAAGGAAAGTGTTCCTCAGGCCGTTTGAGGAATCTGCACATCTGCTGTCGAGGCACTTCAAAGGCAAAGGAAACGCAGGCTTGTTCATGAGCATCCTTATGGGACCATATAGTTTCTTCATCTTCTAAGTTTATGTCACTATGATTCCCATTTTCAACCATGGTAACATTATAGACAGGTTCCATATCGTTACCTACTTCTTCGTGATCAGTATCAAAAGATGCTGTCGACGGGCCATCGTTTTCCAGTTGCATGTCCTGATCTTCAGCAGGCTCTTCAGGAGCGGCAGAAACAGGGGAATCAGGCACTGGCGTGTCTCTGGCGGTTGCAAACTGTTCGGCAACCCTTTTCAAGTCAAGTGAGGTGTGTCGCACTGGTTCTTCTTCTGGTTGATTCGTTTGTTGGGAACCATGTGAAGGAGATTCTTGTTCTGCTGTGGGATCCCCTGCTGCTTCTTCTGTAGGTATTTGACTTAGATCAGCGTATTGGAACAAACCACTTCGTGATTTGAGTTGTTCTTGTAGTCTTTTGGCCATTTGTTGAAGTTGTTCCTGGGATGATGTTTGATTGAATGTGGCATGACTCTGAAATTCCCTCATGGAGACTGGTCTGAGATTTTCTTTCGCGCATCGCAACAATCTGTTCATGTGATTGATCCATATAATGGTCCTAGACTCTTGGCATATGACTTGTGCGGGACCGCACCATCGACCCTTTTCCAGTACGTTAGGTGACTTCCTTTTATCCCAATACATGCAAAGCTGTCCACAGGACCAGTTATGAACCATTCCTCGGGATTGGTGGTGCATGGCACGCCTCAATGCATCGCTGTTGTCAGCTTTGGAAAACGCAGCACGTGCAGAAAACCTAAGCTCAAGCTGTTGACGAAACTTTTCAGAAGCTAGTTCCTGGCTGCTTCCTATCATGTGAGCACTCAGATCTTCGTCTGAGATGATCGAGGCAGGTAAGCGAGAGGCTTTTCCAAAAACGGCTTGTTCTGGACTGAAACCTGACACTACTGACATCGTGTTTTTGGCATGGAAGCATTGTCTAAGGGCTTCATCAAATTGTGAATGTGTTTCGATCGGATGTTCATGGTCAATACGATCGAGCATTTCTTTCACTGTACCCCCATGTCGTTCTATTCTTCCTCTCTGCCAAGGAGCAGCTGACACCACAGGGCGTATGCCATGTTCTTGCAAGAAGTCTTTCCATTCTTGACTAACGAATTCCCCACCCGCATCATGAGCTGCATATTGTGGTGGCCCTGCCCAGTGTAACCATATCTGTTTTACCCCTTGAACAAGAGCTTCACTATCCCTGTTTACCCTTTTTCCTAGATGAAACCGAGTAGCTTCGTCAAGAATGTGAAGAACATAAGTTTTTAACCCAGTCTTACTTTTCCATTCGAAACCATCTAGGGATATCTTTTCATTAAATTCAAGTGGGTCTTTCAAGTTACCTGGTGTGGTCTTTTGGGGCCCAGCTCGTTCTGCACAACTGGGGCTAACGTAATCTCGTGCACCGGCTGAAAGATGTTGTAGAGCTCTGGACTCTGACATGTGTCTCGCAAGTTTCTCGGCGGTCGGATGACCAAGGTTTTCGTGTAGTTTCTGGATCACACCCTTTTCTCGTTCACTCAGGCTGAGAAACTTTGGACCTGATACTGTAGCTGTCATAGGAGTCCATGTCGGAACATCTACTGGTACGGATGTCTCTCGGGGCATAGCATCCCTTTGATGAGAAGCAATGGCAGTACTCTTGGGCAGGGACAAAGGTTCATTTTCTGGTGTTGGAGTTGTCACCTGTTTTCCATAAAAGATACAAAGCATGATATGACTTGGCACGGCTTTTCGGCTTTGTTGGGCTCTGGACATATTGGTCCACTCTTCGGTACCAAGGTCTTCAATTTTCTGGCTCATTCGTCTCATGACAATGGTATGTCTCATGGAAAATTCTTGATGCCACGCGTGTTCACCAGTGATGTAACGTTCTAACCCTTTTCCTGCCTTGATGGCACCAATGGTGTGCCCGGGAACTTTGGATTGAATGGCTCGAAACGTCGCATGCATAGGATTGGTCCATGTTTTCACTCCCGACTTAGGAAGTTCTGTTTTCAATGTCTTAAACACATCAGTCCAAGGGTGATCCGCATCTGTCATCGGGATATCATCCGTTTCTTCAAGTTCTACTTTTGCCCTCTTTTTGGGGGGTTCTTCCACATCTTCTTCAACATGATATATAGGTTTTTCTATGGGAAGATCTTTAGTCCTGAGTATCCCCTTTACTATGGCTTTGGCAAAGGCTCGCAGATAAAAACTGGCAAACTTGGATACCTGGATGGACATTTCATGAACTCTGCATCGGCCAGCTATCTGACTATGTTGATGGCTATGGTCACAGATTCTCTGATCGAGTTCTTGAAACACTGCCCGGGAGGTTGTTTGGACCCTTGTCTTTTTCTGCATGGCGTTTGCCGTCTCAGGATGACGGAGGCCAAACATACACTGGTCGAGACATGCTGCGATAGAAGCTTGCACAAACTCACAAATCATCTTGATTCCAAAGCTCTGATGTCCAAGGGTTCTCCATGTGAACATGACGGCCTTCACTGATCTGAATTTTGGCTAACACTTGACAAAACTTCAGATGTACTCTGGCTGCTTTCCGTTGGTCTTGGACATTCTGAAAGCTTTGAAGACTGCGCTGTGAGTTGAACCGGCTCCAAGCACACCATGGACCACATTCCGGAGAAAGCCACACATGTTTTGGCCTGTAGAGAACAATCCATGACAACAGTTCGGACTGTCCGGCTTTTGTGGATAAGTCCCCATCTTCCATTGTGAATCGACGGGCATGCAAACCACTTGCTTGGGCTACTTCTGTCAACTGGCTTTTGGGATAGGCATAAACTTCCAACAGGTCTAATTGTTTACACTTATTACCCCCTTTATTTACCAGTTTGCACATTTCTTTAAGCCAAGCAGCTTCATCTACATCCCTAACATGACATGGTGACTTGACGTGACAGGCCATGGCGGTTCGGCTTTCTGGGATCGGCTGCCACTCATTCACGGGTGCACGTTCTGCATCGCTACGTTCTCCAAGCGGCGCCTGGTGATGGCGTAGTTTGCAAAGTCTTCGATGTCCTCGTGAAGATTCCCCACTCGGGCCAGCACCCATTTCACGTATCCCACGTCCTTCTCGTAGACGTTCACATACACCTGCCCCTTGTTTTTCTTGCCCCATGTCACGACTTTCTGTCCCCAGCTTTCGAGGGCGGTCTGTGTGAGGGCCACCTGGTTGGCTTCCACTTCGATCTGGGCTTGATGAGGGATTGGACGTGCTGCTGCTGGCTGGGACCCACTGATGGGCATGCCGGCAATCCGTGACACTCGATGAGGTTGA
Organism: Cladocopium goreaui; assembly: GCA_947184155.2. Lineage (NCBI taxonomy): Eukaryota > Dinophyceae > Suessiales > Symbiodiniaceae > Cladocopium > Cladocopium goreaui. The sequence continues at coordinate 429,364 of CAMXCT020002813.1, forward strand.
GTGTTTGTCGGTGGGCTCATTGGCAAGTTCGAAGATCTCGGTGGGGAAGTGCTTGGCCCCTGAGCATGCACTAACTCTTTGGAAGCTCTGGTGTGGCAAGCTCTTGCATGATCTCTTCCATCTCGGCGACTTCCCACGAGGCACCACTCACCGTCTCCGTTCCAGTTGGGCTCGGAGCTCTCTTTCCCGTGGATCGATTGAACTGGCTCGAAATGATGTTGCTCAACTCCATGATCTTGTTGCGCTGGTTCTTCACTTCTTGAATCAACTGCTGAATTGGGTGCATTTCCTGTTCTGACACTGGCTCTTGAGGTTGATTGGCCGATGTCATGGAAAACAGCATGCAGAACAGCAGGCGAAGGCTGGCTAACACTTCCTCCGAAAGGGATCGGAGAGCTTCTAGCACATCTTGGCGCGTCGGCATGATCACTAGGTGGATCGATGGTAAGACCCGGAGGAGCGGTCAACACAATGCTTGAGGCAGTCAGTGCGGCTTCGTTGATTTCTTCTGGCACTTGACACAAATCAGACATGTCTATGACAAACAAACCATTGGCATTCTCACGCAGTGGCAGAGACCTGTTGAGAGTCTTCAGAAAACATGTATTGCTTGCAAGATCCAAGGTCGCTCCCAGGCTTTTCATGGTCTTGATTGAAAGTAGAAATGGAGTACCCTTCGGAACCACCTCTATGAGAAGCCAAATGCGATGTTTTCCATACATGAGAGGAATCTGCAACTGTTTGAAACTGTAAGCAATGTGATTGTTCCCAAAACGAAATCCCACGTTACTTGGTTTTTCCTTCACCATCTCACGAATCTTGGAGGGCAATTTTTGCAGGACTGCGGGGACGTTGTCACTACCTATGACGCTTCTGCTGGCTCCAGTGTCTATGATTGCAAGGCCAGTTCCATTTTGGGATCTTCGATCCAACTGGCTCATCAGGCAGGTGGCATCACTGGACCCTCTCTGGAAAAGGTCCATGTTGGTTGGTCGATGGCTCTTCCTGGGCATCATGTCTTTGGCTCCAGTATAGTCATATTTCTGTTGATATCCCCTTTTACTATTGCCCTTTACCCCACGTTTATCTATCCCCATCCTATTAGGACTTGACGACCGGTGGAGGGACAGACGGTGGGACAAAAACTGGACGGCTTTGGCACGGATGTTCACAGGGATGCCATGGTTTCCTTTGGACGGATGCATGGAAAAATCCTGTACATGAAAACATTCGGAAAAAACGTTCTTAACACTTCCGGCCTCGTCCACCTCTTCGACGATCACCTGGGGCAGATCTGAAAGTTGGTCTCCATCATGTTGCACCACATTGGCAGACTCGCGTGCTTGGTCACGTCGTGTTGGGCACTCAGCCTTCCAATGCCCAAGAGCCCCGCACAGTTTGCAGTGCGTTCGACTAATCCTGGAGAGCAACTCCTCCTTTCCACCCTTTGGACCTCCTTTTCGACCTCCTCGGAAACCTCCATGGTGATCTTTTCCATGACCCTTGGTTCGGCCCTTTGGTGGCCAGAATCCTCTTGACCTTCTGCGATCGCTGATGCAAGCTCTGGCTTCCTGATAGGAAACCAAGGCTGACTGCAAGTCCGGGATGTCCTGCATCATGTCTTCAAAATCACGTTCGAATTGCTGCACCATAAGTGCATCATCATCGCCCGACTGGGCCAACATCTCGACCACCTCAGCCGTGAGGGCGTCTTCGTCCTCCACAACAACCTGGTAGGTGCTCTGAGCGTTCAGTTCTTCATCATTTGATGCTGCAACATCTTCAGACTCGGTGAAGTTTGTCAGGTAAATCTTCTTTTTCTGTTCTCCTGCTCCAAGTAGGACACGTGTGGAGAGTGTCCTCATTGCTTTCTCCACCCCCTTCCAAGTCAGACTTCCGTCCACCATGGCTAACACACGCTTCTTGTCTTCATTGGTGAGGCATGACTGTCTCAGGAGTACGAAAGCTTGCATTTCTTTCAGAGTTGCTTTCTCACCTAAATCATCAAAGGCTGCCTGCATTCTCAAGGTGTAGCTATGTGCCGCTTCATCGGGCTTCTGGGCTACCCGATACAGCGCCTTCTCGAACAACTCGAAAGTCTTGAGCTCAGACGTTTCTTCCCACGATGCCAGAGCATCTAAGAGATAGGCCACCCCAGTTTCGGGGTTCACAAGCTTCACAGGGTCTAGGTTCCTCACTTGACTCCATGCTGTTCCTTTGCAAAGCATCGCCAACCTGGGAGCTAAGTTTGCCTTCTCTTTTTCTGGAAAAACTCCATGTAGGAAACGGGCCTTCTGCATGAACTCCCGCACGTCATCGGTGCTCGGGTCGAAGCTCGGTAGCTGACTCCACAAGCTGGAGGATTTCTCATCACTCGAGCCAGTAGCCATGCTTTCCGTGCTTGGTAGCAGGAGCCTCCTGGCTCCGCTACCAGTGTGACTGCAACAGCAGTCCCACTGGCAGCTCCCAATAGATCTGTAGAGATCTCACCTGATGTATTCCTCAACCAAAGGTTCAACCAAAATCCCAGGTGTCCACACCTTATCACTCAACGTTTTGGGTTCCAACCCCACCAGCAAAACCACCAAATGGCGTCCGCGCTCTTTTCCCCTAGAGTTCCTCAAAAGTGGCCTTGAGCCAACAATTCATTGGTGGCCGCAAGTGATGGTGACTCTGCCCAATGTGAAGACATGGAACAATCGAAGGACATGACACAGTTGGAAGACACTTCGGAAATCACACACATGTATATATATATATGTTTATATATATATGTTTATATACATAAGGTATATTATATTGTTATATATATATATATGGGTAAATTATAATATTTCACTCACCTGAATTAGGGCCATTTGGGGATGATTCCCCTTATGAACCATGATTCCAGTGAGGTCGCAGTGAGGTCGTTATAATTTACCCATATATACATAATTATAGGATCGGGGTGCCAATTCATTATGTGAAGTTGTGCAGGAGTTTTAGAGCGGTCTAACTTTTGTGCATAGGCCTCAGGCTTTAAAATGCACAAAAACAATGAAAACTGGCTCTGCAATAAAATGCCTTGCCACCAAATTCATGCTTGAATGTGCATCCAACGTCATCCAATTTCATCCAATTTTGAAGACCCTCAGAAACGCATCTTTAAAAAGAGCCATTTTAGATAGGGGTATTTTAGAGTGAAGGTGCCCAAATATTTAGTGTGTTTTTTTTAAATAGCATTCTATAGCAACAAAATACGGTGGCATTCTTTCGTGGCAATTCCTTAAAATTGCGTAAAAATCCTTTAAATTCCTTAAAATTCCAAAAAACTCCTTAAAACACCTTAAATATCCAAATTTAAAAACATTAAAGATCCTTAAAAATCCTCCGAATTCCTTCAAATTCCGTCAAATTCCTTTAAATTCCTTAAAAATCCTCTAAGGTTCCTTAAAATTCCTTAAAACTCTCTAAATTCCTCAAATTTCCTTATAATTCCTTTAAAACTCCTTAATATTCCTTATAATTCCTTTAAAATTCCTTAATATTCCTTAAAATTCCTTGAAATTCCTTAAAATTCGCTGATCTAAAATGACATGCCCAATAACATCGATATAAAAAGATCCTGGAAAAACACTGGTTCCATTCTGCAATAAAATGCTCCAAGCAAACATTTTTTTGCAATAAAATGAGAATGGAATTTTAACATGTTAAAAATCATCAGGATTTACCTTTACAATAAAATGCTTAGCCCAACCCCCCAACAATAAAATGACTAGCCTGACATCAATTTTAAAATTCCAATACATTAAGAATTTCGTTTAAACTATGCACAGGCTCACCAGTTCTAGAGTGGAAATTGCCACGGGGATATTATAGGAATATACAGCTTCACACCACAATCTGTTCTGGTCGTTGTTTACAAATTTGCAGCTGATAGGTGTGTTGACTGAAACTAGGGTACGGATTGGGTACGGTTTCCCTGAGACTAGGGTACCCCAAAAGCTCACTTTCCCCGATACTTGTCGGGGTTTAAACGACAATAATTTGTCACATGTTTAGACTAATTTCATGTAAATTTCAGAGTTGTGATATAAGCAAACCCAAGTCATATGTTTGGTTGTATAGCATAATTACCCCTGATATTTACCCATGACGCTCATTCAATATTGTGTATATATATAATAATTTATCATTATCTATGACATATTCACATTAAATATCCATAAAGTCATCCCTGTTATCCCTGATGAAAGTCAGCCCATGGGAATCTCAAGCTTCACCTTCACATTGGAAGGCTCAAGCTTCAGCGCCGCGGATGCAGACTCAGCAGCTGGTGCAAGGCCTCGGTTGTTAATGGATGTCAACGGGTTATCAATAGCCTAATCAATAGCCAGGCTTTGTGGATGGATATATCATGATATATCTATTATAGTTAATGGTTAAGTTAATGGGGGTTAAGTTCATATTTGGGGAAAACCACGGATGTTGGAATGTTTGGTACTGTAGGAAACATCGAGTAGTTACCATCAAATACCATCAAATTACATCAGAAAAGTCGTCACCAAGTGGAACATATTGGAAGCAATTTAAAATTTGGCATTGGACATGATTGGAAGATAGTGGATGTGTTTTTTATTGAAGTAAAACATCCAAATTTGGGATTGGAAAGAGACTGTGAATCCCTTGACTGCAACGCCGCAACGGAAAGACTCACTGCAGGGAGACTGCAAGATGGACTGAGCGCCCAACAACCCTGCTTCTTCTGGCAGAGTGCAAGATTCCTAAGGAGAATCTTTCAACAAAACAAAACAACGATCATTTGGGCCAGGGGAAAACGATGAAAAGATATAGACCCCGCGAATTCTACTGAATTCGTTGCCTTTTCTTGTGTGAATCTGTGCTTTGCGTCACAAGTTACCACCTGTTCCTGGGCTAGGTGCATTCAGGCTACTCGATTGCATCAGCTTTGGTTCGTCAATTACACGCTTCTGAATAAACAAACATAACAAACATATGTGTTTACAGAGTTCTGCTCTGTATATTAATATAATATAAATATAGTTGTAACTATTGTTATTATAATTAGATATAAATAATTACAGTAGATATACTGTATGACATACCTGTATAATCTTGTATCTATCCATCGTACAAACTTGAACCCACACAAGTCAACCAGCTAGCCTTCCCAGCTGGCGTTTTTGTTTTTTTTTGCTGATCGTTTCGCCCAAGTTTCGTCAGGATTCTGACCTCTTCCTTCTTGACATTCTGAAAGTGCGCCTGACTGCCACAGAAGCACCAGCTCCGGTCGGGCAGTGCTATTGCTTGGATGATCTGCACAGGCCCTTTTTGTTCTGCAGATAATTCCAGATATTCCATGAGATGGGTTTGTTTGAACATGGGTAAACTATGGAATACGGTATACCCAAGAATTGCAGTATATATTGAAGAAAATTATGATCAACATTGATCCACCATCAAATTTAAGGGATCCTATTCTCAGACAAACCCATGTTTCCAAATCTCAGCGACCACTGGCAGCAAAGCCAGATGCTCTAACTGAAGCTACTGGATAATTGGATCCTTCCTCTGGAAGTATGTCAGCTCTTGACTAGCGCACTGCCGGTGCCGCAAAAAATCAAGAAAAATCAAAGAGCCAAAGATCTAGAGGTGCCGCAAGGTGCTGCAAGGTGCTCTGAACAGGGAACCCAGCAATGATAGAAGAGCATCATCAGGGTCAGGATTCAGCATCAGCCAGTGCTGGTGTTTCATGTTTGAAGGTTTCCTGCAGAGCCTATGGTCTCGCAGTTGTGACTTTTTGAAAGTCCAGCGAGAAATTTCACCGAAGTCAGGTTGAGTGTAGACAATCAATCTGTGAGGACAGGTGGGAAAATAGTGGAATAATGTGGGGATACTGTGGTTAAACCTCGCCATTCTCGTGGTATACTAGAATTTGGGATGTATGTATATATATATATATAGATACACCATTTATATACATCAAAATTTGGCATGATCGATGCCCTGACTTCTGCCATGTCATCTACAGTAAGAAACATGAAGAAAAGAAACTATGTCGGTGCACATCTCTGAATTTTGCCCAAAAGAAGTCCACTCCGCACAACTTTTCCATCTTCATGGACGATCTCGGGCAATACAAAGCTCAATCAAATACTGCGGTTTAGGAGCATGGCAGCTATCTCTTGTTGAAGCGCGGTTTCGTGGGTGTGTACTTTGATCCCAAGACGCTGGTTTCCAGTTGGAAAGCTCGTCGATTCTCGGTGGCATAGTGTGTCACTGCCATACTCGGCAAAGACTTGCTGGAAAGAAGCCTGGGACCATGGGACCATATGGGAATCATGGGAATCATGGGAAGCTATGATATTTGGCCATCCATTTAAGCCTTTCTAAGATTTCTAAGTCTTTCTGTTGTCGTCACTGATAACTCTCCTTGATCCAGGAGAAAACAAGCATGTACGTTCAAAGAATTCATGCCCATGGAATATCCGGCTTGTGCAGCAGGTCCCATAGCAATAAAAATCGGCGAGACACGTCCTGTCTTTCAACTTCAATAGCCATAACAGCATATAATAGCCCCATAGTCTCTTCATTTTTCTGGGACAAACAGAATATAATAACAGAATCAGATTTTCCCCCGTCACCTGTCATCTTGTCAAGACAGTACTGTGAAACCCAACTTCCCTCAACACAGAAATCGCTTCCCACACCGCGTGTCAGACCTGGCCCTGCATGTTTCGTGGCTTCTGAGACAATATGGTCGTCCGGAGGCATCCAACACCCAGGGGTTTGTTGCCTCGACAGCGCTGGAGTCTTCAAAGTTTGTAATCCCATCCCCTTACCATCCATGTTTACCCAGCGGGTGATGTTTTGAGGAAATACAGCAAGCCTCTGTGCAAACGCCTTTCCTGTTTGTATCAGAAAGATTACAAGAATCTACTTCCAGAAGAGTAATCACTGCAGACTAGATCGGTCCTGTGTGAACTTATTGCATAGATTCTTCATGTTTGTTCCGGTCTTCAGTGCTAATGTTGCCTCTGGTTTAAATTGTCTTTCAAATGTCTTCCATGTCAACTCTACCATTCACACCAGGCAGTGGTGGGTGTGTTTGAAAGTTTTATTCCCATTACATCCCAATGAAATATGCCAATCCAAGTGTACACCTTCTACTTTGCACTAACCCGCCTTGCGTCCATGAAGCTTCTCTTTCAGTCTCTGCTGATTCCATGTCCAAAGCCACTTCTGTTCTTTTTCTGCTTGCTCCGAATCCGCAGGGCTGATCATGGGGGAGCACAATGACTTGATGAGCTCCGCACGAATGGGAAGACAGTCTACATTTTCTGCACTTGAATGATGTGTGTTTTGCCACTTCCCCCATGAGTTCAAGATCTTCAAGGAATGTGCACAGACCAGTGGATATTAATATATATTAATACTCAAATGATGCCAACCACTGTTGCAATTCCTTTAGTCTTGCTTCCGAGCCAACGCTTGTTGCGGCATCACGGATGCTGAGAGAACACAGGGAAGATCACCTTCTGCCAAATTCCGATTCCAAAACATGTTAAAACGAGCATATCTAGTGGTATAGGTATAGCTGCTAGCTGCTTTTCGGGGGGATGCCACAAAGAGCTGGTCATTCTTAGATCTTCACACAATCTAAGTTAGAATCTAAGAAACCCAGAATTTTAAAGTGTTTACACAGAAAATTCATCAAATTTCAAGCCAGTAATCCAGTATCCGTATCAGTAGCAGGCTACCACCTCTCCCAATCTTCCAACAAATTATGTCAACCAATGTCAACCCCGACCACCCCCACCTTCGACAAGTCTTGGACCTTGGACAGCAGCAATTCATAGCGCTTCTCTGCCTCTTCCAACTTCCCAGCCTCGGATTTAAGACCTCAATCCAAAGGCTCAGTAATGCTCAGTATTAGTATTAGATGTCTATTAGATGTATTAGCACTGAACCTCTATGCCGATGCGAAAAGGGCTTCCCCAGAACAGAATCGTTGCTCGTCATTCACGTGATCAAGCATCCCACCTATACATTGCATGATATACTCAGTTCTTAAGTTGCACAGATTAGATATGATTAGATCATGCACGCGCCATGTCTTCTGTTTGTGCCTGAAAATGGGGTATATCCCACCAACTGGAAACTAACATGGGAAACTCGCTGATTCAGCATGTGGGCCAGTATGTTCAGCCATCCAATACCAACCATCTCTGAATGCGCAGTATGTTCAGACAAACCCCCATGGCCCCATGGCCACGCCCAGCTGGTGGCCTTAAAGATCTCCTTGACATCATCACACTCGCGATGGACATCTTCCAAAGCTGACAGCAGCGCCTCCGCTGCGAGATAGGTCCAGACTTTGTCGTAAAGGGGTCAACAAAAAATGAACAACGGATAGGAAAAGGAATCCCTATATTATACTGCTTTATAAGTAAGAAGACTTTTGAAGATTATAGAATATGATTCCATATTTATTCCGTACATGTCAGTCCAGGGCTGACACGGATGCCCCTGGACGCTGCAGCTGGGCGCTGGGCCTTTCGATTCCTCGGTCTCAAAGCCGAAAGAAAGGTGGAAAATCGCCGCCAACCTCAGGTGACGGCTGGTCAATGTAGGACACTCCAAGGACAGCCCACTCATCTGCGAAGAACAAGTGGACGAACATGAAAGGATAGATAATGATAGATGGTGATAGATATATAGTGTTTATATAATAATATAATATATATATATATCATATATAGATAATATATATATATATTAATATATGGGTAAATAAATTTAAGAGTATATACATTGTACTGAAAAGATTTCTTCAGTTCTTAGTGTGCGGACAACAAGCACTGTGTCTTGACCGCCTTGGGATGGTATGGGATGGTTGATGCATGTTTCTCAGGAAACGGAAACACAGATCACTTAGGCTCCAGGTGTTTGAATATTGTATTGTTGATTTATATTGAATTATATTGAACTTGTTGATCTACATATATATATATATTATCATTCTTAAATTATATATAATATATTATCACATGTTCAACTGATTTTTCTTACATTTTATTCTGGTAAGCCCAGCCCACAGAATTTTAAGGTCTTTCTCCGGCGTCGATCCATCATCATCCATCCACTTGCGCACCCTCCAAGAATTTCACAAAAACATCTGGATAAATCTTATAATATCTTATAATCATTCACCAACCTGAAATAAGGTCATTGGGGATGTTTCCTCTTACTATCTCTTACTAACCATCACCCTAGTGACGTCGCAATGACGTCGTTATCTATAAACTCACTTTGTCGCCGTAACGTCGCCAAGCTACCCTCAGTCAGCCTGAGCACCGGCAAACGATCGCCAAATCAGGGCACGACATCTGAATCTCGAATGGTGACGTGGAGTAAACATGAGTAAACTAGAAGTGTACACAGCTCTGAAACAAACAGAATGCACGTTATGCGACCACCCAGGAACGCAAACAGACTCATGGAAAAGTATGGAAAAGTCGGTACACGTAGCCGTCAGTCCGACCCCACTTCAGCTAAGTAGCAACTGACGCGTAGTCTGCCAGTCAGCAGTCATCACACGCCTAGGGATGCAGCTGGCAAAATCTTCAGCGAAAGTGATGTGGCCATATGTGGCCAAGATGCTGCAAACAGCGCCGCAACCAACGTCTGGCAGGTTGAGCAACCTGGCCGCTGGGAATGGTCAGAGGAACCAACAACTGAATGTGATTCCACATTTTTTGGGAGGAATGCACCACGGAATTGAAATAAAACTGCTGGATATGGACAGTTCCGGGTTCAAAGCAGTTGCATTGTGGAAGATGGAGAAAACATGAGAAAACACCAAAACCGATCCGAAGAAACACTGAACCGAATGTGGTCGCTAAGAAAGATAAAATAGCTGTAAACAATCAACGATTACAATTGAATGCATTCGAATCCTGTTGAGGTCAGCGAATGAACCCCAGATCGCCCCAGCGGCGCCTGTTTGGTGAGCTGTACAGCATCTTTTGCCTGACAAGGGCCCCTAAAAGGTCACTTGGGTGATCTCGGGTGTCTCCAACACAACATGCATAGGCTGCTGGTCGGCAAGGGCAGATTCAAATCGCACATGCAAGCTGCTTCCCCTTTTTAACCTGCCAAAATCGACGAAATGTAATGAGTCTATAGCAGGAAAGCTAAAGGTTGGTGCATTGTACTGAGTCACTTAGTCCGTACCAATTTCTGCCAATCTCATCAGCCATGATCCGCCAACCTCACTGATGCTCCCTGCATCTCATTGGCATCTCGTTGGCATCTCATTGGCCACCCTCAGGTGTCTTCTTTTGCCAAACGTCCACTTCCAGGGTGTGGCCTTCAAAGGTAGATCCATTCAGCATCTCCACAGCCTTCTGCACCTCTTCTGGTGTCTTATATGCGGCCCCTGCAATTCCACTCTTGTTGATCTCGGCAAAGATGCATTCACCAGCCTATCGAGGGTCCACGGAATAGTAGATACTTTCCGCACCATTCCCCACCCAAGGCAAACAGCCAAATAAAAAGAAAGAAACTACTGGAGTGGTCATTTTCACCAAAACTTACCGAGACCATTTAGGCTTGAGATCGTGCTCTTTCAATCGATGTTAACTAGTAGTGGACTGTCTCAGAACCATGAATGTACGGGTGCAACGCAAAAAAAAACTAAAACTAAAACATGTCACGACATGTCTCCGGACTAAAAAAGTGACCCCGTCAAAGCATGGATGCTACACTTGTAACTTCTGAAGATTTCGTCCCCTTGGTTCACAATTTGCTGAGGTCTGAAGATACTAAGATGCACATGAAGGACCTTGTGTACCAACAAGGACAGCAGATTGTTGCACGGCTGGCTTTCGACAGGTTTCTGCCTGGGCCATGTGCTCCTTCAGCTTCTTGTTGGTCTCAATGCTGGTAGGCCCTGCGGGCAATCCTCCAATCCACACTTTCTTCTCGTTCGCAAAGCCTCGGAGCCCCTGCACAGTCAAAGACGATCACAGATCTTTGATCCCTTGCAACTGACACAGCAAAAGAATGCAAAACTCATGTTTTAATGCATGCAACCTGAAGCAAGGAAACAAGAGAATCATTTGGAAACACATGAAGCCGGGCCTTTCCCTTGCCTTTTCCCCAAGGCATCATCATCATGGGGGGGAAGCCCCACCCATAGCCACCTTTGCCGTAGCCACCCCAACCCATGGCAGAAAATAACACAAAAAAAAAGAAACAGGTTCTTATTGAATGACTTGAACGAAAGAAATGGCTGCGGGAATCACATATGTATTTAAAGGTTGTCTGTGTTTGAACACAAGCAGCAGCACACATGGTGTGGACACAAGAATCACAGTTCCCTTTCTCAAGTCTGGTTCCCTGCACAAGTCATCTGCAAATGCAAGCTGCTTCCCCTTTTTAACCTGCCAAAATCGACGAAATGTAATGAGTCTATAGCAGGAAAGCTAAAGGTTGGTGCATTGTACTGAGTCACTTAGTCCGTACCAATTTCTGCCAATCTCATCAGCCATGATCCGCCAACCTCACTGATGCTCCCTGCATCTCATTGGCATCTCGTTGGCATCTCATTGGCCACCCTCAGGTGTCTTCTTTTGCCAAACGTCCACTTCCAGGGTGTGGCCTTCAAAGGTAGATCCATTCAGCATCTCCACAGCCTTCTGCACCTCTTCTGGTGTCTTATATGCGGCCCCTGCAATTCCACTCTTGTTGATCTCGGCAAAGATGCATTCACCAGCCTATCGAGGGTCCACGGAATAGTAGATACTTTCCGCACCATTCCCCACCCAAGGCAAACAGCCAAATAAAAAGAAAGAAACTACTGGAGTGGTCACTTTCACCAAAACTTACTGAGACCGGATAGGCTTGAGATCGTGCTCTTTCAATCGATGTTAACTAGTAGTGGACTGTCTCAGAACCATGAATGGCGCATTTGTACGGGTGTAACGCAAAAAAAACTAAAACATGTCACGACATGTCTCCGGACTAAAAACGTGACCCCGTCAAAGCATGGATGCTACACTTGTAACTTCTGAAGATTTCGTCCCCTTGGTTCACAATTTGCTGAGGTCTGAAGATACTAAGATGCACATGAAGGACCTTGTGTACCAACAAGGACAGCAGATTGTTGCACGGCTGGCTTTCAACAGGTTTCTGCCTGGGCCATGTGCTCCTTCAGCTTCTTGTTGGTCTCAATGCTGGTAGGCCCTGCGGGCAATCCTCCAATCCACACCTTCTTCTCGTTCGCAAAGCCTCGGAGCCCCTGCACAGTCAAAGACGATCACAGATCTTTGATCCCTTGCAACTGAGACAGCAAAAGATGCAAAACTCATGTTTTAATGATTTTAATGCATGCAACCTGAAGCAAGGAAACAAGAGAATCATTTGGAATCACATGAAGCCGGGCCTTTCCCTTGCCTTTTCCCCAAGGCATCATCATCATGGGGGGGAAGCCCCACCCATAGCCACCTTTGCCGTAGCCACCCCAACCCATGGCAGAAAATAACACAAAAAAAAGAAACAGGTTCTTATTGAATGACTTGAACGAAAGAAATGGCTGCAGCAGTTGAGCAAAGCTTGTATGCCATCGGTTGTGCGGATTGACCATGGCTCAACAAATTGCCAAATACCATGCTTTGATATCTTGACCTCATCAGGCTGCCTGTTCAGCAACATTCCCAGCAGTCATGGCACAGTTTGTCTAGCAGTCAACAATGGCACCTAAATGTAATTGTCATGTCTCAAGCGGCCTGAGTGTCGTAGGAAGCCCATAAGCTTTCGCGGCCAGACTTTGCCTTGTCATTGCGGCGTTCAATGTGAAGCCAGAGCACTGCGCAAAAACGATGTGGCAGAATGCTGAGGATTCATCGAACAGATTGACACCAAAAGTCCTCCTGTCTGCCCCAATGTGTCCACGTTTGACACCGCTCCTGTTCCGCGATGGATTGCTGGAAGGCAGGCAGGAACGGCCTGGGCTGGTGGACTCCAGCAATTGCTGGGATTCCAACCCCATCAGCTCATCGGGTGAGGGAGCATAGCCAATGGTATTGTACTATACCTGATTGGCTCACACCCTTGGTAGCCTGTTTACATCAAACATCATCAAACTAGCTGGTCTGGATATTCGTCCACCATTGGAAAAAAAAAACGTGGAAAAAAAAACCGTGGGACATGGCCCATCCGACCATCCCATCTGGCCTCAATGCCAAACACAGGGCCGGCTCAGTGCTGTGAACCTGCACCATCCCATGGCGGGATTTCAATGATTTCTCCATGGCCCCATTGGCCCAGGAATGGAGTGGTATGCCAGGGAAAATCTATATATACCATATACATCCAGATATACCATATACCATCATATACCAGTGTTTTTCAAATCAAATCAAGACTGGGATTTCTTGTTATTTTTCCCTGCATCCAATAATATTTCATCTAGCATGAGTTTGTCTGGAAGTATACCAAAATCCACTGGTTAATTTTCACTTTCTATTATCTAAATTTGATTGCCATTTTTATGAGTCTTCAGTTCAGATTCACCCACATCTTCTTAAACGGGTTCTATATACCCATAATTACATCCCCATAATATCCTCATTGTATCAATGTGTATATATATACACTGTATATATAATATAATATAATATAATATAATACAATACAATACAATACAATATAATATAATATAATATAAATAATTATATAATATATATATAAAACATATATTACATATCCATATGGGGGTTGTTCTAAATTCTGTTGCCCGAAAGTGGCTCTTGGGCCGGCCCTGTGCGAGACTTGCGCGATGCAGGTTTAAACTACCCAAAGTTCTCAACAAACCCGCTTACTAAACTTTAAGGGGAAGGTTTTAGAACGACCCCCATATATATGACTATGACTATGAGTCAAAACCTCATTAAACCCGAGGCACCCTACAGCTGGTGAATGGATGCACATTTTCTCCAGTCATATTAAATATGGCAATTTTCTATAGGTCTTGAGCCCCCAGATCATCCAGATCCCATCTCCGCAAGTCCCCACCTTGATGGCTCGTGCTTTGGGCGCTGGCACCTCAAAGGCCCTGGCTACGAAGGCACAGAGCTCCCCGGCACAACATGCCGCGAACCTCGGCTCCAAAACCCAGTGGCCCCAATGGTTTTTATCTGGTTTGATTCACATAAAAATTGCAATTCACGGATAATTATTACAGGGTATAAGTATGATTATGGTATAAGGTAATATGAGTTCATGTTGAGACCAAGCCACGTGTCTGTTGCAAAAAATGTAACATACGATTTGAAGAACAAAACTGTCAGAGTCTGCCATGTTCTGGGTGAGGTTTTATACTTTAGGAATGTGGAACATGTACAAACATATATAGCCGCATATTATAAAATAACGTTCAATGCTTTAAGGTACTTCAGATCTGACGACCATGAAACTCCCTGTGGCCCTGGATCCATCTCCGGCGCTCTCGTTGCGTCCAGTGGCTCGAATGGTAGCCGCAAAACATTGGCGGCTCGCACGCTGAAGCTGGCCATGGCAGCATGAGGCTGATGCATTCGGTCCAATGTCTGCTCCAATGTCTGCAAAGTCGCTATGGATTCACTTGTGGAGTTCAACATAGGTTGAACAATGGGCCTAGGAGGCCGAAGTTGCCATAATTCTCAGTGTGGAAAAGAAGAGCATGTCCTCCCGTTGCTCCTATACTCCATTGATCTCCATTGAATGTGACTGGACAAATCAACCGGGAGGTAGTATAGTCTCAAACAAAAGCAAGTCCTTGCCAATCTGCATGAATGAAATCAAGTCTTTTCTGTGGGTAGGTCCTAGTGATTGATTGAATCTGTTGGATGACTTTCTGCTTGTAAATAATATCTGGCTGGATTTCAAGAGCCAGAGGTTCAAAGGTGCAATCTGTCTGCCGCGAAGCAGCTGTGCGACCGCAGGAATCTTGGATTTCTCACTGTCTACGTCTTTATTGCAAGACGATAGGGGAAGATAAGGGAAGAGGATGAGGATGAGGATGAGGATGAGGAGGATGATGATGATGATGATGATGAGGATGAGGATGATGAATAATCTTTAGAACACCACATCACCCACTTATTTTTGTTGCGTGCCTAGTGTGTTGCATGTCATTGTGTGTTGCTTCTTGTCTTGGCTATGCATACTGGTGCACCGGCTGGACAAGTCTTAATGCTGCCAACCTATGTTTGCTCTTTCCAGTCCAGTCCTGTCACAAATCCACAAGAGTGGAACCCGTTAAATCTTTTAAAATTTTAACACTTTGTCAACTGCCAAGCCATGAGTTTGATCGCAGCACTAGGAAACGCACTCCCAGGAAATTATGTGTCCCCGTCAACTGACCACATCTAATATGACTCCCAAATACCTGCTTCATTGTGGCTGTGATGACCATGCTGGCTGCTGGAGGGATGTTTGGCGCACCATCTTCAGCACAGCGGAAGCAGCCGGATGTTACGTTGGGACTACTGTCCAGCCGAAAAAGGAACGTCCAGTTTAAGGTCCAACAATGAAGTCCAGCATAGCCAACAAATCAGCAGAACATGTTCTCCTTTTGATGTTTTGACAGGGTCTCTTGGCAAAGGACTCTGCTGTCAGTTTGGGATCTTTTCAGTTCTTGATTTTTTTTGCGAGTTTGTGCACGTCTCAGCAGACAGGGACAATAGCCAGGTAGAGCTCGAAAGGAACCCTCCAAGCTAGATGGGTTGAACTGTTAACACTGTGAAACCTGACCAAAGCGATATCTGAATATCTGTGGCGTAAAGGCAACTATTGATACCGCATGTCATGTCTGTGTTGCATGTCATGGTGCTCACTGTGCGGCGAAAAAAACTCTTCGAGCCGCAAAAGCTCTGGTGAAAAAGCATGTGGCAGAGACCCTACAAACCTCCGTGACCACCAGTGATAGAAAAGACCACATACGAAGCTGTCTATCATAGCTCTCTCTCTCTCTCTATATATATATCAAATCATATAATATTAATATTGGTAAAATGCATGAATGTTACATCTGTCAGGATTCTTATGGTCTTTTTCCGTCAATTTTTTCAACACACAGCCCTTTGCAGTCATGACACGAAATAGCCCAAAACGGTGGCGTGATTTCTTTGTGATTTCTTTCTCGGCCGTTGTCATCTTTGAGCCACGTTCAGTGAAACGAGGAGCCGCGAACCTGCAAGACTGAAATGTGGATAATTATATATTATAACATTATATAATATTATATAATATTATATCATTATCCTTATGTTATCATGATGTCCTAAGCTCCATTTTTTTTTCAAAAGCCCTCTCTTCAGGGCAGAACAGCGCAGAAAGCGTCGTGGAGCGCAGGTTCAGGGTGCCTCTGGTGAACCACTCAAATGCAGTCCACAGATTCGAGTTGGAAACACTCTCACCGGGAAGGCTACAATGGGTTTCATTTCAAGGATCCACTGCTATCTTCAGGCTGACTGATGCAAATGTGACGTCTTCATATTGGAACATCTTCCAGTATCCTGCGAATTAAACTGCTTTGGCAGAATGTGTCACTAGGCAGAACTTTGCCTCAAATAGAAATTAGGACCAAAGGGGCTTCAAACCAGATTTTTTTTGATAACAATAGGATCATGAACAAAGTGACATGAAAGCAGGCTGTTTTGGATGGCTGCCATCTGGATTCTGGCCTCTCCAA
Source organism: Cladocopium goreaui (assembly GCA_947184155.2). NCBI lineage: Eukaryota > Dinophyceae > Suessiales > Symbiodiniaceae > Cladocopium > Cladocopium goreaui. The sequence goes on from CAMXCT020002813.1 coordinate 446,105, forward strand.
AGCCTTAACAAACCCGAACTGTTGTAGCACATCCACGAAGAGCAAGAGCGCCCACAGCAGTAACAACTTGGAAACGTCATCAAGGGCAAATCTACAAGTTGTTCAACACAATAACACAGGTCTATGATTTGAGTTGTTTCCTCTCATGGTGTCGGCAATGCACTTTGGCCCATAAATGATGCAAGAACAAAGCTGGTTCAGCTATGAAGGTCTTTTTTCAAGTCCCCCAATAAATGATTTCAGCCCTTCGTACAATCGGAAACATCTTGATTTGTGAGACTGAATTCAGTTGACCACGACATTCCAGCTTTGCGTCTTGCTAACATGCCGGACGATCTGAGTGACGACCAGCCTCCTACCTAACATGCAACTTCAAGACGAGTTGCTTCCTACCTTTACGGAACTTTAGCATCTTTGCCCCCGTTTGGGGTGTGGTTTGCTGCCTGGGCGAAGAATGTCTCAATGGATCTGAATACCAAGAGACCAAGAGCATCCAAAAGCATCACATATCCAACAGAATCCAATGCTTCATTACCAATCTGTGCGTGGTCTCCACCCAGGCGATTCGCATCTCCAGCCGATTGGTCCAGTTGCGATGGTCACGCCTATAACTCGAGGGGAAAAATCCGGGATTGGATGGGGTTGGTGGGAGGTTACCCTGGTTTGATCAACCAGCCACGGTTTTTTTCAGGATACCGGATAGCCGGATAGCCATACACTTGTCCAGCAAGTTTGATTTCATTGGTGAAAGCCCAAATTGGGTGATCACACCATATCACTGAAATGATGGGTTCATATCCATTCATCATTCTATCCCCATGAAACATGGATGACACCCCATCACACCATCACACCCATTGGATTGCAACGTTTCTGATCTGTTGTCCCACTTCGAGCCACCAAGTTGATCAAGATGCAGGTTCTGCCAACCAACTCTCATGAGAATATCCAATGGTATGTATTTCAATGAGCTGTTCCCATTTTGGTTACTGTGTATATATATATAATTATATAAATACATTAATTAATAGCGTAACTCCCGACACAAGAGAAAAGTGTAGAATCATTAGGTTACTTTTGGGGCCAACAAGGCGAGTCTTTAGCGAGTCTACCACCTCAACCATGTCCAACAGGTCAACGAATGTCAACGATATGTTAGTAAAGCAATGTCGTAAACCATCCATATGGGTTGATGGTTGATACCAGCCATAAGAATGCTAAACTTAGGGATCTTAGGATTTTTTTTGTTACTCTTGAATATGGCTTTACTCACATTGCTTTGTTTCAGCAGTGGATCAAGTTGCCAAATCTGAGGCAGCGGCATTTGCCGCAGGCTGCACCCTGCCAGGTTCCATGCTTCCACGGGAAGCGGCGGAATCTACAGCGAAGAACTGACCAGTGAAAGAAACCAGTCACCATTCACAATTCACATAGACAATTAGTAACAATTATATAGCTCATAATTCATGAGGTGATATTACCATAGAATAATATAAATTATATTATAAAAATTATATATATATATACTGTATATACTCTTATATACTATTCTTCATTCCCCAGCGCATAAAAATTGTCAGATTTCCCCGATGAACAAACAACCCGGCCTGGGCGTCACGATGCGATCTCCCAACAAGACACGGCAATGCTTCCGGCGCCCGGAGTTGTCCAGGGACTGGCGACCAAAAGGTGGCTGGGTGGGGGGTACCCTGGGTAGTGTCAGAGAAAGCCATGTCTCAAGTGGCTGTAGGATGGCTGTAGGATGAGCCCTTCATTTTGGGCAAATGTTGGTCTCGAAATGATTTTGAAACAAGTGACCCATGGAATGAGATTTTCTTGGGACTATCCAAAAAAAACATCCAATTTGGTTTTTGAGCCAAAAAAAATGGATTTGTCAATTGGGGTCAACCCGCCCAACTACAAGGGATGGACTAGCCATTCCAAACCAGCTCATTCTGATCAAAGTTATATTCAATCGAGTTGCCCTCCCTACAAATACTTCACAACAAATTGATTCCCCTACAAAACACTCAACGAGTCATGAAGATTCAAGACCCCACCATACCTCAAAGAAAACTTTGTTTGTGTTCAGTAGTAGACCATCATAGAGTAACCCTCAAACCTGTTCAGAAAACATTCACATGTTTTTTGTTTTGTTTTTTGTAGAATAGTTATGAATAGTTATTTATATGGCAAGTTTTATATGTTACAGTAGGAGGGTTCCTAAGTCGCTGCTCCACTGGCACCTTGGGCTCCATGTTGCTGTTAGCACCTGGTGCTGGGATCTTCTCCTGTAGCTGAGGAACCACCCATGACTGGGAATAGTAAACATACCACCTATTTATGGTGAAATTGGGGGGTGGTTTATGCATTGTTTTACCAACATTATTGCTTTCCTTCTATATACAACCTGTGAAACATCTTCATCCAATTTTGAGAGAGCCAGCTCAGCTTGTCTTCGAAAAGAAACTTGATTCCAGTCATGCTTAAGAGATGTAGTGTAGAATCAAATTACTGAAAAATCTCCAAGACAGCGGCTCCATGACTCCTACTCTGCGGACCCAGTGGAGTGACTCTTGGAATACAACTACCATTAACCCTGAATTTTGAACCACTCTCAGGTGACCGTATTAATATGTATATATATAATACAATTGACAGCAACGACAGCCTTGCACTCGGTCTAACACTTACAAGTCTTTTGCTTACTTCTAGAATTTGTGTTGCTTTCTATTCAGCCCTTGCACTTCCGTTGTGGTTAGTGGGGTACTTGCACCTTCATTATTCAGAAAGAACTTTCAGTTCCTTACAATATGGCAAGCGCAGTGCAACAGTGCTCTGAAGACAAATGTCAGGTGTGAAGCACCCATCATTTCCCCCTCAAGACATCATATAATTGAGTGGTAGTTCCAGTTCCAATACCTGCGATCCTACTGTATAATATATACCCTCAACATCCCTCAAATACTAGACTCAGACAGGGAGCTCAGGATTTTACTTTAGGCCCCAAAAACCTACGTAGGTCTAGGATGGATTTTCCTGAGGCTTAATGTATTTTTGTTTGACCAATGTAGACCGGGGGGGTCCGCAACCGTAGGTTCTAACATGGTTGTACCAGCTCTTAATGTCAATGATATTGCCTCTATTTTGGCTCCTGTAAAATCACATTAGACCCTTTCCACCTGAGATGCATCAAAAACCCTTGTTTTTCCCTCTCCGCGTCGCTCTTGGCAGTTTCCAACCTACATAATCCAACCCACATCGATCCACACTCGATCCGACTCAGCATCATGCGGGGATTTGCAAAGGGAAACCACATGGAAAAAAGGAAGCGGGGCAAAACAGAAATACTTTTTTGCTCCGTCTTGCATTCATGTTTTGTTCCTTTTTCTTTCTCTTCTGGAACGGATGTCATTTTTTTAGGTTGTTCTTGTCATGTTTGCAATTCTGGCTCGAAACTAGCAAGCATATCAGCATATACATAAAAACTCTGTGCAAGAAGCATGGCTTATCTTAGTAAAGAGAAATAAAACATTATCTTAAAACTGCAAAGATGAAAACATATAACATACATGGGTTGACACGCATATTTCGTCCATGGGAATTCCATAAATAGAATGTTTGGCCTGTGACCTTCTTCGCGGTTGGGATATAGCACTTTGCTGTGCATCGTTGTTGTTTCTGCTTCAGGGAAGGGGGTCTGTCATCATATATTGTGAAGTTGGTCCGGACTTTTCTTTCGTTTTGGGTCTTGGAAAAGCACGTTAGACTAGACCCTTGCACTTGGGGTCTGCCCCACTTGTCACTGAGGGTGGCCGAACTTGGGGCGCCGGGTAACTTGGGGCACCTGGACTTCAGAGTGAGAAAAGAAGAGGCAAACTTTTGAACATGTTTGAACACTTTGTCTTTTCTTGTGCGCTCAAGGAAGAGTGTATTTTGGCAATTTTTGGCCTGTGACCTTCTTTGCGGTTCAGATGGGACGTGTTCACATGTTTATGCCTACTGTATGTTTTTCGCTCGAAACAAACATAGACATCTTGCCAACCTTTCGCCACACTTTGTCTGAAATTTTGCGTTGGGATTGTCTGAAATTTCGCGAGGCGTTTGACTCCTCTCGTGCCTAGATACTTAAACTATCTTCAACTCTTACATGAATTTTTAGTCGACTCCCGGATAACCGGACACCACTGTCCTGCATCTTTTTCCCATTCATACAAGGTTGCACTAGGTTCCCCATGTCAAGGGTCTAGCATGAAGTTCCCTAAGTAATAATGGTAAAGGTCTAAAATGAAAAACCAACCCCTTATACATCTGAGGGTCTACCATGATAGGGTCTCAAAGGTCTACAATGTTTCGGTGAACCAGGTAAGACCCTGGGCCCCCGAACCCTGGAGGTATACCCATTCCAGACCCTAAGTAGTTGGGGGTATGTATATATGACATACATTGTATAATTCCTTCCGAGCACTGCGAAGTGTCGCGGTCTTTTTTTGTCGCCCGACTTTGGCAAACTGTCCAGGGCAATCTGGCAGCCTGCCAAGGAGGCACGGTGGGTACAAGTCAGAATTTGACATACCCCAAACACGGGATGGGAGGGATGGGGTACTGTCAACTCACAGGTTATCAGAATGTGACCCACACCAGGACCCCTTTTCTCCTCTGTCACTGGGGTGGCAAATGCCCAAAGCAATAAAGCTGAAATCTAGCATTTCATGGCAGACCAGCAAGCGTTGCTAAGCTTGTTCCATCCCATTGTTCAGCCCGCATAGCGATTAGGTATCGAGCCTTCAACAGTTCCGACCTTTTTCTTTCTGCCATCTCTGTTTAGCCTTGCTTGTTTAGCAGGCCATCAAATTTCCTGCAGGATGCCACAAGACTGCAGCCCCTGCTGCTCTATCTGAATTGGAACCTTGCTGTGGAAAGAAATACTCAGTTTAACTTTCTTTCTATAGTTTCATGCCTCTTTACAGGGTCTTTGTATGACAGTATATGATCTCTTTTCTTGCAAGCAACACTTGTAATTCCTGATTTCTCATGCTGGTGCTGCTTTGAGCCCCCAGCTATGATCAAAGCGGAGTACACAATCAATGCCGCACTAGGATGAAACTGCATCTGGCATTGTCCAGAAAGCATCCGGTTGCTGCGAAGCCTGTGACACCAAGACAAAACAACATAAGCATGTCGGATGCAATTTTGGGTGTGTGTTTTTTTGGGCATGGTCATGAAGAGCATATAGCAAATCAGTGGAATTCCTACAGCGGCACAGGAATTGTGGCAGTGTCAGACTTAGGAGATCTTCAAAAATCTTCTGCGTTCCCTGAAAATTCAAGGCTGTCACCAGAAAGGTCTTCGTTTTGTGAAAAAAACCCAGCCATCTCAACGGTGGGTGCTGCACCTCGATGCCAAACATGAATCGGAAGAGGTTGCCATCAACTTCAGATGGCAGGTGCATGGCCTGACGAAGTGCGTGGCGGATAACATGGAGCCGAGCCTCCAAGCTAGAGAGGAGGAGTTGGATCAAATCATTCTGTTTAATTCTGTTTTTCTACTGTGTATGTTATGTATGTATGTACACACTGCTGTATTCATACGTTTGATACTCAATTTTCATCCATGTTGATCCATGTTCACAAGTCAAGTACTGAATGATGCTGTTTAACGACGACATTGTAAACAATGTTTGACACGACGAGCCTTGGAAACCCAACTCCCGTCTCGTAGCTCGCAATTCGTCAAGTAGTAGTCAGTCCTAAAGCATCGGTGTTGGATCATGGCGTGTCACACACTGCAGGTATCTGCAGGTATCCGACGTAGATATGTCGGTGATATATCCTATACTCCTATACTACAGATATATTAGATTTAGATAGTCCACTATTTTTGGTCACTTCACGTGTCATCTTTCCAGCCCGGTGCAACTGCACAAATAGATCAAAGGGTGCCATGACGCAACATTCTTGAGGGAAGCGATGCATAGAACCAAACTGAAAACAACTCACTGCTTGAGACTTAGAGACTTAGAGTTCCTCTTGCTCTTCTTATGGCATCCAATCCCAGAATCGGCTTGAGAGAAAATTTACGGAACCCACCATATTTCATTGCCAAAAAAGCCAAAACAACTTGCGTCCTGTAGAGTTTTACCTATTTTGTCTCAAACCCTGATCCAAATGATCCAAGGAACAAAAACAGAACCAGAGTCGCGATGAGCACAATGAGCTGCATGGGCATGATCTTCCACAAAATACCTCAAGCCATCCCAAGCCCGTGCAACACATCGGGTTTTTTCAAGGACCTTTCAAGGATATTCCAAGATTGTCAAGCGTGAGATGTCTTAACATGTCTTAACCTGGCATGCGAAAATGAAAATCACAAATTCAATGACTATATAATTGTACGGAATATCAAGTAATATCTTGCAAGAATTCATAATATCCTATAGCTTTGCTGATTTCTGGAGAATGTATGTAGCCTCAAAGTCTGGAGTGTCCCCTTTGGACTACTGGTCCTATGTCCTATTTGGACCCCACACGTGGCAGTGTTCCAAAACCATCGACAGCCAACCCACTCAACAGCTCCAACGCAGCCAGATGCTGAGACAGCCCATATTCATCTCCTGCTTCTCATATCGAGCAAGAGCTTGCTCATCCGTTTCCTCCAGGTCGTCTTCGTAAAGAGCCAAGGCTTGAATGTGACTCCTGAGTGCTTATATGTGCTTATCCAGTTGCAGCACGTTCTGAAATTCCAAATGGCATGGCATGTAATTACACTTCATCTCATCAGTATAGCATAGACCAAATCTTGTCTATCTCTTACAAACATATTCTTTTCCCAGGAATCATACGGCCAAGCCCTGGAGCTCGGTGATCCAAAAACGTTCCAACTCGAGCTTTACGTCGAGCTTCAGAATGTAAGTCGAGAGCGTGCTTGTCAGCCTCTCAAAGATCATTTCATCCACCTGGTCTCTCGAATAGGTCAAATACCTTCTGGTAAACTAACATCACTATGGAAAATCACAAATTTTAATGGGTAAATATGGGTAAATCAAATCAACTATAAATGGCCATTTTCAGTAGCTATGTTACAGTAGTTTACCAGAGGGTACTTGGCAACATCATTGCTGACCCTGAATGATTTGAATGTCACTACGCGAGAAAGAATGCGAGAAAGCACATCACCACTCCAACGTCTCTCTGGCCAAGACAATCCTTTTTAACGCAGATAATCCGCAGACATGTTGAGTAAATAATAGTAAATATGTGTAAATTTAATATATAATAGATATAATTAGTAGATTGGGGGATCAAGGGGAACGAAAACAATCGAAGCATGAACGAGCTGACAGCTCGCGACAAAGACAGCTCGAGGATGACAGAAAGGCAAGTCTTGGAGATCCTTCCGTGAAAGCACCACATGGTGGAAATCAATTCTTGTTTTTGGGCTGGTGGATATGATTAAACAACAATTAAATAATATTAAACAATATTTAAAAAGACTAAACAATATTGAACAGATTCCGCTGCTGTGAAAATGCCTTTCGTCTCCTTATGTTTACCACTAACATTGACTAGTTGACTAGTTGGTATCTTCCGTATAGAAAGTCCCCAACAAAAAGCTGCACTCAGCCAAGGTGCATTCAAGATGAAGCTTAGAGCCATAGCATTCACCACAACGTTCATGATTCCTGCTGTCTCCATGAGGTAGTGCACGCCAGATCGGGTGACTCCCAACCACAGCAGAGTCTTCGGAACCAGGATGAATATGGCCTCAAAAAAGAACATTACATCATAGAAAATGATGGGAACATGCTACCACAGTGAGATACGATATGATCATAGCAAACAGCAAACAAGGCACGCCATACGGTATATGTGCGTACATACGATCATCTCGACTCTTGACATATGTTTGTTCTGCTTGTAGACCAGTGCTGCTTTTCTTAGTTCCTGTCAATACATACAATATCATACAATGATCACATACCTACTAATGTAGCGATTTTACGCTTCACACATCTTCACCCATCCACAAAGGTCAGTTGCCCATGATTCCAATCGCACTTTCCAGAACGAGCAGCATTGAGAATCTTCCAATGCAGTGGCATGCCCGCTACGCGATACTCCACCAGGTCCAGTTCGTCCATGTTATCGAACGCCCTAAAAAAGGCACCAGCACCAGACTCACCAGACGCACACGAAGCCGATACTACTGGCAACAGATTGCACATTTCTGTGGATGTACTTCACAATCTTCACATGGTAAACTACTTGTGATTTCAACAATTTCAAGTAACGACTTCGAAAATCTCTGCATCGGTGCATCAAGGTGTCTTCACATCAGATTTGGCTGCCCAGTTCGGAACGTGCATGTTGATCCAGCTATCAGCCCTGGTGGGCGTCAAGACTAACGTCCTCGCAGGGGAATGCGGCACTTTTGCCATCATAGGTCATGGATGAGGGATAAATTATCATTTTTGGTAAAATTTTAAACTACAACTACCAGTGATAACTATCAGGTATTCGATCTAGTTTGATGTGAAAATATAGGTTATCTGTATGTTTGAATCCATAACCAAATCGATGGAAACAACACCTTTTTTTAGCCACGCGTGTGTCTTCTGCCAACCAAAGGTGAAACATTGAAATCAGACTGCACTGAACCGGGTATGGCATGCCCCAAGAACCCGTCTTGATATTTTCGATGTTCTCGCAAAAATCGGTCACAGTGGATTTCAGGAAGAGAAAAATGCAAACCATGCCTCAGTGAATGCGGTGACGCACTGTTACTGATACATGCCGTGCTCAACAAATCACACCACATGCAAGAATCGTAGCATTGTTACGTTGAAAATCGGGAGGTGACACCAATTAAGTCAACAAAATATGCAGGAAATGTAACGCTACTATGGCGCAAAACAAACGGTGATGATTGATGGTGACTCAGATTCGAAAGCTCCCACATTCACAAATAATTGTTCTTGTTTCCCTCCTAAATCCCAGAAAAAATCCTTCCAAGTCGAGATACGACACGAAATTCGCATGTTCAACGATACTATCCTACCAATTTCCAGCCAATTCAACCAATCCAATGCTCTCTCACACAATTGCAGGCCAGGTGGCGACAATAGAAATTTTCCAAGCCGTACCTGTCAATGTGGGAACTGAAACTGGCTGGGACACCAACCTCTCAATCGTCTAAGGATTCGTGCGTCCAAAAAATGGTAGAGGAGAGTAATTTGGGAGCGCGTGCATTCACGGGTGAAACCATTCTCGTGCGCAAAACTCTTTGTTTCTTCGGGTAATGTGGTTTGTGGGGTCGCCGAAGTATAAGGTCTCTGTTTCTGCGGGTGCGGGGCTCGATCTTGGCAGGTTGTCAACAAAGAGTGCACAGGACTGAAGCGAGAGCTCGGCTTGCACCTCAAAACGTTAAAAGACCGACAGCCACGGAGCACGTTTGGAAGATGAGGTCGGCAAAAAGTGTACGACACTGTAGCAAGAACACAATAATTACAAAAAAAAATCGTAAAAACTGACGCTCTTGGAGTAGCGCGGAATTGTACCCATTGTCAGCGCTGCGCGAACGTTCGTCGATTTGCCACGACGCTCCTGCTATGCGGGTTTGCCACCGGTTACGACAAATTGCCTTGGCATGGCTGCGCGCAGCAAAGCATTGGTGATGCCCTAACGCTCCTGTTATGCCGGATTGCAGCTGGAGGTTGCTAAACCCATTGCATCGCATTGTAACAGCTGCGCGAAGAGAAAAATTGGGTTACAGAAGCTACAGAAGATGTAGCTGGGAGGTAGCTTGGAGCAAGGTCAGAGAAGCAGCCCAGATCAGAAGATGCTTGCATCTCAACTACCATTTGCTTATTCGCTGATGCACTTCACAACTTCAACACTTCATTGATTCTGCATCTCAAAAACGTTCCTATAAGCCATTGATTTCTTATAACTATTTCATTTTTTTTCGAAACTTCCGCCCCGGCATGGGCCGGGCACTATCTGGCAAAAAGAATATAGAGGTCAGACGGTCATACTAAAACAGTCAAATGGAGATTACTTTCCCAACTTGTCAGCTTTGTCAGTGCTTGTTACTCAGCACCCAGGAGGCACTCTCCAGGATCCACTTTGTCCAGGTGTGTGGCGTTGACCTCAGGCAATCCCGTTCGATCCTACAGAAATCCTCTGCTTGAAACGGATATCTTTTGATTTTCATTTTTATTTTCATCTGCGAGCGACAATCCTTGAGATACACATATAATCATATATTTATACAATTATATTGTATTACATTATTTTGTATTGTATTGTATTGTACTAAATCATATGATATAATATGATATGATATGATATTATATTAAATTATATTATATTATATTATAATATTATATTATATTATGTTATATTATATTATAGTATATTATATTATATTTTATTATATTATAGTATATTATATTCTATTATATTATATTATAGTATATTATATTATAGTATATTAATCATGAGTTATTATGTTATAATATAGTTTGTTATAGTGTCCTATATAATGTTATATTATATAAATATATATATATAAATAAATAAAAATTATATGATTATATATATGATATATACGCAATGATACATACACCATGTAGCTGAGGGGCGGCTGCCATGCTGTCCTGTGCAAAGATCCTTGTCCCCCACACGTCCTCGGGCAAAAAGTGGACATCATGAAGCTACCAACATCTGCCCTCAAGTGATTCCAATTGAACAGAAAACTAGTAAAAAAAAACTGTAAAACGTAGGATGTGGATGTTTTTGAAATTGAGAAAAATCTTTTTTTCGGCTAATGTTCGGTGGGTCATCCATTGAAAGCTTCACCAAGGCACAAAGTCATAGAGCCGTGGATAGGAAAAAATGGTGCCCCTTGGACCCACACAATTGGGCCCGTCTGGGCAGTCCTGGCCATCACCAGTTCTGGTCAAACCAACGGCGGAAAAAAAACAACATGGCAATTCTACTAGGAAACATCTTGAAAAGTGATCCCCACCAACTGACATTATCTCTGACATACATATATTCGAATACATTATATTTGGCATTCTATCTCACATATATTGTGACACTCTATCTGGCATTCTTTGAGGCATATATTCGGACATTCCATCTGGCATTCTATCTGGCATTCTATCTGGCATTCTGTCTGGCATTCTATCTGACATATATTGCGACACTGTATCTGGCATTCTTTGAAGCATATTTTCTGACATTCCATCTGGCATTCTGTTTGGCATTCTATCTGACATATGTTCTGACATTCTATCTGGCATTCTTTGTGGCATTCTATCTGGCATATATTCTGACATTCGGTCTGGCATTCTATCTGGCATTCTGTCTAGCATTCTATCTGACATTCTTTCTGGCATGTGTTCGGGTCCAAGTGTGCCCAGCTGCATCCAGAGCTGGCGAGGAGACACCTCTGTAAAATCCAGAGGCCCTCAACTGGCAGGTGGGGAATGATGATGATCCATTACATTAGGGTCCCAAAATTCGAGACAACGCTATGGATCTTTATGATCCAACTGAACTCTTGAATCTTTCCCAATTTGCTGCGTCCTGAATTGAGCGTCCAAAATCACACAGGTGCATTCGCCCGGCAAAGAGGAACCACAGGTTGAACTCTTCACCAATCATGGATAACAAATAAGCCTGCATAGGGTGGGCGCTGTTACATGATCCAACTTTCAATCCATCACAGTTCCCTATATAGTTCAAATTTGCTTGGTATTACTATTATCAGTTTTTCATTGAAACATTACTACTATGTTCATTAAAATATTTATCAAATTAAACAATATGTTTTAATATATGTATGTATATAATATATATATATGATAAAACTATCATATATATATATAAAGGTGTCGCATTAATGTAGCACAGATCTTCCGAAATGCTGCCAAAAAAAATGTTTCCCCGTCATCGGAAAAGATCAGGGCTCAGTTGTCGCACCTGCAGCATGAAGTTGAGGAAACAGAAAAAGTACGTGCGGATCACCAGCTGGGCCGCATGACTACGGTCTGCCGGGGATGGGTCAAAACCTTGGCCTGTTAAAGGTACCCAAAATGCATAATTAACATATTATTAAAAATGTATTGGGACGTTGATTCACCCTTAATTTTCTGGTGTTGATTTTTGAAGATGACAGAAATATGCGTCACCGCTTTTAGACGGGCTTGGAAGGTTTGTGCTGACAATTCCAGAACCATGAGCACACTCAACCGTAGCCCAACTTCCTGTTCGTTCATCCTGTTGTCATGATCTAAACATCTGATTTGAAATATATTAATTAATTACTGTTCCACACGAGTGAGGCAAAACCATCGACCACTAATGCCGGCGCTCAGGCACTGCACAAAGTGTGCCCGGCCACTCGCAACTTCGAGCAATTTGAGGCAGTGCCTGGGATTGAGGCTGTGATGAATGTGGAACTCTGGATATCTCTGGTAACATGTCCTGACAACATGAGCAGTGTTCAAAATCCTTTTTCGACCTTTTTCGACCTTGGATCAATGCCTCAGCTCTAGCAGAACCGTTGGTGTACTCGAGAAAACTACTTGAAGAAGCGGTGTAGGCCACAACTCGAAGGATTGACCACGTCAGGAGTGACCAGTGACAGGCAGAACGCATAGTGATGGCATAGTGCCCAAGTCCGCCTGCACTTTGTGGAACTGGCGGTAGCCAGCTTCTGCCAAGATCCAGTCAAGTATCTTCTGTTTATCTGTGGGATTCCACTTGAAGGCCAAGCAGCAACCCCACATCTGCCATCTGTAATTGGTGGGTTTGACCACCTTGCTTTGAAACTCTGGACGGACTGTGCAAATCAAGTGAGTCATGAATGCGGCGAACGACCTGCAGGATTTGACACAGTCATATTCTTAGCGTTCTGACTGAACTGCCCACTTGCTGTGGCAGTCCACTTTGCGCAGTTCACGGATACCTGTGTACCTTTGAAAGCTCCACATCAACTCATACCATGTGACCCATGACGCTGGGACATCTTCACTGGCAGCTTGCACAAATTGCAACCATTCGATTACCTTATGAAATCCTGTGAATTGTATCTGCTGTGGTGCATTGTGAGCCAACCTACCAACCTGGGCCAGACAAACTTCAATCTCAGGTGTGATAGGTTCCCTTCCAACCGACATTGTTTGCTCTTCTGGGACTTCTTCTTGCCATTGAACTGCAAACAAACCAACCCTAGCAAAATAAGCCAAAAGTTCCTGCTGCAGCCTTGATGCCTGGGTATACTCATATGAAAAACTGCTGCTGCAGTTGTAACACTGAACCGGGAAGCTGCGACATTGCCCAAAGTGCTGCGAAGTCAGCTGATTGATTCCCTTCGAAAACCCTACGCAAGAAATCGTCAGCATCTGGATTTACCTGAGATGAGACGCTACTTGGAAAATCTGAATCTGCACTGGCGCGTTCACAAGCAAACTGTGCAAAACTTCCCAAAGATCATGATCAGGCATTGTCAGTCTACATACGAAGTGTCCACGAAGCATCTTCTGCATGCGCCTGACTACTGTGGCATTGTCACGCCAAATCCTGGCTGGTTGGTGACGCATAATACTGAGGCGGACAACCATGACCACTGCAGTCAGCTCTGCTCACAAAATTGTTTGCCATTGTCCCGGAACCCCCCCTCCAATAACATATTCAAAGCTTGGTGCCAACATGTTTTCCGTCGAAACAACGATTGCGTGTGAAACAAACAAGCCTAGCATTGGGTATGTGGGGCGACTTGCAACATCCATCAGTGAAGAATTCAAAAAACCTGGCTGCAATTAACTGCTCCATTGATGCGTGACAAGGGGGACATTGGCTAAAACATTCTTGAACTCCTGTGGTGACTGGGGTTCAACAAACCAACCGTCTCTTGCGAGTGCAAACTGGCCATGTCGAAACTGCTCCTGTCAGTTCTGCTGGCAGGTTCTGACGAAGTTGCTCCGTATATGGGCACTCCCAGTGACGGTGAGTGAGAAAATCTGGCTTGCCACAAAACTTACAGCTATCTGAGCCTATTTGTTTGGCAGACCTCAGATGATGATGCGTCATGAACGTGCCATCATGCAAAGCTCTGGTGCGGCCAGCCTCATCTGCAGCCCAGCTGGGTACTGGTTTGGTGCTGAGTGCGACATCTACTTTTCCTAGCCCTGCAGAACCGTTGCGATACACCATGCTCGCCCCCACAAACTAATCCAAGCTCTTTTGGTCCGCTGTTTCAACTCTTGAATGGGAGCACGCATGATATCAACTTGATTGCCATCTTGGCCAAGGAAAAGAAAGCCGGTGAGGTGAAACCAACCAATTTCAGACAACCTGGCAGCTAACACTCCACAAGGCCCTGGCTCTTCAGCCGATCAGACATCCAAACTGCCAAATCAAGTATGCTGGCTTCAGTATCCAAATTGGCAAAACGGCGGAACTGCACAAGAGCATCCCACAGAATATAATATCTTGGGTCCAGCAACGTGTTGGTGGTCAGTGAGAGCTGGAGCAGTGAGCTTGCCCCTGTCTTCTCAAGCTTGAAGCTTTGCATTGCTCCCGCACGACTCTGACAAAAAGACAGCGCTAGCTGCATGGAAAGCCCTGGGCCAGGCAACTGAAACAAGAACTCCCTGTTTGTGCGCCAACGGTGCGTTGCTTTGTGCCAAACGCGGCCACAGCTGAGCTAATGCTTGGCATTTTTTCTTCACTGTGCCATTGGTCTGATTACCAGAGTACTGAGAATGAGCTCCCAAATCAGCATGGTTGTGGCACACGTGTTGGTCCGCATTCCGAAGGGACTTGCGTCCTGCTGCATCCAATACCAGGCATATGTCTTACGAGGGTCTATGGGTGTGCCCGAATACTCTGTAAACTTTTCCAACACCTGCAACGCCTCAATTGTGTCTTGTGGGTCTTCACTAAGCAGCTCCACATTATCCACGCACGTGAAAAAGGAAACCCTAGAGCAACGACACTACAAGCAGTAGGAGTGGGTAAGCAAGTTGCATAAACACATTGCGGCCACATCCTTCAGGAAAACCTGTGCAACTGCGCAAAGGTGGTCCTGGCTGACCCCTCACCCAAAACTGTCGGGTGACCTCTGCGACTGCTGATGACCATGCCCTGACAACCCCTGGGCTGATTCCTATGTCCTATGCGAACTGCAAGGGCGAAGATTGGACAACGCGGAATTAAGACCATTGAAGGTTTTCACTAGATCATTAACTGCGCCAGTGCAGGCAGCACCATCATAAAGACTCCTTTCAACCAAACCTTGAAGTTGCCACCATACTGCCGACGAACTTCTTTTGGGCAAGTTCCCCAACATGGTTGGGGGCGCGATGGCTTCAATGTGTCTAAGGATTTCTTTGGACCGAATGGTGGACCAACATCGATAAATCAATGGCAGGATTGTCACTGGCCTGAACTGATCCACTGTGTCCGCATGTGGACATTTGGCCCGTGAGTGGATTGCTCCTTGCAAAGCCCGTGTTGGCCATTCAC
The DNA here is from genome assembly GCA_947184155.2 of Cladocopium goreaui. Classification (NCBI taxonomy): domain Eukaryota; class Dinophyceae; order Suessiales; family Symbiodiniaceae; genus Cladocopium; species Cladocopium goreaui. The sequence goes on from CAMXCT020002813.1 coordinate 461,644, forward strand.
CAGTCTGCTCGCTCTGCTCGATGCAGCAAGATGATGATCTCCAAGCGCAGTGCGTCAGGCATGGCTAAGAGATCTTGTTTGAAGATCCCATCGAGTCCTGTTGCTGTGCGGGTCTTTTTAGCAGCTATGGTTTGTTTCCACGTTCCTAAGTCGGTATATTGCATGGGAATTGATGGAAGTGCTAGTTCAGCAGACTTTGTGATTTCTTGCCAATGATCATCAGGGAGATTCATGTGCTTATGCCATCGGGCTGACCATTCACTGGCCAACACATCATGTATTTCGGATACCGATCCTACCAGCTGCTCATGGGACAGAACATCTCCCACAACCAGACCATGCTCGGACTCAAACGTAACCTCACTTGCTTGCTGTGACTGCACTATGCGGACACCTTGCTTGGATTGCCATGTCTTGGCTTCCATGCATTCACCTGCATTGCGAAGAGAGATGGTGGTACTGGTCAGCACTTGGGTGACCACGACCACTGCTGTTTCCTTGGCCAGCAAAACTTGCACTGGTTCAGGCCTCTGTTTTCGCACATCTCTGAAAATCTGGTTTGCATCAGCCTGGTATCTAGAAACCTGTTGTTCCTGCCGCCGAACTTTCTCAAACTGTTCCAACTCCAACTGAAATTGAGTGAGACAATACTGCGCCACTTCGATGGACGGTGGAAAGGATGGCAGTGCCAGGGTTTCTTGTGGCGGCTTGGTGGCTCGGTGAGGCCACCACCACCCGAAAGACTTGTCAAAGCTTGGGGCAAGCATGATTGATTTCCAAAGTTTGTACTTGTGTTCCAAGGCAGAGGCTTCTTGTCGATTCAGGTTGACTAGATTGCGGTAAGCTGTCAACCTTCGCAACTGGGTAAACCACCTTTTATACCGCAAGTTCAACCCATCAAAACTTGGGGTGAGTTCCCCGTGCCTGGATGCTTTCAAGGGTGTTACCTGAGACTTTTGAAAACTGCGCTGTTTCGTTTTTCCTCTACCCGGCTGGGCGTGGGTTAGGCCTGGGTGGCCCAGCTTTCTTTTGGTCTGATGAACACCGTTCTCAAAGGCTACACATATTTGAGTGTAAACTGCATCGGATGAAGTTTCCACATCCAAGGTTTCAAGTTCCACGTTTTGAATGGCAGATCTCTCTTCTTTGTCTGTGTGCTGGATAGGCTGTGGCTTTGGCCAACATGCTTTGAGGGGATCCGCTTTTGGAAAAGCCAAGGTGGCTGACAACACGCTATGGTCAGGAAAGTGTTCCCAACTATTGGAAACTGCATGCCCGTACCTTTGATCTTTGCAAGGCAGGGGATAAGAACAAAAAATCCTTACGCGATGTTCTCTTGCAAGCTGCGACTGGTGGAGCACGCCACCTTTCAAAAGCGATGTGTTGGATCTTTTTCCAGCCCATGCATGGCCTCCCATTTTTTGGCTCTGTCATGGACTCAAAAACTTGATTACAGTCCCCTGCTACCAAGGCAAGCTCATGTCCTGCTTGGACTACTTGTTGTGTTAAAGACTGCATCAACTCTTCGGTTTGTTGCCGCGCTGCAGGGGATTCTGACATCTGAGCGTAACCATAGAGAACACCACCATGGATCCAAGACGACCCTACTCTGCTAGTTTCAAAGATTTCACTTTGCCAGCCAGCTTGGAGTGGACGACTAGGAAAAGTGGACAAAAATCCTGTACCAACTTGTTTGCCCCCATACGATCTGACCGACTGGAGCGATACGGTGCCGGATGTCCATGAGTCAACTGGAAAGGGCTCTTTGAACCTGCCAGCTCTTGCTTGAAACGAATTCTGCCCTGCGGGGTCGAGTGGGTCTCTGAGACTGCAGCCTATGCCCGGTGCAAGGGTGGCAAAATTAGATGCTTTTCCCTAGTAATGCTGTTGGATTGGACAGCTGCTAAAGACCAAAGCTCTGGGCCCGGGTACATTGCTTCCCCGATCCTCAGAGATGTGAGCCAAGATGCGATGCAATGACCGGCTTAACAAAATTCTTTGGCCCCAGGCTTCTTCTGTCATTCTTGTCTGGGGAGCTTGTTGAGCAGCGCCTCGATCTTCTGCATCTGGTCGTTGAGTCTTTCGTCCAAGTGTGCTGGATCCTGTTGGTCTGACCTTCAAGCTGCTGCCCCAAGTGCTCAACATGTTTGCCCAGGGCTCCTTGCTGGTTCACAATGACGTTCTGTTCCTGCTGCATCTGTAGCATCTGTCCTTCCAATGCTTGGATCCTTGGCTCGACATCGGACGACATCTCCGCATCATTGCTTTCTGGTCGGCACTCTTTGTTCAATGGAAGCCTCCATAGCAGCGATCTGTGCTTCGGATGCTGGAATGCTTGGATTGTTGGCTTTTGGCAATTTGGCTGCAGCTTCAGCCCAAGGATCTCCGATCAGGGCAGCATTGGAAACTGCCTTGCGTGTGTGTGTGTGAGGATGCTTCTACCTGTGCCTGCATGCACCTTGAGCTCATTGGGTTCAGCCTTGACGGTCAGGACATCTCCATGCGCCAACGTATAGACAAAATTGGGAGGTGGCGTGTTGGACACCACCTGCCACGTCAATCCAGACTTGTCTCCCCACTCCCATCCCTGGAATAACTTCACCAACCCTTCGCGAGTTGTCCCGTAGGGGATGGCTGTACCTCCAAGAAACGGGACTTCAGGACGAATCATGTGATGGACCACTTTGGCATCACTTGCTAACACCCTGAGTCCATATCGGTTTGAGACCCTCACCAAGCTTGAGTCACATGTGACCGTGGTCTGGAATGCACGTGCTTCTTCAAAAGTCGACTTGCTGAGCCGGGTTGTGTGAAAGTTGGTGTCCTGTGTTTTTCCATCTGGCGACCGTGCTTCTATGTACATACCTGCAACACCTGACAATGGGGAGATCTGTGCACATGCATCTCCTGTGGCAGGCAGCATGCAAGAGAAACTGGTCGATTCCCTGGCTTTTGCTTCCTTAAAATGCACTGTGAAGAAATGCCTCTGCCATGTCCAGAATGGGCTCGGATGTGTCGGCCGTTGGATGCCAGCTGGGGCAATGGCAATCCTGCACCTTACAAATCTTGAGGCCTGGGAGTGCCTCGAGCACAGCTTTGATTGGCCTTTCAGTAAACTCATCCCAATTTGCTTCCACCTGATCTCTGTATGTCAAGATCTTGATGGTCTGAGCCTTGACGGTTTCGACTTGAATCGGCTTGGCAGGTGCAACTCGTTGAACCTAGGTTTGACCTTTCTGGATCATGACTACGCTGAGCAAAACTGGTTCCCCTGTACGGATGCATTGTGTCGATACTTCTTTCTTGTGGCCAACTGCTGGTTTTAGGCTGTTTGGCTCCGTGCAATTTTTGAGAATTCATCTTCCCAGATCAAGCGCGATCTGGGTGTCTGACTGTTGGCAAGTTCTCCGAGAGATGCCCAAGGGCGTGCTGCATGGATGGCATTCGTTGTGTCAAGTTGTTGAATGACCTGCTCGGCTCTTTCAACTACTCTTTGCGGGAAAACCCCATGCTCTCTGAGAATCGCCGCAATGGCAGTTTCAAGCTCCGACTGGCCTCCAAGTGAGCCATTCAGTGCGTTGCATCGGCTTCTCCATGAATAGCTGTTGCCAAAACAAGTGACGCCATTGGGACGCTTCTTTGGTGGTCATGCTCTGTGGGACTGATGCTGCAACTAAGCTTTTGATCCATGCAAATTCTTGAAACCCGCAGTCCTGCACACACACGGATGGCAACTCCTGTTGGATCTGAGTGGGCAACTTGTCAAATGGAAACATCAATGCCCATGCTTGGAAGCCCTCCAAGTTGGAGGCCCAATGCAATTGTCAGTCACATGGAACAGCTATGACAGGAATCCAATGGCCATTGAACAAGACAGCTGACACCAGTGGTACTGGAGAAGTGGGATGAAATTCTACTTGCCATGCTTCGGCCAACAGAATTGCATCATCAAGGTCAGTGAGGATCATCGGTGGTACCACGATCACTTTTCCACAGTGTTGAGGGCTATGCAGGTAAAACCTCATTTCATCAGAAGCAACAGGTCCTCCTTGCATGTGGATGTTCTTGTCACGTGGATACCCCAACATGTGCAATGTCTTCCTGATCACTTCTTGTGAGAAGTCCCATGCTTGTTCGCTGAACAACACAACAGATTGTGCTTCTAGCAACCGATCTGGACTGAGCTCAATGTCGATGTTGTCATAGCAGTGCAGTTTCTTGTGACCAAGTGCTGCATCGGCAGTTTGCAAGCTGGCTACAGTTTGATTTGGTCCTAGGGAGACAGTATGGTGCTGCATAGTCTCCATCCCCACAACTTTGTTGCTGAGTAGATCTGATGCCACGTGGCGAGCTTGTGCATCTACCTCCTGGAGCCCACCAGTTTGCAAATTGATTGCGCATCCCCTGACTGCAGTTGAGTCAATCTGATGATTGGGGGACATAGGGCTTCACTTCATTGCAATTTTGTCACTGGCTGAAATGCCTCTGGATGCTTGTTGTTCTGATGAGTCTGCTTTATCTCGTCATCATCTTTTCCATAGTGAAGTTTGTGCAGCTGTGGATCGGTGTTCTTGCTTGGATCAACTGCCACAATCTTTTGGTGCTCATAGACTTCTCTGAGAAAACTTGGCGTTCCTTCCTCAGTGGATTAGGATGCTGTCCCGGCCTGACGATGCTCAAATCACTACTATCAATTTCTCTTGGGAGGGGCCTCCAACAGCCTGGTCCTGTTGAAAAGGCATGGCCTGAAAGAGGGTGGGAGGGACATGGGGTTCTGCTTCAGTGATTTCATGAACTGACGCTGGTCGAAACTCCGGGTGTCTGTCACCCGCGTGACCCTCTGTCAAATCGCTGACTGCTTTCTCATGGATGGACGGCTGGATCTGTGCTGATTCTGTTCCTTGGAACTTTGCGGATGCATGTGCAGCGCAACTACTGAGGATTTCACAGGGCACACCTGACGTTCCTGCAAAACCATGTTGTGTGTGATGCTTGTTCAAGTGGTCTGAGTGCAGCTCACTGCTTGCAACCTCAAGTGGTCTCTTCTTTGAGCTTTCTGCATCAACTTGGGAAGGGCCTCCAACAGCCTGGACCTGTTGCAGAGGCATGGCCTGAAAGCGGGTGGGTGGAACATGGGTGCCCTCGGGCTTGACTTGCAACTGGCCTGGCATGCAGTGTGTGTGACCAATCGGCTTCTGCTCAATGGGTCCCCGCCTCAACTGTTGGATCCTTGGTCTCCTGATCATCCACTGGCAAACGGTCTGGAGAAAGAAGTTCTTCAATGGATTCCCGAAAAAGATTCATAGCCACTGGCATGTAGCCACCACACCATTTGTCACGCAACTCAAACAGTTCCATACATACGCATGCAAGTATGTGCCTGGGTTTGTGGACGGAAATCCCCCAATACTTCATGTCCCCAAGATGACTTCGAATATGGGCAAAAATCCATGCAGCTTGACTGGGTGATGCTACTTGGCTAATGCCTGCCATCAACAACTGCTGTGGGGGTTCCGGGTTCCCACCCTTGTTCCACTGGAACCCCACAAAGCGGAGCCATTTCTTTTGGGGAGATATGCCTGAGATTTGAACATGGTTCTTTCCCAGCGACATGGACCAATGCCCCTTGCAAACCCTGCTGCAATCTCTGGTGACTGAAAGGTCCTCAACATCCACATGCACAATCCTGACACTGCCCCAGCTATGCAGAGCGGTGTTGAGGGGACCTGTTGTGTCCACCATTTGCGAAACGATACCCTTTCCAGAGTTGTGAAAGGCTGCCCTCTCAACTTCTGACAAAGTCAACTGATCCAGTTCTGCCTGAGAAAGTTTCAAAAATTCCGAAAACAAACCTGCGATCGTGCAGCCAACTTCGGGAGAGGATACGAGTGGATGCGGCCAAAATGACATCGGGAAATGACCGTCCACCACATATATACGTCTTGTGGCCGGCCAAATGATACTCAAGACACCATTGGACGAATGGAGACATTCCTGCTTCTGACACGCACTCCAAGACCGTGAGATCAATCATCAAAAGGTAGCTAGCATACAACCCAAATGGCAACGTTGCAGACCTTTCATCCATGCCCTGCCATTTGTCTCCCGCTCAAGAGAATGGCTGACGGCATGACATCAGTTCATTCTGCGCCACAACTTTCCATCCAGCAGCTTTGGCACCCATCCCTATTCCTCCAAGTCCTGAACACACCTCAATGAGCTCCGTCAACGGGCCAGAGTCACGCATGCGATGCTGCAAAATCCCACTTCGGTCATCAACTATGATCACCGGTCCTTTGTGATAGGTCACCTTGCCATTGAGAATGGTGGCTGCTACTGTTGTTTCATCCAACTGGGTTTTCAGGTGGAATGTTTGACCATATATGAGACTTCTGCAAACTGCGCCAGCTTGACCTGCCAGATCTGTCATGTGAACCCCTGCAACTATGGTCGCGCGACCTCCATGAGGAGCTGTGTGTTGAAGACAACCCTCATATAATGACAATCAATCCTTTGAAACGACCCTCAGCCTCAGTGTGCACCAAAAAGGCATATTCCATGGCAACCAAGATCAACAGCGACTAGTCCAGATGTCAGTCGAAACCGCTTTGCCAGACTGGTAGGCCTCTGAACCAAAAGCTGTGTTCAAAATCCATTCCATTATACTGCTTGGTTTATAGGGATTTCCCTATTATTGGATTATTAGAATCCCCAATATATTGGGTAGTATAATCCCCTATAATCATCAACCAACAGGGGTTTTGAACACTGCTCACATGACCCAGAAACCTTCGGAAATCATTGGTGTCCAGTGTCCAGTCCCAGTCCGGGGGTCCCACCAGCGCGGCTCCGTAGATGGATCCTCGTGGCACGCAGCAGCTGCCACCTTTTCCGGTGAAGCACCAGCCTGCAACAAGTGCAACGAGTAGTACAACTGTAGTACAACTGTACAAGTATCAACAATATCTGTCCAAGCATTGCCAATTTAGGCCGTTTCATGATATTCTTTCAAGGTAGCACTGGAGCACCTGAGCACATGTAAATAACACTTCAATGCATCTTAAATCTTAAAGTCTGCAGCCAGGATGCCATCATCTTGTTTCCGCTCCATGAGGTGTAACAGCTTGCTGGCACCCAGTTTTGATGAGTTCTGAGTTCGGTATGGCTGGAAGAACATGGAACCCTCATCCCCATATCCCCTTGAAGATCCTTGAAGTATCTGAAGTGAGGCCCGCTGGCAAATACATGGTGAAAATTCATCCATTCTATACTGAATCTTTTACACTTGGATGCTGAAGGAAACCCTTCGCAGGTCACTCAGTGCTAATTCATCAGGGCTCTTCAGAACAAACATCGGGTCCCAACAACGTTGGCACCGCCCACCGCCCACGCATGGCTCTGCATCTGAGACTCCATTTGCACATCTACAGGTTTTGGAGAAGCGAGTTCCTCTTCTTCTTGCCTCTCTCTTGATAGGGCTCTGGCAGAAAGCGGTGTGTCTCCGCCTCGTGCGGGAAAGGTTTCAACAATGTAACAATGGAAAGCAGTTGAAAGCAACTGTAGTGAATTCAATTAGCCCATCGTCCGAATCTAGGACTGCTTGCTGACCATTGAAATACACAGATTCTTCAAACCAGAGTGTTTCATGTGTTTGATCTGATTCTTCTGAGCCTATTTCCAATTTTGAGTGGTCAACACCAAAGCGCTTCAGCACTTTGCAATCTTTATACTCAAACAGACCCAAAGAACTGGTGCTCACCGTACTCACCATCCTTTACGGATCCGTGACCGCGCTCCATTTGCTGCCTTGGCCTGTCGCTTTCATTGCTCCAGAGGACGACCCCATAGGTACCTGCAGAGGCTTTGTGGCCAGATAGCTGCGATATTCCCATGTGAGCACATTGTGCTCCTTAGTTCAGACCTGATTGACTTATTGAACTTTATTGACCTTATTCGCCTTATTCCACTGTCATCTCGACAAGTGTCATGAGTTGTCATGCACCTACTGTAGGATCGGTAGGCAACAAGAGAAAAATGGTGTATCCTGCAACAACATGGAGCTTTGCAAACCCGATTTCTTCAGAATACTGTACTTTGATGCTTTTGAAGCACAACGACTTGGGTATAGGGAAACTGGAAGGCTGACGTGGATATTAATGCAAACAGTCCATCTGGATATATCTGGACTTTGTCAAATTTATAGGGCCAAGTTTGGTAGAAACAAATTCAATCAGCTTCTCCAAGTTCTCACCCCTTAGCGTTTGAGGATGACCCAGCCAGTGCCGTGCCTTCGGTCGAGGCTGAGGGGATGATGCGAATGGGCCGAATGGCCTACTGCGGATACAGTAGAGCTGAATGTGTCTGACTTGTATATCTTGTATAGTTGCATGAGTTGCGTGCATCTTTATCATCTTTCAATGAAGAATTACACGCTATTGGAACTATTGTAACTGTGTGTGCAACACATTTCTGGACCTTTGGGTTTGTCATGCACAGCATATCACAGCATGGTATGGCCAAATCTCAATGGTGCTTGAGCCACGTGGCTATGACGTCCAATTAAATCAGGCAATGGGTGCAATGAGCGCCAAACAGTAGACATGTGATGAATTCTGTGCTTTTCCTTCATCATCCTTCAATCCTTCCGGAATGGTTCAATAGGCCTGGCATCAGATTGAAGTTTGATCTATTCTATTTGGCTATGGGTCAAAACCCTGGTACCTAGTGAACCCCAAAATAGCTGGTAAATGGATGTTCATCCCACTATAGTAATGTATCTATAGGTATTGACCCATACCCATTTGGAGCTTCAGATTCTCTGCAGAAACCCCCCTGGAGCCATGTCCACACCTATGTAGTGGTGCTGGAAGCTGCAGACATCTGCGCGCACATTCGGACCATGGCGTAGTTCCCAGCGTATCTTCACTTGTATGATGTCAAATCGCTGAAAGAATCAGAAACTCAAACGGTCCCAGAGTATCAAAATGTATCAAAGTATCCATCAATTCAAGTAATTATATATATTATATATATATACACATCCCATTCAAAATTAGTTTGATGATTTTCCCATTACAACGCCAAGACAAATGGAGTATGTAAATCAAAACAAGGATGTTCCCAATTTATAGATGGTATGCCCAATCAAAACAGATAGTATTCCCATCAGCCAGAACCCTTTGCACATAAGATTAAACATGATTAGCCGTTCTCAACCGTTGCCATTACTAACCATCAGATCCATCAGCCATTTATTGGATTCTCCAGCCATGTTTGACACACCTCTTTGAGCATCCCCAACCGTCGACGTCTCCAGGTGTAGGCATTGCAAACCTGCGATGGAGATGTGGCTGAATGGAACCGAGCGCGACAAATGGCGATTTCATCATTTTTTGGGGGACAATGATGGATAATGGGGATATTTCTTGGGATATAAGGCATGTAGATATATCTAAATAATTCCAAATATATACTGCATATGCATGCATATACTATATATATATACGTATACAATAGTCACATGTAAGCTACATTTTTTGAGGGGAGCCTTGAAAATGTACGCTTACATTTTGAAGGTATTTTGAAGACCCTCCCCACAAAAACGACACCTGGGGGACGTTCAGCGACTTACATTTAAGGGGGGGTCCCAAAAAATGTATCTTACATTTTGGTATGGTCCCCCCTGAAAAGTAGCCTTAAAGGGGTGGTGATTATAATATAATATATATATATACATATCATGGGGATAATGATGGATAATAGGGATATTTCTTGGGATACACAGCCTACAGTACAATGTCATGGTGTGCCTTAAAATGGGAAATTACCCCAAACAAATCCAACAATGGTAATTTCAAGAGGAACATGACAATAAACCATGTGGGGTTGGCTTTCAGACAAGCCACGCTTTCTTCTACCAGAATAGTAGAAACAAAACCAGTCGAGATCACATGACTCTTCCGCCAAGCAACTTTCTCTGCCATGGTGAATGGTTGCCAATTTGCTGCCTGCTGGGAGAAATGGGGATGGTCGCACGGCTTCAAAACAGTGACCAGGGTGAACAAAAAGTCAAGTGCTGAGAGCATGTCAAATGTCTGTGTTACAAAGGCTTTTCCCAGTCTTTGGCTTCATTTTTGCTTGGCTTCATTTTTGCTTTAACCACTCTCCATCGACAAATCAATATAATATAAATATATATATATATATATTCACTTTGCCCTGGGTATGGCAGTTCCTGTAGCTGAGGCATTTTAACCACTACCCAAAGCTTTTTCATCGCTCCACCACGCGCCTCCATCGGCACTTGCCTACAGTCGGGGACTGTCTTAAGAAATTTCAAGAAAGTAGACTCTATTGTTTTTGGGAAGTAAATTATTTCGACCCTATTTGTCAAAGTACATAATATTTATATGGTCGGTTTTATATCATAATTTCCTTTGTGTATTGCCGTATACCTTTTTATGCCTATACAGGGGAACAGGGATGATCGGGATGCGGGAGAATCTGCTGGAGCGAGTCTATGTGCCAGCCGCATTTCTTGGCCAAAGGGTCATGGTTAAGAAACATTTTGGACTCTAACCCAAAAATATGTATTCCTTACAACATCTTATAAGAAGCCTTAGTTGTAGTGTCATCGCAAGAACTGCTGAGGAGTTTTGAACTGGACATCTGAACTGGTGGTTTTGGTTTATCCATGGGGTGTAACACCAAAGTGACCACTCCAATGGGGAAATGAAACATTGATAAACCATGCAAAAACAATATATAAACCCTGAAATTCCCTTTTTGTTCCAGCCAACCCAGCCTGTCATCTGAAGTGGTGGCCGTTGCAGCTGCCTCCATTGGATATACAGGTTTTGTACAGGTGGGGTATACGGGAAAGGGTGGATCCTGAGGCACCTGCAGCCTGTGCAGCTGGTGAGTCGTTTTTTTTTCCAGCCAAGTCTACTGGGATGGGCATCGCGGCATTGCGGCTGTGGCTCATAATCTCATGGCCTGCCAGGCTGCTAGGAGATTGATCGCAACTTGATGAAACATGGCATGTACTACATAGTTCTTAGATTTTCTTAGTATAATTTGTTCATATCGATCATGCATCCCATGTCTGCACCGGGACCTACCGGGACCCGCCTCAACTCAGCAGTCTGAGTGCATCCTCTGGTTTCGGTCGGCCTGACACAGCCCTTGCTGCCGCTTTTCGTTGGGCACCAGCAAAATGCAATGATACAAACACCCTCCAGTAATCAAACGTGGACGTTTCTAGATGGAGCTTTCTAGACGGGAAAATCATCCGAGTGAATGAGACATTTTCCAGCCTTTGATGACATCAGATCAATCACAGTACCCTCAGCAACCAACTGGAAGCTCAGATGCTGACCAAATGCAGCTTTGCTGTTGGTCACCAAGACCTGAGAAAAAAACTGCAAAGTTAGTCGTCCACCTTTGTTTAAAATCATTTATATAAGTATATTTAAGTCATTCCATGGTGGTTGGAGATTCCCAGTGGATCATGGTATCCCAATTATATTGGCAGTTCATGGATTATGATTATGGTATCCCCAACTAATATCACCGGGCTTTTCAACATGGCTCATTCGTTTTAAGTCTAAGGGATCCTTAAGGAAACTATATACTCAAAACATCTCAAAACATCTCAAAACTATGTGGGGTCGACCAAAACACGAAATCTCCACCTGCATTGGATCTCCTTAGCTCTTGACTGGTCGCTGCATGAGCTTCGGTTCTAGTGCGACAGCCTTCAGGCCATGAGGCGCGAAACTGTGCGGAACTTTGACACCTTCCCAGTTCCACCCCCCAAATCATGTGGGATTCACTGAATCATAAACCATCCACAATGGAGGTTTGTTATGGTTTATGATTGACTATATACTCAGTATGACTGGGATATCCGAAGATGTCTGACGCAAACGTGTAGCATTGCAAATTTCAAGAGGAGTTGTTGATGGATGATGGAACTAGTCAAACAACTTCGAAATATCTCTTAGGCTACAGACAGTACATGAAATCATATTCTTGACCGACACACCCTCACACTGCAGATGGCCAAGAGATCTCCAATCAGATCCAAATACAGCATCAACATGCATCAACAACAATAGTGAATTCCCAGCTCAAAAAGCTGAAGGTTTAGGGGAATTATTCCATGGCGATGGGTTATCCCCCAAGCCTCCAGAATCTCATCCAGGGATTCTCCCTGGCAAGCCGTGTCCGTTTCGCACGGCTTATCATCAATTTCAATCGATAGCTTTACAATAAGGGATGAACAGCCTTCAAAATGTAGCCTTCAATTTATAGAATTTGACCACGATCTGGTCGTTGTTCATCCCTCCAATTCCTCAACGGTAACCTCCTAAAATCAGAATCACTCATTGGAAATGACATAACAGCACGGCCACAGTGACAAAACAGGTGCCGCTGTTCCAACTACACCAGAATCTCTCTTGGGCGAAGCATTAGCCAACCTACTGTCATTGCTGATGCCTTTAATATCCTTCAATTAGCGCCTGGCCTCCTTAAGGTTCAATATTTTCATGTTTTCACAGTGCAGGGGGAAAGGGGGCCGAAGTATTGGTTCGGTGATTTCATGAACCAGAACCCTTCATCTCGCGAATGGAAAACCGTCGTTTCTTTCAAGGAGAGGATATCTTAAAGTCTCTTCCGCCAAGCTGCAACGTCCAAATCTCTGCACAGAGTTCCTTAGTCAGCCAGTCAGCCAAACACACTAAAAAATACTGCCCTCCAAGTTTATTCGGTAAAGCACGGTCTTGGACTTTTGACATCTTTTCGCCAATCCTGCTGCCTGCGTTGTACGTCAAATAAACCTTGTATTCCCTGGTATCAGCCTGCAAGCGAGCACCTCTTAATGGCTGGCTTACATGAGCGTTCATGAGACTTACGCAATGACAAGCAGTTGCCTTGCCGTGTTGTTGTTCCCAGCCAAAGTTTAGTCATCAAATATTTGAAATCCAACATGTTTCAACAGAAAACCATGTTGAAAAAGGATTCACCTAATTGTGCCCCTTGCTGGCCTCATGCCTTGCAAACAGGCATCTGGAGGTGAAACTGCCATCGCTGGCCTGAAGCTGCTGGAGAGTATTACGGCCAACGTCCTGTGCAATCCTGTGCAACACATGTTCAAACAACGAGACCGAGACCAACCACCAATAGAATCATACAGGTATGCGCGAAAAGACACGATACATACACAAAGAAACACGTTCAGGTGAATAATGTCCGCAACACATTCTATCCGGCCACCATAACCATCCTGGAACACACCAAAAACATCACTATATTAAACATTACTAAACATTACGAAACTATATAGGTCCCGGTCCAGGGTATGGGCAAACTTCGCGCCAAACATTTAGGTTTCGGCCAGCCTTGAGTCGTGCTGATAGGACTTCCAGTTCACTTAACGTCAGTGGGTCCTGGAACAGCGACTATCAGAGACTTTCATTGGCTTTGATTTTCCATGGAGATGCGAAGGATATTCAGTACAGTATGTGTTGTTTGATTTCTGGCTCCTCATTGATGCCTGCACAATCTGAATATATTTGAATCAAACAATTAGGAACCCGGCAATCGCAACGCATTCAGGCTGGGCAAAGTAATCACAAGGAATCCAAGAATCAAACAACATCCATTCTTGTGCTTCTACCGCTTCTATTTTCCACCATTTTGACAATCATCAGCGAATAGAATATGTTTGTGTATACTCTGAGAAACACATCTGGCTGCATCAGAAACACCTTCATTGCTGTAGTCATTTTCGAACGAAAATTGGAACCCCATGGAACCCCCATTTGCCGGAAGGGACTTGGTATGACTTGGTATGACTTGGTATGACTTGGTATGACTTGGTCCAGTCCTCCAAATAGCGACGTTCCACAAAGTCTGCCCCACATGACTCCAAGGCCTCCACGTGTCGACACCGGTCCTTCCATGTCCTTCCCAGATCTTCCCAGATCTTCCCAGGTCAGCAAGGCGCCTCCTTCAACGCCCGGCTCTTTGAACAATCTGGGTTGTGAAGCAACAACGGCTTTTGCAGCTGCAAGGACTCGCACAGACCTTTCTGGGACGGCTGTTGGGATACTTATACCTGGTCAAGGTGTCTCGGATGTATTCATTGAAATTGGAGAGCCCTAAAGTGGATGGTTCATCTACCAAACAGTGATCAAAATCTGCCGGAGTCTTGACCGTTTTCTCATTTTTCTCTGACCGACGGGTTGACTGATACTTGAAGCTCAAAGTACCCTGCCAATGAATTACCAAGCGCTAGAATCATCCAAGTAGTTAATTGGATAAACTATAAATATTGATAAATATTGAATAACATACTGTAGCACCATGTAACACCCATACACCTCCCCTATCAGCAAGACAGTAGGACTATTTTCTCGGTCAACGTCAACATGGAGCTTCCGGTTGACGCGCGCCACCTTCCTCTCGAGATACTTCCTCCAATGTGTGCTTCACCAGGGTGGTTCCTGGAACTGGGAAATGACAATATGAAGGATGCCATGGAGAAAACCATGGAAATCTCTGCAAGAAATCCTACAGTGATATTGATATCATTTGATATATCATTTGATATCTACAGATATTCCATGATATTCCCAAGACAAACTAGGCATAACTAGGCCCTAGACATCCACCGCCATTACGCCACGATAAAATCGCCTCGGAAGGAGAAGTGGCCCCGGAGCATGGCATCCTCAAAGACTACGCGCTCGTACCAAACGACATCGTCTTCAGGCATTTCGTCCTAAGGTCATCTAAGGTCAAGATATGTCAAGATATGTCAAGATATGTCAAGATATGTCAAGATATGTCAAGATATGTCAAGATATGTCAAGATATGTCAAGATATGTCAAGATATGTCAAGATATGTCAAGATGGTCCTTGGCATACCATGGTATCCCATAGATCATATCATGGTTACAATAAGTTACGACATGTTGCGATGGCTTCCAAGGTTCACAGATGTTGTTAGATGTTTATTACATTTAAAAAAAAAAACACTCTGCAGCGATGCACACATCTCCTAGAAGCTTCATCTAAGAGCTCACATGGATCTGTTCACGTTGGATTCAAAGTCTGCGGAAAATGACAGGCATACCCTCTGGCTGTGGAAAATCACCATTTTTAGTGGTAAATCAACTATTTCAATGGCCCTTTTCAATAGCTATGTAACAAATTACCAGAGGGTACCTTCAAACTCAACTGGACATCAGTGAACCGCCAAATGTCAAAGGGTATCTCACCTTTGCCAAACCAGCCAATAGGCTCGAAATCGTCAGTGGCTGCAAGCGGAACATCAATGTTTGGGTGCAGTCCTTAACACCAGCAGGATTGTACCAGTAGGGATCAGTAGGGCAAAACTCGGCTGGCGTCCGGTTCACCGAAAAACATGGTCGATATTCGTGGGAAAGGATGGGAAAGCCAGGGGTTGAAAAGAAACACGTGCCAGGATTTTCAGACTGAACCACAAATTCAGGAGCGGAAAACCCTCTGGGCCAAGAGTTTTCCATGCCATGCATCTCACTGGCCCCTTGGGTTTGCTTCTTCCCCCCGGGTCTTAAAGTTTGTTCAAACTTCTTCCAGATTTTGCCCTCCTAAGGTCCTAAAGTAAAAGTGTTCGCAACAACTACATTGAAAAATATTGAAAAATAATCTATTGGTTGTTCCCAAGATCTCATTTATTGGGTGGTAAATTCCCAGTTCATGGAGCAATTATGTCATGTCAGAATATTCATAATTCCCAACTATATAGCATCTAAATGTATAATTACAGGTGTAGCCAACATAAATCAACCAACGCTCCAAGCCGCTGTAGAGCATCTGATGCTCTCGGTACTGCTCTCCCAACTCCACAGCAGATGCATGTTGATCATCGAGCTCCTCCCCATGAGATTGAATGTGAGGTCAAGCCTAACTTGGATCTGAATTTTCATCGACTTCTATCCGATGATTGCAGTTGGTCTACTCAGCATCATTCCTCCGTGCAAGTTGCATAGCTTTACCTGACGGTGTTTGTTGTTAAAGAAGTTCAATGTTAATACATTTTGTATGAGAGCTACATTTCACAGCGGTGCCATCACCATGGTCACATCCATTTGAGAGGTTCCAACTCTCTTGAAATGATATAGACAACATGCACTCGCTACCACAAAGAAACGGTACAGCATAACTAGATAATCTTTAGTCTGAAGTCTGAATACAAATTGTGACATTCTTCAGTCAAAACTACTTCATTTCAGAAGTGGCTTGGGCAAACCTTGGCAAATTCTGCATCTCTTGACTGGAAAGGGCCAAACTGTGCCAAGCTGCAATTTGACTCCCTGGCTAAATTCCATCACGTGGTCGCAAAAATGACGCAAAATGGGCCCCACATGCAAAATGAATACTATGGCCGTGCTACGTAGATAGACATGGTCTTGGCCCCTTTGGCCTTTCAGGTCGGGATGGAACACAGGCAAATGCTCTCTGTTTGAAACCTTCCCTGGAAAGGGAGTGAAGGGAAAATGTTCCCATTTAAACACATCTTCCAGTCGGGTCATTGTCCAATCTTGTCTTTATAACTATGGCAATCCCACTATGGAGGGCAAACCAAAGAACTAGCTTGAATGTTCATCCCCTCTAGTCCCATCCCCCGGTGCACATGAAACACCCACATTCAACAGCTGGGACTCAACTCCTGAAACTGGAAAATGCCTCGCCGCCGCAGGCGGCGCTGATCCAGCGCCAAGTGGGACCGACAAATTTGCACCGCGGCAGCCTCTGGAGAAGCACCTCCCGAGGCATGATGTCCTACTGGAAAACTGGAAAAAAAAACATGAAAAACATTGAAAAACCCTGGATTTGGAAGCAAAAACTCGTGTTTCCTATAAACGATCCTTAAATCAATCTATTGAAGACAGGACAATGGCACTGAATCTCCTTGAGCTAATTCGGGGTTCAGAAGGCCACACCAAAAGTGGCCAAGTTGTTTACCTTGCCATCTGAGCACAAAACTAGTCGCAAAAAAACATCCGACCCAACATATATAACTCCATATAACTCCCAGAATACATCCGACCCCCCTTGCAGATGTTGCACCAAATGTTGCATCTCCACTGGGGAGAGCAATCGCTGTGCCTGGTGCGCTGCCCAACAGCCCAGTGATGCGTCCGCAGAAGGCACCGCTACGCCAACGACCCAACAGCACGCGGCTGTCGCGTACAACCAGGGTCTGTACCAACATCGCCATGGGGACGGCGACCCACTTGCAATCCACAAACCCTCCATGATGCAATACCTATAGTTGGTTTATGTTGGTTTGATGAGCAATACATTTAGGGTCTAGTCTTCATGTAGATGTCACTCTCTGTAAATGTTGACTTGTCAAATATTCTGACACGATTCATAGTGGCTCAAGCAAGCTTCGGCGTAGAACCCTCCTGTCAACATGAAGGCACTTTTTCACGTTTCACGACAAATGGGTTTTAAGAATTTGCTGGCAACAAAAAAGAGCTGGAAGACCCTTTTCGATTAGCAGGCTAGTTTGGGGGTGACCGTTTACAATGTTTGACACAAGTAGAAGATCTTTCAAGATCTTTCCACCAAGGGGTATTTCTGAACTTGAAGCAACATGGCAAGTCGAGTTTCCTGAAATGGGGGTACCCCTAAATCGTCCATTTAAATAGGACTTTCGATTTCCATTTGAAACCAACCTTTTTTGAGGATCTCCCATTTGTGGAAACCCCCAATTGGTGAGCAATGTCCAAAGCATGGCTTTCCTCCGCTTCAGCTTTGCCCCTCAACAATTGCTGCAAGAACTCTCCCCGTTTCTTCCGGCGAAACCAGCATCTTTGTCCACTTTCAGTGCACCGGCAACAATCAACTACCATATTTCTATATATTTCTGGAACATACCATAATTTGGTTGTATCATGTTGTAGCTCGAACCCACATCTTTGGTAAAAACTCCATTCCTTCCCCCATTTTTGGGTCATTTTTTGATCAGCGTCACCCCCATCTGATGGCCTGCACAGCTTCCGCGGCCGCCGTGGCCGCCGTGGCCGGGCTTTCCGGCTCTGCCTCAGGCGCCTCAGGCGCCTCAGGCCTCGCCATGGATTCCCTGGATGTAGTCAACCAATCTTAACATCACGCTCAACATCACAGGATTAAAAAAACAATGAACGTGGATACTTTATGATACTCAATGGATAGATTCATTTATTATAGATGAATATTCCCATGGAAAAGACTTTGAGAGAGGGAGTTTCCATGAGTTTCCAGTACCAGCTAAAGATTGCCTACATTTGCCTACAAAATGGGAATGTTCACTGCCACATATTGCAAGAATTAGACTTCTGGATGGTTTAGGTGCATTCAAATGCCTCAAATTTGGCCATAGAGACAGGATGGGTCGGGTCTATCTTACCCAGACCCCGGTCCATTCTTAGACATGGCAAGAATGGGTGATCCGCTGGAAGTGAAAAGGTTCACAGTTCATTGTGGCTGTACAAAGTATGGCGACCATGCGACCATGAAAATCAAGCACCAGATTGCGTTTCCCGCATGATTTCATGCAGTTCTTTTTTTCACCTGCGCTTTTTTGACTTGATTGTATTTCTTTTGTTCAAGCAAATGTCATCTCTTCCAGTTGATCATTCTTGTTGAGCAATTCTGTTTGGTTCAAACTATTGTGCTGTGCATGAAGTGATCAACTATTCACTTCTGCACAAACCAATGGCTATGTGAATACATTTCATAGATTAATTATGATGAATTCTTGAACACATTGGAAACGTGATGGTGAACAAAGACAGATCCATCGCCAATATGTGAACAAAGCGATGCGCTTTGAGTTTCCCAACCTCTGCATTGCAACCTCTGTGGCGGGTGTCTCTGCCGGCACGTCGGGATTTTCGGGCGCTTCCTGCGATTCCTGAGCTGTTGGGATGTGTTTTTCCAATGGTAAATCTAGGGAAATCTGGTGGCCTGGGTCTGCAGACCTCAATCATCTAGAGACATCCAACATGCGAACATTGACTAACATTTGGAGGTCTATCAGAATCCTCGTTCGTTCCATGTTCATCCCCATGATTGAGATTTGTCAACAGTGCAGCACCAAAATCCTGTGGAATACACCATTTTTCCTGTCCAAAAATCGCCATTTGCGGGCATACACCATTTTTAGACACACCCAAATTATATTATATATATATTATGTATATTTTTTTCCCAATAAATTCACACAGACCCTGCCATTCCACTTTCATTGGTGATTTTCAGGGTTTCCGGCCGCCTCCAGCTGCTCTGCTGGGGGATCTGCCGGATCTGCATCACCTCACTGACCATGGGGATGGAAGAAATCCTGCACCAATCGATAGGTCGTTGATCCTATTAGGTCCTATTATTTATGGGGTTTCAACCATCCTTTTGGTGGTGCAGGATTTCTTCCATCCACAGTAGTACAGGTAAATGGTGATTAGTGAATATTAGAGACTGGATTTTGGAATACCCCGTTTTCAGACGAATCCAGATGGGATTGAATCTGTTCAAAGATGTCGTCATTGCCAGCATGAAGCGCTACTGCCTGACAGGCCACAATTGGTTTTGACCAAACTTGTGTACACTCCAAAGATGCAACGTTAAATAGGAAGTATAATGATGATCCGTTGGACTTGAAGGTAATTACCACATTTTCAGACTAACCCACATATTTTATCATGTATATGAATACATTATATATATAGTGTTATATAGTTGTTTCTGATCATGCCGGATATGATATTAAATTATTATATTATATGTATCCCCACTATGGTTGGTTTTATAGCCTATTTTGATGGTAAAACCACGTTAAACCCATTATGCTTGATTCAATTCTCATTCTAGCCGGCCTGTTCTTGTCATGGCAGCAGCGTTCTCACGAACTGCGGAAAGGGCTGACTGGCTGTCCTGAAATTTCCAGGGATCGATGGATTGGTTCAAGCGAACAGCTACCGGAGTAAACCATTGGTTTTAGATCATCAATGATAATCATCTATAATTGGGTGATTTTCCATGTTTTTACATGTTTTTACCACCATTGAAAAAGGGATCTCCTGCGGATTCTCCCATCCAATTTTGGGAGATCCCAAAACCTGCATTGCCGGCTGCAAAAAAGGCGTCCATTCTGCTTCCATAGAACCGGCTCCATCGGTATCTATGGTCCCAAATCTTTGTAGACTTCCCAAGTCAGATCAAGTCAATCGAGTCAATCCATCTGGGTAAATTATAATAATTCACTAACCTGAAATAAGGTCATTTGGGGATATTTCCCCTTACTAACTATGATTATAGTGAGGTCGCAGTGAGGTCGTTATAATTTACCCAGATCCATAAACGCCCACAGCTGTAAGATAAACGCGTCAGGTTCCTCGATGTAGTGAAGCATCTGCTGCACGCCTGCAACGACATCCTGGCGCTGGCGGATCATCAGGACAACTATTCAAAAAAACACTGGATTTAGATGATTTAGAGAGAGGTACCCAATTTTCCAACATTTTCCAACAAATCCATGTTTTAGCTTTATTAAGGTTCATCAATAGCCGACAGTGTGGCTGCAGCGGCATGTTAAACAACATGCCGCGCCTGGATCTGCAACCAGCGAGACCTGTCATACTCGAAGTCTACCAAGGGTGCATGGAAAGTCAAGCTCACAGTAGCAACCAACAGCTGCTATCCAGGCATATCCAGGCAAAGAGCAGTTCGAAAGTACTCCATGGTATTCCATGGTTTCAAAGCGTCAAAGCCAAAGATGCGACAAAAACTATCAAACATGTTCTCTTCAGTTTTTGAACGTGGGATCACATCCCTTGGATGCTCAATGGATTTTATGCTTTGGTGGGGAAACCAGTGACCAACTGAGTAGCAAGCTGCAAGCTCCGCACAACACGTTCAAGCTCTGCCGCCTTCGTTAATCGCTGTGGATTCCGCCCATCAAAACACGGTGATCAAACGTAGCAATGGGAACTCCCCTCTGAATCTCTGAATTGTTCTAGCTGGGAAGAACAATGAAGAACATCTATAATTGGCTGATGTTCCATTGCCATGTTTGATTAGCTGAGTGTAAAGCCAATGTTTTACCGCAGGGTGTCGGCTATAGCTCTCAATTCAATGATATCCTGAATTGAAGGACACTTGGATCAACTATCAGTCTGAATTCACACAAAATACTGTAACTGTAACAACCATAGTTTGATATCAATTTGCTAGCAATATTAATGAACCATGAAATCACCATAGTTCAACTATGAATCATTTTGAACCCCCATGAAATATCCCCTCAGTATACCATCAAAATCACTAAGCGTGCCTGCTCTGGGAGCCCTGCCTCGCTTTGCCTCGCAGCTAAGGAAATCCCTGCACTAAATGGAGGTTTCAATGTAAAATCATTGAACTTAAGGAGGTTTTTCCATGTATCACACAAGTGATGGGGGGATTTATCACAAAAATTGTTTTGAAAACAAAATTTGTTTATTTGAGAACACATGCTAAAAAAATAACGTGATACACCTCTACAAAATAAGAAATCTAGAAGCACTATACTATGTAGGTATATATATATGTATAGTATACAGCGTAAGATTCTGAGTGCCTCTGTCAAAAGGATACTATAAGTGTAAACATATAATAACATAAATATATTTATATACTATATATAAATATATATACACATTATAGTGTAAATATAGTATGTATGTATTTATATATATATATATATTCACATAGTATATGTATATATATATTATATACATTGATATTCAGATAGTACATATATATATGTATACATCATACACTATAGTTTATCATCATTTTCAAAGGTGCCCAAGTTGTGCTCTCGCTCGCACTTCACGAAAAATCCAGGATCCTGATCGAGGCCTCGTTTGTTGCGTCGCTTCCTGGCCCAAGACAAGCCGACATTCTTAGAATGGTCGATTTCCCATATAAGCACATCGATGAAGTCTATTAACATGGTGAAACATGGTATTTGGGGAATACAATGTTTAAGCAGGTCAAACATAGTATTTGACAAATGCGAAGTTAAACATTGAAGACTAGGGCTTGCATATACAGTTGCATGTACTCTTTTATAATTTATCTACTATTATTGTGATTCTTGTTGTATTGTGTATATATATATACCCTCTGGTAATTTAACATAGCTATTGGAAAAGGTCCATTTATAATTTGATTTTCCATAGCTACAAACAGTTCACCAGAGGGTATATATTACGACATACTCATGGATATGTCTATACATTGCATGGATGATACGAGACGCTGCCACAGCTCCTGTGACTCTGCCGCTGGACTTTGAGCTGGCCTGCTAGGGATGTTGAGTGGACCCTGAACTTAATATTGTTAATGTGAGATGTTGTTAATGGGGTTTAATTGGATTTATTGGATTTTAATGGGATTTAATGGGTATGCTAATGTTCCGTTTCTCCAAACCACTCCGGGAGACTTTCGGAACTTGATGGAACTTGATTCCAAAAAAACATTCCCGTATGATCTTTCAGCAGGCGGTTCCATCGATGTGGCACGCACATCTACGACCAATAAAGGAGCAGAATCCACTGATTTCAAGCTTGGCAGAAGTGCATAAGAGTGTCCCATGGTAAGGATGCCTTGCAGAATCGTGCAATCAGTTTTGAAAATGTTTGAAACGTATTTGCAGGATGTTTGTTGGAATAAGAGTCTTTTTCTTTATAATTCTCTACCTTTCATACAGTTTCAGTAATTACCCCCCTCCACCAACGCCTTGAAACTTCTGCTTGAGTTTCTTCCTCAATGATGCTATGAATGAAGCTGACCACAGATTCAGCAGTCAATTCACTAGGTCAGCACCGAGAACAAGTAGCAAAGTTGCCAAGTTCGTCTAAGTTCCCGGCTACAGGTGCTGGGGTCGCCTTGCAAAAGAAGCCCTATCAACAGAACTTGCAGTCGTTGCTAGTGAGCTCATAACCAAAGCCATGTGGCTACAGAGCAAAACATAGCAAAACCCTGGTACTTTCTTTTCACATCAAAACAGCTGTGTTTTTGGATGTTCATTGCCCACTTGTACAAACACAGGATATGTGCCCACTAGTATTGAATGGTCTTGACCATCCCTAAATGACTCGGAAAGGGTCTGAAAAAGCGGCATGAGATGGAACCATCCACAACGGCATGATCCCGGTGCAAAAACCTCCCTCTACTCGCAGAAACCGTTGTACATATACTATATATATAATACATATATATATATATGATTATGATTGACTATGCATGTATTTTGTATATATATCTAATACATACACACTAATGGATTGGTTTAAGGTTTAGGGGAAATTTAAGGAACCACCCATGGCTTTTGTTTGAAGGGTGTTGCATGCTTTTTGCTGTATGATGCTGTATGTCATTTTCCTCAAACAATTTCCAAGACTATGACATGCGTTGTTTTCATATTATTGACTACCCTCTTGTCAACTAACATAGCTATGGAAAATCACCATTTTTAATGGGTAGATTAACTATTTCTATGGCAATTTTCAATAGCTATGTTAGTTTACCAGAGGGTATTTGACACATTGGCAAGTTTGATGATGGGCACTGGGCATCTCTGAGAGGAGCACGGGCTGTTCACCACCTTGCGCACTTTCCCCTCAGGTCGTGAAATGTGAATGGCACTGCTTTTCAATGGATTGGTTTGGAAACCATAGATTTTCCCATGACATATGTTTTTTTTGTAAATTTTCCCTTAAACCAATCCATTGAGCTTTAGTTTCAGCTTCGCTACCATAAGATCTCCACCTGGCTGTGAAACCGCAGGCTGAGCCTTGGGTGAAGAATCGGTGATCACTGATGCTACCGCAGTAGCTTCTCAGCAGCATGGGAGCCGCTTCTCTTAACTCACTGCGACAGGAAGCTGACTTTGGAATCAATGACTGTACTTGCTCCTGTAATTTTGTGGCACCAGAGTGCATGAAGATTACAATTCCATACAATTCCCATGGCTTGCAAGAATTTTTTTCAGAATCTGGCACTGCACCATACCAGTGATGACCTGTGCATGTCATCTGTGCAATGCTTGTCTGATGGGGGGCCGACGCGTTGTGCTCCATCACGCTCCACCTGTTCCTGTAGAAGGATTGTCATCCATATCAATATGATTCATTCAACATATAATGCTGCATATATATTCCCATATATATATGTGCAAGATCTTCCACACTATTCCCATGTCTGCATATTTGTTGCACAAATCATTGCGCAAACAGCTGATTTTCTGGGCATCCAACCATGATGTCAATTGGTGTCTTGCAAATTGGGCACTGCTTGTCCAGCACCAAATGCCTGGTCGACAGCGACGAAAAAAGCCTGCGACAGCACACCGCAACGGAATCGGCGGCCTGTCAATGTTGCAGTGCCGGCCCTGTAACGAAGCCTCTCCACCTGAGCGATATGAAACCAGATTCAGATGGTGGAAATCACGTGAAAAAGACGTACAATATATATATATACATACATATATAATATAATATATATATATACACACACATATATAATATAATATATATAATATAATATAAGTCTATTAGTATATCTATTAATAAGTCCATTGATAAATCGATGCAAATCTGAAAATCAAATTTTGATGGTAATTGGAGCTGCGTCCAATTCAACCAAATTTGGGCGCTGCATCGAGGCTTCCAAGCTCCACGCCAACTACGTGAAAGAGGTGCATGCACGGAAGGCGTCTAACCTTCAAAAATTTTATGAAGAAAAGCACGGTGTCTCCGCAAAATGCCAAGATATGCCAAGACATACCAAGATATGCCAAGTATCTCAAAGCAGTTGCTGTAGTCTTTTGAGACTTTTCATGCATCAGTACAACACTCTGGTGATTGGATTCTTTGGATCTACCCCTATGACAGAGGCATGCTTGTGAATGATCATTCAAGTTAGTCGAGCACATCATCACTATTTGATTGATGTCAGTTCCGAACAAACTCCTGTGCCTTGTCACCAACTTGGAAGTTTTCCAGGCAAATGGGGCATGCCTGCACAGTGCCATTCATTCCAAGTTCTGGATTCCATGGAGAACTAGAGAACCGCACACTTTCTATCACTTTCTACTTGTTTATATAGAAATCGTTTCTCTCGCCACACTTATGTACAACTTCTTGTCGTGCCGCAGCAAAAGAAAACCAACACCTTCGCAGAAAGATTCCAAGCTTCAGAATCTTCAGAGGTGGAAGTACTCAAAATCCCATCAAGAGATAGGAGCTCATACTGTTCCATTGCAGTCGTCTTGTCGGACCTTCTTTCATAGTATCATCGTTTACGTTGCAAGCGTATGCAAGCGCAGGGCAACGGAAACAAGGACTGAATTGCAGTTTAGTTTAGGAAATGGTTGTCTTGATATGTCTTGAGTTTTGATGGTATGAACTCCTGCAACAACCTTGTGAAGTTCGTCAGCCACGGCCTCATTCTGGAGTCCATCTTCTTCACGTACAGCGACGCTGAGGGTATTCTCCTTGATCAGGAGCGAATGTGTCAGGCTCAAATGGGCACCATCAGCTGGGAATGTTAGGGGCTGATGCACTCAGATTCTGACAACAATCATGGTATGAGTTGCGAAGGGCAAGTCTCGCGGAGCGACTATGTGAAGAACCTCAACAAGAGTGAACCCGCCTTGAGATTAGGCTCTTGGTTTGCTACCAGTTTGAACAAAACAAAACAAGGGAAAAACTCCAAGAGTATCTTTGAAACTGCTTGCCCCTATTGGTATCTATTCACAGCTACAGCCCTTTCGACACATCGATCAGACAGCCGCGTCGGCGCTAGGATGAGAACAATTTCTACAGCGGTATCAAAAGATGAAGAACGACATGAAGGATCTCTGATCCAGGCTTTCCATGTATGTACTGTATGTAGGATATGTAGGTCGTTAAGGCTCACAGATGCTCACAGGCTGATGAGCTTGTGGCACATGCCATCATAGAAGTATACCACATTCGCAGAGTGCTCGCAAGCAAATGGACACCTTAGGAAATCATGGGACAAATGCAGTGGGTACATGTTGAACGTAAACCCAAATTTCAGCAAACCAGAGGAAAGCACTTGGGGTGACACCTTTCAATACTCTGCTGATTTCAATCAGGAGTCCATATCACTCGGTGAAGATTAGGAAATCACAAGGATTTCAACCCCGATGTAAAAAAAAAACCTGGTTGAAGCACCTGAATAGTGTGGCAGCTGAACTGGACACAGCAAGTCGTACTCCAAGGTAAAAACCTCAGCTGCAGGCGAAGCAGGTCTATCAGGTCTACAACTCCATCTGATCGTTTCCATAGACAGTGGCTTCAAATAATTTCAAATATCTCAAATCTTCCATGGACCTGGAGATCCTGGGAGATCCTGGAGCTTCTAAGCAAAAGTCACAAAGAGGATAAAGTCGAGGATCAAGTATAGGTGAACCATGGTGAACCCTCTCGTAACCTTTGCTGGGGAGATCCTCACCTTCAATCACATTCAATTCAAGTACATCATCTATAAGAGAAACATACATGCTACTATATGCTACTGTACATGGTAAATAGTGGCACGTGTAATATATAACTTTTCGATTTGTTTCTGCATCTTTTCTTTGGAAGATACAATATACATCAATATACATATCATGTATATCATGTCACACATTTCGTGCAGGATCTGCTGGGAGCCCATCATTGGTTTGGCCACGGTCACGCGATCCACATTGCAATCGTGTGTACCTACCGAGACGTCACCGAGGAAGTCCACTGGACGTCTGCTGCTAATGGATCCACAGGAGCATTGGATCATTGGATCATTGGATCATTGGATCTGAACTTCAGGAATCAACATCAGTATGAATCTATCATCAGCTGTCAACTGTCAACTGCCACAACATCAGCTTTTTTTCTGCAGAGGCGGTTCACGGAGACAAAGCGTGGGCTGAATTCCGAGTCTCACTCGCGAGCCGGTGCTGTACATAGGTTCCAAGGCAGGCAAGGCCCGATCTCACAGAGCAACAGGCTAGAAGTAGCCAGATTAGCCAGTAGCCATGAGTCGAATCTACCCGCGGATTTCACACCAAGGCTGGCCAACTTGGTCGAACAATTGCAATTTGTGGGCCGATGTTCATGTCCAATGGAGATATTGATATTCCTGATACCCTTCAAAATTATGGCATCATCAGTGTAGATTACCTTGGAAAGAAGCCCTTTTAATCCCTTTTACATATATACACAGTCACGGATTGGCCTAGTGGAATAGAGATATTTGCTTACAAACTCGTACTCCTGCACTGAATTCAATTGCTCCAATGTTTCTTTGCCATTCAAGAGCCCACGATTTGGTTGAATCTCCTAGATCTCCTAGACATTCCGAACTCAAGGCAAATCGTAAAGTTGTTTGTAAATACTTTATAGAGTGAAAGGAAATTATAAAGGTTGCTGGTTTACAACACATCATGTTGCCCTGTGCCGGAAACCCGAAAGCCTTCAGGACTTGGAACAAAATTTCGATGAATTCTCAGCCTGGTGGCTGGTCCAAAACCAGATCTGCATCAGCTGGGATCACCAACTCAAGGCTTGCGTAGGGCCTCCCACATTCTGGAAACACTGGTGAAGAACCGAACATCTTGATACTGTAATTTAATTTTCATCATAATTCACCAACCTGAAAAGTTCAGTCATTTGAGGTAATGATCTTATAGCATTTGCCAAACCATCATTCCAGTGATGTCAGAGCGAGGTCGTTACGATTGATCCAGAAATATAAACAGCATCTATACCCGCCTTTGCCCGTTCCCGTGCGCGTTGCAAGCGCTGGCTTTGGTCCACTTCCACTTTTCGCAAGAAGTCCTGGGGTGCTGTGCTGTGCCCTCCATTCCATTGCAGCATGGCATGGCAGCCGAAACACTGTACCAATGGATCCAGAAATTGACAGCCACAAAAAGAAAGTATAAATATAGATAAAAATGATCCTGAAAAATAACCGAAAGTACGTTTTTCATGGTTAAAACAACATGAAACAACAGCGACAATGCCCAACATGTTGCTCAATGCCAATCCTGGATCCAGTTTCATCCCGCCTCCAAAGGCTCCCAGGCTTCCGCTTCAACATCACGGCCACTTGCCTGATCAGATGCCATAAGGATGATCGGATCATGATCATATTAACCATCATTATAACCATCGTTATAATCATTAACATCTATATTAACAATGATAACAAATCCCAATTTTGATTCAACATGATTCAAGACATTAATGACACATCAATTTGAGAACCTATCATAATCCCAGAGCAAAATATCCATTTCTTGGCGGCCAGATCCTTCCCGCAAGGCCTCCAGCTCGCCTTGGGCGAAACGAAGTTGTAGCCGACAAGTTCCGTAACCTGCCATGGTAAAAATCCCCTGTCAAAATCCCCACATGGCTGAGATATGCAGAGCTTTATGGATGCGAATTGCACGAATCACCCCCCAAAATTCCCCGAAGTATGCTTCGGGATGGATCTTAACAAATTGTTGACCTCTCCACCTCTAGAGGAAGACCATGATCGACAGTGATGGGCATGCCAGGCATTCCAGGCATGCCACTTCAATTCGAAATCCAATAACCTTGTCCAAAAATGGGATAAATATCTCTTCATTTTTACTGAAAAATGGTAATGTTTTGGGGGCACTTTCCCTATTTTGGAAGAACATCTTTTTTACATGTTCCCTTTGCATTTGTGGGTTTAACTCTATGATGGTGTTGTACAATTGGAGGACTGATCAATCCACCTATGGTTGTTGATTGTTGATGATTCACATAGGGCCAAAATTCATAGACTAAATTAAAGAAACCATATTTAGTTATATTTCTATGATTCTAAAGCGTAGTGGTTGATGATTGTTGATATCAAAACCTTTCAAGCCTCCATTTCTTTCATTTTACCACCAAAACATCGCCGGCTCTGCGATAGAGTCCGCGCCCCTCCCGAGAGAAGAGCGACCTACAAGGGGCTTCACAGAGAACGTGATACGAAGCATGAAACGAACCGGAATTCAAAGGAGCTGGAGATTTCAAGGGTGAACTATGGTGAACTGGTGCTTATTTTTAAATGAATTTTGATGTTTTTGTTGAAGTGTGGAATTGTGATTCGAAGAATGATTACAGTGTATCAACACTAATATCAACATATTTATCAACACATATCCACTGTCACGGCGCCTTCGTAAACGATTTCGCCGTGGACTTAAGAAAGACGCCAGCGCGAGATCAATTCCATCATGCCTTGGCCACGTCCATATCACGTGGTTAAAACAATGCCACCGTTCCCAAATTCACCATTTTAATGGGTGGTATAAACTATCAATAATGGGATGATATTCCAAGTTGCCAACTTTGACCTACTTTGACTTTGACCTATTTATTTTGACACATCCAGGTGCCCGACTCAGCGAGCGCCATCGCCGGAATGCCGCAGGGACTTGAAGTCGAAACTGTCGATTCCTAGGACCGTCAAGCCAGACATGGAATATCATGGAATCTCAAATGGATGGAATTGGATGGAATTGGATATTAAATGATATTAATACATGTTGATATATGTTGATAACAGTAATTCTAGATACTCTATGATACTTTGATGGCTAGCTGAATGGATTGCTAGCTGCTGGCTGCACAACTAGCGATACTGGCGCCATCTCGGACCGCGAAACTCCCGCCTCGGCTGGAGAACGCCCTTGCCTCACCTGAACAACTGAGAACGATGGTGAAAGCTGATCCATGTACTGCGCCCTGGAAAGCAAAACCATAGAGCCAGTTCATTTGCACAGCATGGTATATCATAGCATGATGTGGTTCATCATGGTATGTCATTACGTCATATACTCTGGAGCAAATACAATCAAAGAAACTTCAGCCCATCTTCTCGGTCTTCTGGGTCCTGCACCTGAAAGCTTTGAGGAATGTCAACCTCTGACCTGGTGCGCCACCGCATTCAGCTGCGATTTGGGGTCAAACTAACTCACACTATGCGTGAGTCAACATCAGAGACCTGGAGGGACCTACAGTTGTTCTTACTGCACTTTCAGGTTTCTATACATGATACATCATTATACAGTTATACAGTATAGTTCTTGTCTATGTCTTCATCTTTTTAGAGATATCAAATTTTGATACATGATATACATGACCAAATCTGCACAACCGCCGTCGCAGCTAGGAGGGGCACAAGGACTGCACACGTGTTGAAGGCGTTTCTTCCCCAGCACCTGAAACCTGGGGGATGACACGCTGTGGGATGACGCTGGAAATCCCTGTGATGGCTTGATTATTCGTCGCTGTTTCTTAGAAACCCATGGAATTGACATGTTCTGAGTCAGTGTTTACATGTTTTTACCATCCAAGTCTTGGCTGTCCTGAGGTCTTATTTATCTTATTTCTTATCCAGACAGAGGTCTTCAAAAGCTGCTCTTCTTTTCCATTTTGCAAAAAGGAGATGTGAAACCTGGGCGTTCAACCATCTAGCAAATAGTGGCCACAACTCATTTGTCGACATCCTTCGAAAATGCCCTAAGGTTTTATACTTAAATTTGTTGGCTATATCCCAAATTCCTGCCGGATAGATCACACACATACCCTGACTATAGTTGAAAAAAATCCCTGTCATTGGATGGTATTTCACTTAAGTTACAGTATTTTTTGGGGGGGATGATATCTCCATCATTGATTTCACCAGTTATGTCCGGATATGTTTTTAACAGTTCAGCAACCTGAATACCCAATCATCACTATCATTTCCAGTGACGTCATGATGACGTTGTTATAGTTTATCATACCCCTATATTTTATTGGTGAAACCACCACTTCATCATTTCAATTTTGGCAGCGCACATTTATGGTTTCAATTCCCCAAATTTATGGTCCCAGTCTCCAAATCTATGTGATGTATCAGTACATGCAAGTTGATTATATCTTGAAATTTATGGCTTATAGAGGTCATTTGGGAAACCCCATGCCACAAAGGCCACAAACCTACGTACCACTTACTACCACTTGGGGGATGGTTTAAATACCCATAAAAATGGTGATGACTTGGGCATGGTTTATGACATGGGCTTTACCACATTGGCTTTACCGACCTCCGAGCGCCAGGGAGAAAGTGCTGCCAGTTGCTCCGAGGCAAAGCCCACCTGGAAACGTTGGCGAAACATGGGCGAAACTGGGGAAGCCAACTGACAGGAAACATGCCCCCCACACTTTTCGACCCAAATGTTCAGTGATTTCCCTATCATAATAGGTTGCCACTTTTTGCAGCTACTGATTACACAAATCCCATTCTTCAAACTAACAATGATGGTGAAAAATTGCAAAACGTTTTGTAACAACAGTATCATGTGATTGATTGGTGACTGTGGGCACCAAACCATATTTTTTGTTTGATCCAAAAAATGCATATGTTTTTCCCTTAACCACATCCATGTATATATCCATTTATGATATGTATGTATGTGTATATATATACTATATATATATATACACACTATATATTCATATACTACATATATATTATACATATAATATAAACGTACATCTGCGTGAGAAGTCATGACAATTTCCACCAATCTGGAAACCACTCTGGATGGGTGTGCCCTCTGGCAAACTACCATGGCAATCGGAAAGTTGCCCGTTTGTGCATGATCATCATGATCATCATGGGATTCATAATGATGTATAGTCCCACTGCTTTTGTTGATGCGTATTTTTAGAAACAACACATGATACACACGTGGCATAATTTGTCAATCGTCCACACCCACGTAACAGGCTACAAGAATCTGCGAAACAGTCGTTATGAAGCTGCGATAAACTAACCGTGAACTCCGAACTCCGTTGTGTCCAGACATGGGGTAGGCCTTAATCCCATATTGTGGGTTGGCCTATTCCATCCATTTCCATCCTATATTCCCTTACAACCAGGTATAATCAACATTTTAGTGTATCCCTATTTCTTATCTACAATTAAAATATAGCAATATCATATCCTATAATATCCTATTAGGACTATAATATCCTATAATATCCTAACGTATCCTATAATATCCTACAACATCCTATGACATCCTATGACATCCTACGACATCCTATAACATCCTATGATATCTATCTATATATATATATATGTATGTATATATATATATGTATATATATATGATCTCCATATCAAATTTCACGAGCTGCTGGGATTCTGTGATTTTTAGGAAATATTGGATGTCAAGGTCAAGATGCAATATTTGGTGCAGTGTGCGCGCGCAAGGGTCGCACGGAAAGAATTACTTTACTTCGTGTGATCCCCACCATGACATTTATACATTTTGGTACTGGCAAATCTTCTGGCATTCTATCTGACATACCTTCTGGCATTCTATCTGACATTCTATCTGGCATACCTTCTGGCATTCTATCTGGCATATCTTCTGGCATTCTATCTGACATATCTTCTGGCATTCTATCTGGCATAGCTTCTGGCATTCTACCTGGCATATCTTCTGGCAGATGTTCTGGCATATCTTCTGGCATTCCATCTGGCATTCTATCTGGCATTCTATCTGGCATATCTTCTGGCATTCTATCTGGCCGTTAAGGTCCAGCGGTGCACACTGAGCTGGGCAGGTCCCCGGTTGAGGTCCAGCGGTGCACACTGAGCTGGGCAGGTCCCCGGTTGAGGTCCAGCGGTGCACACTGAGCTGGGCAGGTCCCCCGTTGAGGTCCAGCGGTGCACACTGAGGTGGGCAGCTCCCAGGTTGAGGTCCAGCAGTGCACACTGAGCTGGGAAGTTGGCAAAGAGCTTGGCGCAGAGAGTCGGCGAAGAGAGTTGGCAAAGAGCTTGGCGAAGAGTTGGCAAGGCGGAAGTGCAGGTGGAAGTTGATGCAGACATGGTCGAGGAGAAACTGAAGGAGGAGGCGAGGAGGAGGACGAGGAGGAAGAGGACAGCTAGTCGAGGAGGAGGAGGAGGACGAGGAGGAGGAAGATGAGGCGGAGGAAGAGTGCTCTGATAAAATCTAACAACCCTCGCCTGGCAGGTGGGGAAAAAACAGCGTCATGGTTTGCACGGGTTTGCACCGGATCAGCCTTCCATAAATGGAATTGGTCCAATTAATCGTTCAGAAAAATGGAAACGGCCGGAAACGGTTGGAAACAGGAGCTCGTGAAATTTGATAAAGCATAGTGTCCCCAGTGACTCAGCTTCGTGGCCTCCTCCATGACCAAGGACAGCAGCTCTGGCGCCAAATGTCCAGGCCGAGGGTTTCGAGGCGCCCTGATGGAGGCTACGCGATGCTCAGCGAGTATCACAAGAAGTGTACAGTTTCGCCACAACATCGAAAACTATATCTATAGTCTATAGGTAATATGAGTAATACATGTGAAGAATCGTGAAGATATGTCATATAATTGTCATACACATATATAATCATGTCATATATGTAATTTAGCTCTTTAACTTGACTTTGCAGGAAACATTGATACTATTGATGTCTGGCACTGGGTGCTCGACTCAGGCTGGCAAGGTGTTGGTGCCTTGGTTGTGGGTCAAAACTCTGGTACCTAGTGAACCTCAATAGCAATGGGTTTTGACCCACCCTCATATGATTATATGTAATTACACTGGTAAATGGATGTTCATAAAGGAAATGACGACATCAACCAGCAAACATCATCCTATGGTTCTTTGCTGGGCTGAGACCAGGATCTATGCTGACTTTTGCACACTTTCATCAGAAATGTCCCAAATATTGCAATGTCCGAGTCCATCACTGATTCTGCTGGCACTGCAACAGACGCGGCGCGGCTACCTGCTGTGTATTCTCCAGCTGGTCGCAGGTGGGCTTAAGTAACCTTACATAATTTTTGCTGTTCCAACTTCCAACTGCTATTGGTCAGATATCCATGAAACACCAATCAACATCATTGAGTATATGTTCATCATATCCAGAGAGTGCTAGGATGGATCGCACCTGGTTGGATTCCCGCCATCTCCTGCCGTTGCCGTTGCTGGCAGAAAATCATCAAAACAAAATCAACACCCATCAAGAAAAGTCAGAAATACCAACAGTTTCTAACACATCATGAACCAAGATCAATGTATCAAATAAATCGAATCAAAGACTGTAGGCCCAGAGCTTCAAAGAAGTTGGGGAATCTCTTGACTGTGACCCTTGCCCCTAAAACCATGGCGGCCATGACCTCATGCTGCACTTCCATAGCTGCTTGTAGCAGATCAGCTGCTACTGTTGCCTGTTGAGCCTGGCAATGAAAGGACTGTCGAGCTTGGAGTATCGAAGACAATGGATTGAAACTGCAGCTTGTCACCAGAGACTTGAAGGTCTCAAGGGCCTCAGTCAAACTTCACAATTTCACACTTGGCAGAATTAATCGAAACATTTCGAAACCAAATGCTGGCCTCACTCTCAGCAGTCAAATGCTTCCAAGCAATGCTTTCAGCCAGCCTGTTACGCCGCTGGCATTTATGCCTTCACCCCAGTCTAGAAGGGTCGATAAGCAATTCAAAAAAAATATTGGATTATGTATATTTATAATTCAGTATGGTTCAGGACTAAAACAACGACCCACAGCCGTGGTTCTGGAGGTCTTAAGCTTCGACCCAGAGTTTTTCTTTTTACCCATGAATATTAAAACCCACACTCCAATGACGGAAAGGAAGGACTGTTTTTCTGGAAAGCACGCGCAAATTAGTCGAAACATGGCGTAGGTAGTGCAAAGCAAACATCACGTTGTTTCTTTCTGTGACGTGCGACAATTTCAAGCTTTTGTGTATCCACACATATACCTTGGTATAACTTGGTCGTATGTAAGGCAGTCGCCTCTTGGCAGAAGCAGTCTGGTGCATCCTCAGCCATCAAACATCATCAAACATCACCGCTGGCTTCCCCATTTCGGTCACGGCCGGCCACCCAATAAGCTTCCAACAATGTGGCCAGGTTCTGCTCAGAAACTGCCAGGCGTTCACAAAGCTGCACCTGCCACTGCAGATTCAAGAATCCCTTGTCGTGCCAGTCTCTGAAAATATGGGCAAATATTCTCAAATATTCAACCATTTTCAAAGGTCAATATCTTTGTTATAAACACATCTGAACACAGCTGTCACTTTCTGTTCAATAGCCAATAAAAGACCTGGAAAACGTCATCCAATTCTCAGACTTCAAAGCCGTGAGTACCACAGAATTCCCACCCCCAAAATTGGGTATAGGCAAAATATGGCAAAATCAACTTAGGGAAAATATACGAACATAGATGAAAATATATGGGACAATGAAATGATGCTCATATAGAAGTGCTGACTGGTATTGACCCATACCCCACATTTGTGGAATCCAACCAGTCCTGGGTTCCCCAAACCCCAGGAGACTTGGCGGCCATCAGCTCCCGTTCGCGCTGCTGAAGAGCTTCCAGCTCAGCCCGCGTGGCTGCCAGTACCAGACCAGGGAAGGGACCCGCTTCGGCATCGGGTTCACTGGGTTCACCTAGGGGGGAGGGATTGGGGAGCTGCGCATCTACATCAACTGCTAATTAAATCTAATTAACTATATATATATGTGTGAATCTACATGGCAATGAATATACCCACAACATGTTGGGAGGGCAGCAATTCTAATCCTGCAATACCTGACGAGACCGGATAAGAATTACCACAATTTGTTGTGTACATTTTTTCACCAGGTCCATGAGATCTTCAGCGAGCAACTTTTCGCACTCCCTGGGCTTTGAGGATGTCTCTGCGGCCGATCATCCTGCCAAACCATCGAGGTGACCTGCGCTGCGACCGGCTGGATGTGACCTGCGAGGTCCTGAAAGTTGCATCATTTGAGCGGGGACCAGAACTAAGGATAATTACTAAGGGTCACAAAGGCGGTCATGAGCAAAAGTTATCGATTTAGATCATTCGCTGTTGCGTGATTTTGGAGCATGTCATGTCTAACAATGGCTGTTGATTTGTAGATCCATTTCCATTCATCTCCACAGAATTAACAATAGGGGCACTTCATGGTCAGCAGTCTGCTGTCCACTGTGTTGTCTTCAAAGTGCGGAAGGAATTTCCCTCAGACTTGGTTTTTGCACTGTTGCGCGCCTTCTGCTTCTGCAGATTCTGGTCATCTCTTTGGATCATTAGATCAAAGTTATATTCAATGGTAGGTTTCAAGGCCAGGCTGGACCACCCCAAGTAGATGTTTCAACACATTGGCGCAAAATTGAAGTGCGCCACTCCAGGGATGGATTGAGTCTCTGGCTGCCCGGAGCCCCTTTTGGCAATTTTTGGTTATCGCTACGTTATCGATTCGGTTATCGATAAATTCATCTGGTAAAATCAGAAAACATGTGAATATTGTTTCTCAAGCACAGTCGCTGCAAGTAGTTCACAAATATCGCTTTCCATGTTTTGGGCAACATTTTCCACCATATGACCTCGCATGTAAATGTTTCTGCATGAGCCTTTTAGGTTTTTACTCATTTCAACATGTTTAACGGGTTCAACTTGTTGACAACATTAGGTTCATCTATAACCAAATTGTTGGAGCGGAATTATGCCAACGGACAACTTGGACAACTTCAAAGACCAGGGTCCTGCAGTTGGATCTGCCGTAGCTCCTTCAAAGATTGGAGAAGCAGCACTCGCCTTTGAAGTACTTGAAGCTTTGCCTAGAAGGGGTGGGTGGACCCTTCATCTGTTTGCACCAGTTCTATCCCGAGCTCTTCCCAAGTACATCACACATGTCACACTAAAAAAAGTCCTGCCTGTGAGCCTGAGTCTGATAAAAATAGATTCGCCAATGTTCATCTCATGGATGTACCTGATGAATGCCTTCGAAATGAAACAACTACACCCAGGGACCATTCATTGCCCTATGGCGCCCTGCCTCTCTCTCCAACTTTTGGGCTCGCAGCCACCTTTCCACTGTCGCTCCCTCATCTGTTGTTAGGGCCTCAGCCTCTGCCTTGAATCTGTCACCTTCAGCATCAAAGTAAGCCCTTTGAGCATCAGCAAAATCTCTCTGGAGCTTCAACAAGCTGTCGTATCTTTGGCTGATGCTCCAAAGTTGATCCTGGGGGGTGGACATCTTTGACCACATTTGACACCAACCAAAACTAGCACTAGTCAACCACTAGTAGGAGCGTTCCAAATACTGTACAATACATAGATGATATATTAGGTCAATAGTACTACCAGTACCCTAAAATGGATGGCTTCATATTTTAATACCAAATACCTATATTTGTGGGTGAACTCGGTGAACTCGTACTCCTTGATTTTTCACCAGTGCCCACATACTATGCCCATCATCACCGGAGATTTTTGTCTTCGCCGCCTTTGCTTCAGCATCGCTCAGCATCGCTCAGCACTTCAGGATGCCGCTGCTGCTCTCCACCGGGAATGCTGCTGTGCAAGCGATCGGACGGAGCACGGTATGCACGGTGGATATCCATGGCCAGGAATGAAGCATGAGATCGATGTTACCATATAATATATGTAGATATTATACATACAGTATATATCATAATATACATATACTGTATACATATAGTATCCAATAATAGTTCACATATTGATACATATTGCAGCTTACAAAGTGGTGTACCCCACAAATGAGTGGGAAAAAGCAACTGACAGTTGAAACATGTTGAAAGTTGAAACATGTTGAAACCTTGCAAGCGACCTCAAAGTCCAGCCGGGAGATGCGTGATTCCTTCACCATCGCCAGATGAAGCCAGCAGTTCTTGCGTCTGGCTGATTCCAGCTTGAAGCCACGATGCCCACAGCTCTGTTCATTGGACAAATAGATCTGGATGCACTATTGATGCAACATGATGCAACAATGTGTAGCATGTTCTCATATTTTTCAGATTTTTTCAGTGTCACACTCAAACGTGTTATGCCCGTTAGGCAACTTAGCAACAGATTTCCCAGAGCAAAATCTGTAGCCACGGGATGCCACGGGTGTCTTGCACATCTGGTAACGGTAAACATCCACATCCATCCACTAACCGCAGCAAAGCTCTTGGAGAACTTGGGCTGCAAGCGGACCGTTTTGGACAGGCCGCTGTGAATAGGCCATGCTTTGTGGCTCAGTCGGCAAGCTGGTGCTCTGAAGTCAGTCTGCACCTGCCAAAGTCAAAAGTCAGACCAAAAAAAATCCTGCTACGTAATCCAACTGCAAGGAATCTCCAGGAGTATGACAACAAAAAAACAGTGCTTCTTTTGTGGTTCCATGGGCCCCTTACTCACAACCACACCATACCATAGAAACTGCCACACGGACCCTGCGATCCGCCTTCAGGATTCAACTTCCAGTCGCTCACGCGCCCAGCAGGATCTGCATGAGCCTCACGACTTCAAAATTGAATAATAAGGGAAACTATGCAACAGACTGAAGAACTTCAAAACATCTCAGAAGACAGGATGCATCGGATGCATGTGGGTCTCAGTTTCTTGCAAGCTTCGATACTTGGAGATCAAGCGCTGACTCAAGGACTCAAGGGCCACACTTTCATCACTTTCAGAAATTCGATCAAAGGCACCGCAACTTCAGCTGGCCCCAACATGGTGCAATCGTCGAGCACCTCCCGCAACCTCGGTGGCCCAATATGGCCCAGTTGCAACAAATTCGTAATGTCAGGCAAGCTTTCAGCCAAGCAGCTTGCACACAGATGCTCCAGCAAACTCTGTCTCCTAACAGCAAAACTTTGCTGCTGTCAGACCCGCTATTGAATCGATTGATGGCTATTGATGGCTTGATTTGCCTGAGGCGTGACCAGTGTTTTGATTGACAATCAACATGTCAGGACTAGGACCTGCAACCGTCCCAGTTCCCCAAGGATACAGCAGTTCTGTGGCGTGACGGACGCACGCGGCTTTTTTCGAGCCCTGCGGGTGTGAGACTTCTTCAAGCAATTCTGACAGATTCAATTCCCAAGTAAGTAAGACTTCAAGAAACAAAAACTTACACTTAAGTCACTAGAAGTAGTACTAGGGATGTCATACTCGAATCGTGAACGATGTGCTCACTTTGGGTTTGCCATCAGGAGACTTCATTTACAGTAAATGAAACCACTGGGGAACAGCGAGTTCCGCAGACTCAACTTCTCTCCACACCATGTTGCTTTGCTGGCAGAATCTTAGATGAATTTGGAGAATTTGATCTATTCACACGAACAAATTGCAAGATTAAGTCAGCTAAGCATTTGTTTCTTCCGCTCCTCAATTTTGCAGAGCATATCGACACATATGGACAAGCACCGACGCAGCCATGCCATTGATAATGAAGTAGCATGGGATGGTGTATTTGATGAGCCCTGCGTCCTCCAAGGATTTCCCTGCAGAGGCCCGATATGTCGAGGCATAGAGTTCTCTTAGAACCAACCAAATGAAGGCCAGTAGGCCTCCCACTCGTCCATTCACCAAGAAGCTGAAGAGCAAGGTGGAGACCTCCCAGCAAAAAGGGACAGGGAAACACCATGAAGCCATTGGGGCAAAAATGCTGGGATTGACGTATCGTCGAAACATATTATATAATATACAGTATATAAATATACATTCATCATTACAATATATCATAATACTATAGATATTACATGATACTACTGAACTTATGAATATGTTATGAAAGGCAAAGCAGGTTTGACTAACTTCTTGCGCCAAGAGACCATATAGGAGGCCATCTGTTCCACCTGATTCATCTGTGCCCGGCTTGCCAAGTGAACATCCTCTGGCTCGCTGGCCGGATAGTCTTTGTACATCTTGGCACTGAGATTGTGCTTGATCTTCGCTTTGCCCACACCCATGACATCCAGCACACCTCAGCAAATCCCTTCAGATCCAAGGTCAATCGGGATCTCTCAAAGCTTAGCTTGAAGTAATAGTAAGTAATTACCCATAGGATCCATGTATGTTATATGTGGTAACATTTACCATCAATATACCCCAAATGTTAGCATATATACCCTAACCTACATGGATCCTATGGGGTTATAGCCCCTTTTTCGAGAGCGTCTGGAAGAAGTGAAGTCAATTGAGTCAGCTGTGGTTCCAGCTGAGTTCTGGGCTGTAGGACATGACCCACAGGGATAGCACCATGAAGGGCAAGAACATTTCCGCAATGATGTCCTCTGGAAGAGATCCAGGTTTCCGACCCGTCAGAAAAGACAGAGCTGAACCCAACACGAAGTACCTGGCAAAGCTGCAGGAAACTAAACACCAAAAGAATGCAAACAATACAGCCGATCTGAAAACCTAGACCCTTCATCCTTCATGCTTCTGTGTTCACTTTAACAGCACACATATTAATTAATATTAATTATAACACGCTAATTTGGTTTTGTATAATTTTGTTATATCATCCCACATGGTTTTCCGATCCCCCTCCGGGCACATGAAGACAATCGCACCCACTGGAGGAGGTGGAGCCATTGCTGCTGCACCACTGGATGCCACTGGATGCCACTGGAGCCACGGAGACAGCTGCACCGGTTGATAGGTTCTTTTTTCTGTTCCATAGTTGTTTTCATGGTCCAAAGGTTAACATAATTTAACATATGTTAACTGTTAACATGTTGCTTCAACATATTTCTCGACCTGAAAAAGACTTTGTCAAAGGGATTCTAGTGAATCTTCAGGGACTAATTCGTGCTGTGCCACAGTGCCACATGAATCAAAACACTTTGGAGGTGCCAGTCCTCAATGCCCTGCCAGAAGAAGAGATACAAAGGAATGCGCCTGCAGTTAACGTGTCCACTACCACAAGTGTGAAAGGTGCAGCCCAGTTTTTAACACCCAAATTTCAAGAACACATGAAGTCTAGTAAAGGTTGAACATAAATGGAATACATGCTTAGGATATCTTAGGATGTTTTAAAAACTTAGGACCCCAAAAAAATCGAAAACCTGGTGAAATTCAGCACGTTGCAAATGTATTTCAGGGCAGCACGTCACAGACCAACGGCTCGCAATCCCAGGCAATTGGCCAATGTCAGCACCTTTGGGGATCCCCTGGGGTGATTCAGAGAGAACCCCTGGTTTTTTAATGGGAGAAACGTGGAGAAACCAGGGGTTTCATGGGGTTTCATGGGGTTTCTGCATTTTTTTTTCCAACCAATCCATTGAGTAATCCAAGCTTGGAAGCGTCACCAGATTGAACTACGCAGGGTATCCACCCAGGGTTGAACATCCGTCTCACTGGCTGACCCATCAAATTTGGGGAACCACGACTAACAATCATGGGTTTTCGCGTAGTTTGAAAAATCTGCAAACCATAATGGGACATTCACCAATCCTTGTCCACAGTATGAAAAATAGACGGTTGATTTTTCCGGGCAAAATAACATGAAATAAACCACTTTCGGGGCACGTTGGACACAGTTGGATATATATAACTGCTAAAGTATGCTAAAGTGCTAAAACAATCTACTTTGAGGGATTTGGAGAATCTCCAATGTTGGCACATACCGATGGTTCAATGACATACCCAAACATACCGATGGCTGATTTAGCTGAGGTGGAGATTTTGTGCACAGGCAGTGAACAAATTTGTCAAATTCCTCTGAGAGTGTGACGAAGAAAAATCCATGTTGGATAACTCTTCGCTAAGACCTGCAAAGGCAGGAGGAACCATTCACATCCCAAATTCAAAGCACCGCTACAATATTCAAGGATTGCTCCTGCCTGCATGGACTAAACCATGAAACATGAGTACGACATGCAAGTGACGGAGTCCCTCAAAATTGCCCAAACAGTGGCATGGCTACATCATCCTGTAGTCTTCCCAAAACAGATGATCATGTTCAAAATGGATCAAAATTGTATGTGGAAATCCTCAAATGGTGTCCACACTAAAGGGTTCTTACGGTAGGTGTTAACGGCAGGGTTAGATGAGGGTACGCTTTCTAGGGAACGGCATTTTCACTTTAAATTCATTTTTTTCGCATCAAGTTCCTTTGTGAGATGTCTATGTGCATTTCGACTGCGCAGGCTCTCGCAAAATGTGAGTACAAGTACCAGTTTTGGCTCTTCCAAGCGTCTCGTTTTACTAGCGCGCCGTGCTAGTGTTTTGAGCTATGTCACATGTCCATTTCGTGTGGCAAGCGTGGCACTTTCGCAACATCTTGAGGTCTAAAACGTCGTTTTGCATGACAGGTACGGGACATTGGGCACTTTTTCATCGGTGTGGCAGGCATGGCACTTTCTGACGTTGGCAGGCGTTGGTCAAAATGAAGGTGGTTTTGGATGTCATTTTTCGTGGCAGGCGCAGTGTTTGCTGAACTTTGATGACGTTTTGAAACGCAATGTTCATTTTCATGTTGGCAAAATGTTTGTGCATGTTTATGCAATGTTTTGTGAAAATCTAACATGTGTTCGCGCAACCTTCTCGTGACTTTAAGCATGTTGGATCGCTCTCGTTGTGGCCACGTGCTGATTTTAGTTGCTTCTCTTACATCCTGGCAAAGAGATCTCATGAGTTCTGTGGAAGGTCCTTCTACGACAATCTTGAACGAGTTTCATGGTGCAAAATAAGAGGTCCATAAAAAAGACAATCTTGACCAAGGTCCTGTTACTTGATTAGTTGACGTCCTTGTGAGAAGATGTCGTTAAGATCCTCATGAGAGCCTGTAAGAGGGCAATACATGATCTTGTACAGGTCCTTATAAGAAGATCTTGTGAAGATCATGCTGCCATCCTCTAACTTGCATTATCTTGCACAGGTCTGTATGAGAAGATCTTGTGGAGATCCGGGTCAAATCCTCTCTATAAGGTCCTTGCATGATCCTGAACACGTCCTTAACAGAAGATCCTGCGGAGATCCTGGTGAGGTCCTCTCTAGGAGGTCCTTGCATGAAGATCTTGCACATGCCATGTGTTAGAGGTGCTTGGATGAAAGATTTTGTGGGAAGCTGTCGGGAGGTTCTTGTATCAAGATCTTGTAAGATCTTCTCCAGCAGCTGACGATTTTGCGAGATTTTTTGTAGGGGTCCTGGCGTGAAGACCTTGGCCAAGGTCTTTGCAATTCCTTGTGAGAAGATCTTGTGCAGATCCTAGTGAAATGCTGTCAGAGGCCTCAGCATGATCTCGTACAGATCCTTGTGAGAAGATCCAGGAGATCCTCTTGAAATCCTTGAATAGGTCCTTGAATTAAATTCGTGAAGGTGCTCTGCGTGGGTGCTTGTATCTTCTTCTGGGATGCTCGTAGGCAGTTCTTGTATGAAGCTTCTAGATCCTCCATATATAGAAGGCCCTTCTTTGACGATCTTTTGTTTTTTTTCTTAGATGTCCTGCTATGAGGTTCTGGTATGAGGTCCTGATGAGTAGACATATAGCGTTGCTTCTGTGCCAAAACAAGTTCCTGCTGCTGCAGTTACAATAATGTTTAACCTGATCTGTTACTGTTCCGTAGCAGCTACTGTTGCTTGTATCTGGTACATTGAGTTCCTACCCCCCACACTGTTTGGGGTCTCTTGCCAGTGTATTTTTTCCCATTCACCCAGAACAATATAGATGCTAGTACAATGAAATTACAATCATTCATATTTGGAGGTTTCCAAAAATAGTGGTACCCCCAAATCATCCCAATTTCCGGTTAGATTTTCCATCATTATAAACTA
Source organism: Cladocopium goreaui (assembly GCA_947184155.2). Classification (NCBI taxonomy): domain Eukaryota; class Dinophyceae; order Suessiales; family Symbiodiniaceae; genus Cladocopium; species Cladocopium goreaui. Next base: position 505,371 of record CAMXCT020002813.1, read on the forward strand.
TAGTTTTATATCCAGCTATTGGGGTACCCCCATTTCAGGAAACCCAGCGCCTCGAACTCACTGCGAATTGCCGCGCAGGCGGCGGACCAGGGAGCCCACAACTCCAGGACAACCCACCTGCGGACAAAGCTATCCGAAAGCCATGGAAGCCAAAAGACAAAGACGATACAATGTAGTATATATATATATCAACATATATCAACATATTTCAACATGTATAATATACTGTATACTTACTACAATATATTATGTAGGATATTTACATAGAATATTGGCAGAATGATATATGATGGGATATACAACCAACAATTGGAACTAGGATTACACCCCATTTGATGGCCATCAACCAGAGGCTTTTCGGATCTTTTCGGGGTATCCTACTTTGAGACAAACCAACTTGGGGATTCTCTAGGGTTAACGATCTATGTCGCTGGTTTCAACCCATCAGTAGTTACTTAATCATCCCAAGGATGGAAAAGATGGAAAAGGTGGCATGTGTTTGAAATTTAAATAATTACCCATAGGATCCATGTATGGTATATATGCTAACATTTGGGGTGTATTGATGGTAAATGTTACCATATATAGCATACATGGATCCTATGGGTTATGAAGCCACCCAGCCAGTGATTCATCTGAGGTCTGATGAGTGAAGACTCCCCGTGTCACTGACATTCTTTCAACACTTTCAACAATCGGTTCATCAGCAGTTTTGCCATGCAGTTCAAGGTAGCACCTGCTTCCCAGGCCAGCCAGGATGTAGTCAAGTTCCTGGCAAAGAATCATGAATTTGGTTCATGATGAATCATGGGAAATCAAGACAGGAACCTCCCACTCTTTGGCTGCTGACGGGTAAACCATGGCAAGTTTCCCCTTTGAACCCAGTGACTTGCGGACTTGTGCGAGAGGGCCTCCTCGCTATGCACCACAGTCACCAGGCCAGGAAAAGGCAAGGTATGACCAGGATCCTTCAGCGTGGTCGACTGATCCAACTGAACCAGCTGGGACACCAATGTGAGATTCCAGCGCACCTATCCACATGACTTCTGAAGATTTGATGGATCTGCTGTGATCTACTGGGATCTGAGAAGTGAAGGCCTTCGGCTACGGCGACGTCAACACACGGTGCACTTGCTCCTTGCTGCTCTCACCAAAGGATGCTCTCCTGCGTTGAAACGCAGGAAGTTTGAGTCCAAACTGCTATCAAAGACTGAGAAACCTTGAAGCAATAAAACCACAGTCAAATCAGTCAAATCAATATTTTTCTCAGTGCAATATGAATAAAGGAGGAACAACGGAGCAACAGCAACAAACCATCTAATTAAATTAATTATTCATATCAAATCCAACATTCCGGTCTGTGCCACAGAAGCAACGGCAGCTCTCTTGTGTGGACGAGGATATCACCCATGGTGAGATCCGGATTTCTCATCCTCTTCCGAAGCACTTGCAGCACTGCGAAACATCAAATGCGTGCGCAGACATCAACAATTAAGATGCTGTCTCATCCCTGTTGACATCTAAAATACCTAGCATTTGAAATAGCCCCCCTGTAAGTACAGTAGCCCCCCTGCCATGTCCCCAGTCATCCTTGCAGGCCGTTCATTGGGTTCCTCAGCTGCAGCTGGCGTTTGATACCAATTTCCGGATATGTTGTATGAGGATAGTGGTAGAGATCATGGTCTCTTGATGATACTTTAACAATATTTAACATATACTTTGACTTCAGAGTCGAGAAATCAGTAATGATCAGTACCAATTTGGATCAATTTTGTACCTTTGATATCCTTTGTACTATTTCAACAAGACAAAGTACGACCATGCTGAGTCCAAGGTTCCTGTTGGGTTGGAGTGTGAGGGAATTTGAACATCACCTAGGCAGGCTGTGACATTGGAAGACACGGACAATGGTGTAATGTGGGAAACATAAATTCTAAATCTAGAGTGACTGAATTGCTACAGTATCTATTAATATCTTAGAATGTGATTTTTATAAACATTTTATCATGCAATCATGCAAGCAACACTGCAATTGTCACGGAAGATTGAGGATCGAAATCTTCGGAATGGACAACTGGGGATCCTCACCACAGCGTGCCAGGGCAACAGCACATGTAGCAACGTTGGTTAATGTGGTCGTCCAATGGCAGTTTTATGCCGATTTTCAGACTCTCCCAGCATGACCCAGCTATGTTCAGTCACATTTTGCTCAAGAGCCTTGCTGCGGTTTTGTGTTGCTGGTGCTGATGGTGCTGCTCCTGTAAAGCTCCAATCTACAGCTATTTCTGCATAACAACGATGTTTTGGTTGTTCCCCCATGTCCATGCACAATGAAATGACTGAAACTTCCGTGCTTCGCCGCTGGCAAGAGCTGATCGCCACTCAACAGCTCATTTCACAGCTCCACAAAGAGATCCAAATGCCAGCAGCCCTTGTACGAACGAAACTCGGCGTATATGGCGTATATACTTCCGCTGGTAGTATCCCAAATCTTCTGAGGTTTGGCTTATCCCATTGCCTTCGTTGACAGGCTGGGCTTGCTATGCTTGCTCAAGCTGGGGCACGGCTTGCTGCTGTTCCACTCGTTGGCCATAAAATACCTCAGGATTTCACGTTGGGACCCGAAAGACACCAGATGAATCCAGCGGAAAGGGTTCTGTGTCATGACATATGTTTCATCGGGGATGGCGACCATACCCTTGTTTTGGAAACAATCGTAGGACCATTGAAACCAACACTGGAGTTGTGCGAAACTGTGCAAAATCAAAGGGACACCATATGACACGCGGGCGGGGCCTGTGTTCCTCGATCAGGCTATTTCGATTGTCCTCGAAAATGGTTTGAAGCTTGAGATGCCGCGTTCCTGCACTGTGGAAACAGTGACGGTCCATACTTAATATGAATTTCACGCAATGAGTCGAAAATTGGGCAGTACAGTAACCAAAAAACCTTCTGTCACTGGTTGAAAAAGGGATTAGATGCAAACAATCTCTATGAAACCGGTCAGCTATAAGCTGAAACAGAATCATCGATCACCGGTCTGGTGCACAACAAAAATATGACACAAAAACTGTTTACGACACGGTTTCACCAATTGCAGCACCTTCTTCTGCTCCAGCAGCCAGGTATACCTGCAGTGTAGATCAGTGGCAGTTTCATGCGATAATATGTCAATGTGATAATATATGATAATATAATATATAGTATATGATTCTGATGTTCGCCAATGCTCGCCAAATTGAAGTTCTGAGGTTTCATTAACAGAATCGGAAACCAACACATATTCAACAAGAAACCATCCCATAGATAGTCCACTCATTGCACTTTGCACAGGTTTGCATGTGACCCTTGGCATTGACCCAGTGACACTGCCTTCATCTCAAGACCAGGTTGAGTTGATTTTTTGATGCAGCTGATAAACAATCCATAGTCCGCATGAATCCGCATGATCTTGTTTCAGACTGGATTGATAGATTGGCAATGGCATCTCAATGTAACAACATTGAGTGCACAACGCGCGGAATTGCATGGTGTGAGAGCTGGAAAGTCTGCATAGTGGCAGCATGTGGCAACTCTCTTTGGATCAGAACAAGTTCCTTACCCTAAACTCCGCAATTCCACATGGAGAAGTCTGATCACAGGTTGATACGGCCATTTTGGAATGCCGACTGGTTGGTTTCAAGACCTTCCAGGAAAAGAACACACACAGTCAGTTGGGATGATTGATTATATCCCCCAATATATTTATAAATAGCATATAATCCCATAATCATCAGCTCCAATCACAATCCCATAACAGTGTTAGAAGGAGCGGGCCGGGCCTTGCACACAAAGTGAGACATCTTGAATTGAAAACATACCAATGGAGTCTGGCGACACGTTGCTTGGGCAGCACCAATGGAGGGTTCAGAAACAGCCATGGGTGTGTCTAAAAGTGTTGTATATATTATATACCCCACATATTCCAGACATTTTCAGACAAAACCACATGAAATGTTCACTGTTCACTGTATAAGAATATCAATATTCTACTATTTGACAAGAAAGTACACTACAAAGTAGTGTGTTATTGAGCCAATGTGTTGAACATAGATTGGGCTGCTTTCCAGGTCAGTCCTTATCATTGTACATTTCCGCTTAAATTCTCCATCATAGCGTGACACAGTCACTAAATATATCTTCCAATCAACCCAGAGGTCAAGATGTTACCCTCCAGTAAATTAGCATAGACATGCATAGACTAGATCTTGACATTCCATGGAATTCCATCCTTTCCCTACAAAAAACCTCTATAAGTGGTGAAGATCCACACAATTTTGTCCATTGTTTCCCTATGTAAAAGAAATCAAAAGAATCTATACATGGTGAAGTTCCAGATAATTTTCTCCATTTTCGGAAGTTCAGTCCATTCCTTGATGGCCGTTGGCCTGTTCGCCGGGGTTCAGCTGAAAAGGTCCTTCAATGGTTTCAGTGGTGACCAGTTCGGAGACCTGACACCGGCCATCCGAAGCCCACGCGAAGGTGGTGTAGATGGGGCATCCAACAAGAACGATCCAGTGATATATTGTTGATTAATGTTAGTATAGTTATATGATGGTATATGGATCAAAGAGATGACAGCTTTTAAAAAAATGACAGCCACTGCTGCAAACTTGATGCACCAGGTTTGGATGGAGCCATGATATTGGATTCCTCACAGAAATCGAATCAAAACAGAAGGGAGACGGACTAACATAGGCAGCATAGGCCAGTTTGGCTGGGCCCATCTTGTTAAATTTACTAATCTCCAAGAGTAATAGGAGTGGCCACTGGGACGTACAGGAATCGCAGTACTAGCGGAGCCACTGCGCACTTCACCCGTTTTCCAGTTTGCATGGACAATGAAATCCTGCATGCTGGTGATCGTCACGGTAACTTTGTGATCCTTTGTGAGTTTGTGAGTGTTCCAACGAATTATGAACATGTCCCTGCTACAGAATCCTTCGTGTATCATTCATCATCTTCATCACAATCTCACATGGGCTGAGCTCATGCGAAGTGAGAACCGGAAGGGCTTCCCTCGAAGAGCGTCAAACCCCGACACACTTGGCCAAGGGCATCCACCTGACAGGAAGACGAACTGTTGGTGTAACATAGACTGCATTTAAAAAAAAAAAAAAACATCACGGCAAAGCATCCTACAATTATAAACTTATATAAATGGCAATATAGTGCATATGATTAATATTGATTAATTATGATTTTATATGTATAGATATAGTAACAACATTGGATCATCCTTCAGGGCCTCCTTCCTGAGATCCGCCAGCTCAACCTGGCAACTCCTCCGCTCCAAAGCCGTGAAGTTCGGATGGATTTTGTGTCACTTTTTGAACACACATAAAAAAAAAAAAACATATAATTAGCACCAGAGTGATCCCTCTTGATGAATGATTCGTAATAATGAGTAGTGCCCTCATCAAGAGAAAAGGTCAATACCCCCATGCTTATGGTATGTAAATGTATGAGTTTGTTTGAAAAGAGGGTACCGGGTGTCGCAAAATCCTCACCATCACCATCACCATCACAATCACCATCATCATCATCATCATCACCACCATCATCATCATCACCATCATCATCATCATCATCGTCATCACCATCATCATCATCATCATCAGCATCATCATCATAACAAGGGCAAGTTTGAGTGCATCCATGATTTTCAACCAAATATGATTCTCACCAGATTCTCAATTCAAATGGCCCATGAACTGATGATATCCCCCATTTCCTCGGTTGTATTGTATATATAATTATATAATATTAAATTATTAAACATTCATATCTCCCATAGAAAATCTCATGAAACGCAAGGAATCCCATAGAATACCCAAGATGTTTACTCAAATTCACCACAAGTTCCACCATTTTTTCAACCAGCACTTGCTCCTCAGCTGATCTCCACGAACTGCACTTGCACTGACCTCCAGGGTGGAGCCAAGGGTGGTGCCCAAATTTGGACCCCCAAACCATCCCAAATTGGTGATTGTTAAGTATCCTTAGTAGGGAACTCCATGGTTTTGGTGGGGTATCTATCTACAGCAAGTTTGATATATACCCGTGATAAGTCTTGATATGAATATATATATATGTACGTATATATAATTATATAATCAATATCAAAGGTGGGGTGGAGAACGATCAGTAATCATGTCAGAATGTCTAGCAAGAATAATGGGGACGTTCAAGCCTCTAGTAACTCTAGTAGTCCTTGACGACTTTGGTCCCAGCTGTCTTCAAATCGAAGCATATCTTTGGGATATATCCAAAACTTGAGACCATCGCATTTAAACGCAGCACGAACTTGTCTTCATCCACTCATATCACTCTCCCCGAGTTGGGTAGAAAAATACCTGTTGTAAAATCCTGGTCACGTCAAACACAAGTACGGGATCAGAGTCAGATCGGGATCAGAAAGGGCGTCCATCTGTCTCACACTCAAGAGCTCTACGACCTGACATACAACTTGACACTCAAACCAATTTCCAGTATTTCCAGTCAGCCCGACTGAAACGCTTGCAGATTTGGATGCTCTTAATGAATCTTAATGAACCATGTGAAACATACTCTAAACTGAGTTTATAAGGGCATCATGTCATGGCCTGCAGAGGTGCATCATTGACCATCTGGTTGCTCTCCGAGGGCAAACTCCTGGCCGATTGCCTGCGACTGTCGGGGAAGCGATTGTATTGATCCGGCAAAGAACGAGTTCCTTTAGGTACAAGTAGTACTGCAATGATTAATGATTGATTAATCATTAATATTCATTAATTATATATCATTAATAGTGATAGAAACATTATAGTGATAGAAACATTAAACACAAACTTGGGTTGAATGATTGCTGTGGGGCCAAACAACTGGGAAGGCATGGGAATACAGCTACAGGACTGCAAAGTAGCTTGCAACCCTCCGCTTACCCGATAATCCCAGTTGAAAAACAACATGTCTTTCTGTGCGTCATTGTCCGCTGACCAATCCGCACGTCCAGTTGTTGTCCATCCATGACAAACCATGACATGCACCGACCCCCAATGTTTTCCCCATTCAAATGGCCATTAAATCGGTATGTATATACCATACCCCATTGTTAGACAAAGCATCAACTATCATATTTCTGGGTTAAACACATCATCAATCAGTAATTCCCATGTGTTCTTTCATTAATTGCCATTAAATTGCTGGGTAAAAGATCCCACTAAGAAGTTGTTCCATGTAATTCCCATGCTTTTTTCATTACATCTCCATGAAATCCGATGAAATATCTATGAATTCCCATGCCTTCCCATAAAATATCCATGAGTTCCCTTGAAATGCAAACAAACAAAGCCATGCCTCCCATCTTGCTTCAACAAAGCCATCTCTGCAGTGGAGATTGGTCTGACCTGGACACGGTGGACACGGTGCAGATTTGGTCAGTTGCATGGCATTCATGGTGGTATGGTCATCCATCCCATACTAATCCAAACATCATGGATCATCACGGGTATATAACATGAATATACATGAACTAAATGAATCAAAATGATGATTGGATCCCTTTTTTTGGGGATGACTGTCCCCCTTTTGCCCCTTTTCTGGGACAATAAAGCATGGTTTCACCATGGCGCATAGGATACCAAGGGTTGGTCAACCAGAGTGTGCCCAAACACGCAATGAGACGCGAATCCCCTGGTTTTTTATTTCTCCGATTTAGGTTTGCTATGGTTTGCTAGAATTTACCCTCTGTCAAACTTAAATCTGGTGGTCAAAATTGAGAATGCTACTGATTGGTGATCAATCATGAATCAGCAAAATCCATGATATCCAACCATCATGATCAACTCAAATTTCACATAGACTCTCTCTAACACTCCCCCAACAGCTGAGATGGGTTGACTCCAACGATCCTGAGACCCTAGCCACAATGTTCATGCCAGGTGCAGCCTGGCAGTAATGGTATGGTCTGTGCAGCTGTAGCATGTCTGCCCTTTTTTGAAGAGCCCACAAAATGTTTGTTTTTTTCTCCAGCAACCATGGGGAGATTCAGAAAATTCAGCTGAAAGTTGAGAATCCCTTGCTGCGTTCAACATGCAATAAATGATAGATATCATAGTGAATGCAACGAACGCACTGAATGGATCTGAATGGGAGAAATCAAGTGGCGTACCGAGTACCCCACATGGCCAATGTCCCGCCTGTGCCGCCGCTTTCGCAGCAGCTGCCATAGCGTTGAAACTCTCCGCAGTCACAGGCTGGCGACAGCGCGGTCAAGGAATGTCCCAACGTGCGAAGTCACCGGGTACTTGCAAAATCAGCAATTGGTGTAATTCTCTGGACCGCCATTGCTGCATTTTACTTTGAGATAAACACCACACATCAAATGTCAAAGGTCCGCCACGGTTTCTGGCAACAAGCAATCTATAGATCCTAGGCCCTAGGCAAGAAGCAAATCTGCGCGTGCAACACATGAGTGTTCACATTAATGCAGATCGCTGTTGCTTACGTCTAGCTTTCCTGACTCCCCAGCCCAAAATTTGAGGTTTGATCCAATGATCATCAGTTTCCTATGTCTCGTGTTTCAAATGGCCGTTTTTGGACAAGTCCATACATCATTCATGAGCCACTGACAATTGCACCTCACTTCTGTAGCGAGGTGTGTTCGGAGCAGAGGCTGCTGTCTGACATTTGACCGATCCAATCCACCACGGAATCACAGCAATTGGAAACTTTGGCTTGGATCATAGATCAGAATAGGGCGTTAATATGCGTTATGTTGCAGGAATTTTAACACCGCCGGTTTCAAACAAATGGCTGCTGCTTAGTGTGCAAAGTATTTTCTGAAACCAGGATCCAACAAATTTGACAAATGCGATACCTATGGTTCACTAACATGATCTATCAATTAAATATATATTAAGATATATTAAGTTAATATTTACCAATTGAAAAGGGGTACTTCCCATTCTCAGCTTATATGTATTATAATTATATAATAATAATTATTATATATATACACATATTTATTATAAATATTAATTATATATATATATCCAATTTAAGGCATCCTCGCAGGATCCTGTATAACTATACCCTGCATTCTCTCATAAGGACACATTTGCTTGATCGTCTCAAATTCAAAAAGCTAGAGACGCATTGTTGGATCGTCACTAGGTCGTGGGTCCTGTTACTGTCAACAGGAGATGTCACGCTGCCACTCATTTCTATGAAAACATGTCACTCTCACAGCTTTTTGACCTACAAGATCTGCAAAATCACCACTTACATACGACTTACATACCACTTCTAAATGGCCACCTGGCCCTTCCGTTCGAAATGTTCCATTGATCCTTGCGGTGTGAACCAAATCCCGTTCAGCCTCGGCCGAGTTTGCCATAGCGGCTGCGCGGGCCACCTGACACAACGCGGATGCGGCATCCAGGCATTCTGAGAGTAAGCCGCAGGGGCAAAGCTCTGAACACTTGATAAATCTTGATGATATAAATGTGGAAAGAACGTAAATGTATTGGGATGAGTTGGGTTCATAGATGGTCATAGGAGTTTGACAAGCATGAACATGGGATGGATCGAGTTGAAGAGGCTACAGAACGAATGTCAGATCAGGTCAAATTGCAGATGGAAAGAGTTGCGTGGCTTCTGGTGGCAGCCGATAATGGCAACATTGCAATTACCTGGCCAGTTCATATCCATCTTTGATTATCCGGGAATCAACTATGAAAACCGAAAATCCATGAACATCCCAGATAATCATGATTTATCATGTATAGATTATCATAGATTGATATTCCCAAGATATTCCCAAAATATTCCCATGATATTCCCATAAAAACCCTCCATTTGAAAGGGGCGGTCTACCGCCCATTGGCTGCCTTCATGGCGTTTTCCATCGGACTGGGCGAGTCCGGCCTGAAAGAATTTTAAACCCTGAAAAAACCGCTGACCATAAGAATGGACACCAATGTGTGAATCTGATTGAATATTGATTGAATATATGTATGAATCTTATGATTCAGATACTTTAAGTCCAAGACAATCCAGGAGAAAAATGATGTAAAATGATGTATGAAATAAATTGAAACACAAAATAGTTGGACTTCCCGTGATTCCGCCTCACCGAAGGTCTAGCCGTCATCATGGGCACCTGCATCAAACCACTGCGAATCGCCCAAAATCGGTGTGGCTGCGCCGACCTTGACTCCCTATACTCCTTGCAGTGATCGTTGGCCAAACACATGGCTTTTTAAAGCGGCGGACACCGGCCTTCCGTGGAGTGCTTGGAGTCAAGTAAGCCAGAGGATTGGCAACCTGGAGATCTTCATTTTGTTAGTGGATGTTGTTGGTGGTTTGGATCTCTTGGATGGGTACCAGTACGGTATGGGTACGCGGCCATGGGTCAGAAAACACAGTTTTTACACCAGAAATGGCTGGTAAGAGGACGTTCATCCCCAGTAGTGGATCCATAATGTTGCATAGCTATATTCTGCTGAATTATGCTATATTCATGTTCAACCAATCCCCATAGATGACTATCATACATGTACCGGATGATGTTGGATGTTGCTCAAATCTGGCCCCTAGAAGAACCTAGAACACCCTGCGCTTTGAAGCTCCGGTGTCAGCCTGCGGTACCAGTGGCGCAACCATGGGGGCAGCTTGTGGCTGCGTCACCATTCGTGGTGTGCTATGTCCAGCTAGAAGAAATGAACCTGTCAAGCAGTCACCATCTGGGTGCCTCCCAAAAGTTGTTCAAAATTCAGTTGCTGGTTGATTGAATATGATTTCATGAGGGAAAATAGCCTGGGGCAGTAGGGGCAGTATCACCTTTTTTTTGTCAAGTCAAAGCGGGAACAGGATGGATCAGGATGGATCAGGATGGATCAGGATGGATCGGGATGGATCAGGATGGGCCATGGGCGAAAGGTCAAGTTAAATGTCTTACGCCATCTTACGCCCAGCAAAAGACACGTCAGCGGCATTGTACATGAAATGAGTTGGTTTGACTTAGTATACAGGAGCATATCTTCAGATTCAAGAACAAACTTCATTTTGACACAAAGCCGAAGGAAAATTGGGTTACAAAAACAGTAACGTAAAAAATATTTAGAATTTATGTGCGACAAACACCTTTCTTGTTCCCATGATCACAAACAAATGCATCAAGAATGCACATTGTTGAAACGACCTTTTTGCTTCAAGGCAGGATCCGTACAACATCTTGAGATGTCTTGAGACACTTTTTTGAAACACCGCACAGCTCAAGGTCTCGAACGGATTCACAATAGAGATCCAACAAGTGAGAATGGCCACCACACAAATTTGCTGATCAGGTGTTCTATAGATTTCTATAGGTTATCAAAATCTCCGGCAAGAAACGCTGCAAGAAATCTTATGCACAAAAAGCGAGTCTATCACATTCAAACACGACCATATTCGAAAGGGGAAGCCCATTGATTTCTTTTGCTTTGGTGCAGTCAAGAGATATCAAGAGTCTTGGCAAGTGGAAAAAGCATACAATACTTCACTTGTATAAATTAAGGAACATGGCCACCAACCTCCCGTTAGGTTTGCGGGCTCTCAGAAGTGCAAAAAGGCTAGCAAAAGCAATGGAAGGCTCACGCCATCCAACTCATGAGATCATGGCAAGAAGGTTCAAAAGGAAGAGTGACACGCATTCTCACAGAATTATGAGGATGGTTCTAAACTTAATTTTTCGGAAAAAATAGTACAGCAATGTACAGTATACCCTCTGCTAATTTGCTACATAGCTATTGAACAACCGCCCATAGAAATGATTGATATTTACCCATTAAAAATTGTGATTTTCCATAGTTATGTTAGTTTACCAAAGGGTAATGAACAACAAATTTGATGCTGGACATCCTGTGTTTTCCAAGGATTTGGAGTCGACCCTTCTTGCCTCTCACTGCTGTTTAGGCAGCTGATGTCGTGGTGACGGTGAAACTTCGTCAGCCAACTCACACATGTGCTGCAAACAGTTTGAGACACTGCAGGGTTGCTGTTAGGGAATAGTTGAAGTATGTTGAAGTATGTTGAAGTATGTTGAAGTGACGAAAACATCCAGATCTCCAACATGTTCCAACTGTTCAATACTTTTCATGTGCGGCCACGGCCAACTTATTTAAAAACTTGGTCTGCAAACGACAGGATAGGTCAGGTGCCCAAAGCTTTTCAGCATCGGAATCCCGTACCCCAGTCGCCGACACCTTCCGATTTTCTTGGATCTGTATCGCAAACCAGGCCTTACAACTGTGAAACTTCAAGTACATTGACTCGCGCTAGTGCATTGTGAGGTCTGATATCAACACAGCAATTTTTGATAATTTTTGCAAATGAACACTTGAAAAATATTGAAAGGAATGGATTCGAATGGATGGATTTTGGCAAATTCACCTGGACTCCACCTCAGACCTCAATCCGAAGAGATCCGAAGAGTGAGTCTCTTTGGCTCAGCTCTTTGTGGTCTTCTTCATCTTCGAGATAGGAACGCCCTTCCTTGGTGGGACTGGTGCATCCAACACAGTCGCCAAAATGACCAGCAGTGAACACCAACATACACCAACCCCAAGGCCATCGCAAAGTCCACAGATGACCTCTCTACACTGCGGCCAGGGGCATTGTCTCTATTCTGTGCTCGGTAGGATCGAAGTACTTGATCTCGCACTTTCCTTTCTCTTCCTGCCCGGCAGTTGGCAATTGCAGTTGGCAGCTGTCTATGGTGGGGTAGAACGATAGAATATGATAGAATGATATATATAGAATGTATTTTTTGGAGCCACTAACTGCCAAAGCGCAAACATGACCGTGCAAACCCAGCTTCACTGACATTCAAATGATGCACCGTGTTGTGGTCACGGAGTCTGCTCGAAGCTGGAATGTCCTCGTCTACCACTATCTAATATGATCTACTATAGTACATCATTTCTTTGACTTCTCAATATTTAGTCAAAACCCCCCACGGCGCCGCCTTCAGCACTGTGGCCAGCACAGCACCATGAATGCCATCAACACCCTGCGACAGAGGTAGATAAAATGACAAGATGACATAATATGACATAATATGACATAATGATGGAATACAATAGACGGGAAAAAGCCTTGCTGATTATGGGATAAATACATATACAGGATTGTAATAGGGTTTTAGTGGGAATGCAAACGGATCTGGATAAATCATAAGGATTCATCCTGAAAAAATGGCAAATTATGATTCCCCCAATTCAAACTAACCGCATTCCAACGTCGCAACGTGTCATATTTTTTCCAGAACGAATCAGTCCAAAAACTTTGTCGGTTTTCGCTAATACGATCACAAATGACGAAGGATCTAAAGAGATCTAAAGAGTGTGTTCATTTCCGAACCCTGACGCTGAAAAGTTTATGTGGAACATATGGTTGCACAAACAGGCCGTGTTGTACCCTTTCAAACCACCAAACCCTGCTGAAAGTTTTGCAGTTCACTGGGTATCAAATCGATTCATTCTATATATATTTTACAATTTGAGGCCTGGAATAGGTAGAGGTTGAGTTAGCTAAAATTATGTCGATATTTCAAGTTCTTTGGGATAGTCCAAAAATGTCCAAAACATTCCGGACTTATATAGGTGCACCCTTAAAGAAGCAAAAGCGGCCTCCACGAGGACCACGTCGCCACTACCCAGCAACTCGTCTTTGAGGTCCTCTGCAGTTTTTCCGCCTTCCACATCACCGTCCTGTGCACACATCGATTACACATCGGACACATCGGACATCATCAAACCTCCTGGAAAGAGATGGAAAGATCATCACTTAAAGCTGAATAAAGCTGAGCTCGGCTTCTGAGGGCTCCCAGTCAAAACACCCCCAAGCACACATTTTGCAATTGCTCGTCTGCGTGGCCTTCGCCATGAAGTTTTCATCCTTGGCTGAAGGGGCACATTCCCAAGGGAAGGATCATCCTTCAAGGACGGACGGACAAACGATGCAACGTGAGATGAGGATTCTAAGCTTTGTGCAATCCCTTTTTGGGCATCAGCAAAACCTCCCAAGTAGCGATTCAAGAAGGGACCTGAGCACAGAAGGGTTCAATGAGCTTCATTGTGAGAACAAACCATCACGAATCACAATAAAACAAAAGTGGATAAAAATGGCCGGATATGGCCGGTCGATGATTGGACCTGATCCCACACCCAGTTTTGTTCGAAAGATTCCAGGCTAATTAGTAATCAATGGTTTTTGAAGCTCTAATTGCATCTATGTCAGCCTTGCCACCGACTTGCAGGCCCGGTTCTGAAGGCTAGTTGCAACCATGAGAAACCAAGGTACGTAGCGCCACAATTGGGCCAGTAAGGAAAGTCTTCCTCAGGCCCATACCGCAACTGTCATTGAAATCCCATACGCTTTGACAGAATGATCCAAGGTCTATGTGGCCATGGGTCAATATTATCACCACCAACATGGGTAAAGCCTATTCTGTTCATTTTGGGAATGGACATTGGGGTACCAGGGTTTTGACCCATTCCACTTGTGTACAAGTCCTTTCAACATCTTCGAGGTCTCTATCTCTCACGATGCTTGCCATCGGTCAAGAGTCTGCAGTTCGAAAATCTTCTCCGGAATGCCCTGGCCTAGCAGGAAGTTGCACACCTGCCAGGAAGTGCCATATTCAACTGGGGATCCCCCTCTGCCACAAGACCCATTGAGGACCGAGGACCACAAAGTCACTGGATTTTCCTCCGCCTCGTTGCTGAAATGATTGCAGCTGTGCGTGAGCAAGTCGTAGGTGTGAAGGCCGGTATATCGCTCCTGTGCAGATCCGCTTTCCGAGCTTTCCATGATGTCATCCCACTACGGTCATATCAAATGCTGGTTGCTGCGTGGAATGAGCGAAGCTTCTGTCACCAACGCATGTAGCGTGTTTGTTGGAACAGCACAAACCGATGCAACATAGTAGCAAGCCAAGTAGTCCATCAATCTGGCACCAATCTCGAATTATATAGTGTCAACCTGTAATTGGATGTAATTGGAAGGGTTACCCCCAAAATGGTGATCAATTGCTATGCTATGAAAATTGGTCACCCGCCTGGCCCGTAAACTGATTGGGGCTTTAGCAAAATCCTGGGACATTCACCGCCCTGGACCCGTCCTTCACTTCGGCTTGCAGCCAGCTAACAAACTCCTGGAGCTGCACAGCTGAGGTGGATTTCTGCGTTAACCGAGTTCAACTACTCGCAGAACTGCCAAATGTGGGTATATATGAATTAGTAAGGAAAATCTTGGACCAAAAAAAATACAGTTCCATCCAATTCCGTGTGATTTTCCACTTGTTTTCCGTTGCTTTTAAGTAGGAACACCAACATGAAATGATTGGGGGTCTACCGGGTCTATCGGGTCTACCTCCATGACTCGCGTAACCGCCTCATGGGTCACGAAGGTGTACCCAAGTCTCACCACCGGCAGTTCAGGCTTTTGCTCAGACCTCCACAAATCACTGGCTTCAACAATGCACCGATCTGCATTCCAATGCACTTATAGTATTATCCAATCAAGATAGTTATATTGACATAATATATTTACATAATTTAACATAATTATGATCTGCAAATCTGCTATGGATCTATGAAGAATTCCACAGATGTGTATTGATGAACTATGGAACTACCTGCTCCGGCCTATCCAGCTTGATGCCCCAAGGACTGGTCAAGGGCTCTCCAAACTGCTTACGACAGGGTGGGTCACTGCGGAACAGCCTCCCACCTTGGTCAGCTCGCGTCAAAGTAATTTGGGCTTTCTTAAAATGTGGGATCCCCAAGTCACCATGGGATTCCTAGTTATAAAATGATCAACTGACTTGGATGATTACCCATTAAAATGGGAACCTCCAAGTGGATAGAACCAAGATGACCACACAATCAAAGATTTCAAAGGCCCAGACCATACCAGTATTCAGATCCATACACCAACACGCCGGTGTGAATGGCCTGGGGGTGTAGCAAAATGCTGAGGAATGCTGGTTGAAAACAACCAGGGGATATGGCATGGCCCTAATCATCCCATACGGAAAACATAAAACTACACAGGCCAGGACTCCTTTGCTATGACCCGAAATGGGCAGGCCAGTAACATGTCTTCAAATATTCATAAATATTCTATATTTCTATCATTTTCTATCTAGATATCTAGATCTATTCATTTTTAGGATGTAAAAGTCAGGGTACCAATGGGTTTTTCATGACCCCCGGCCATACCCCCTCAAGGTCCTCACCTCTGCGCTCTTCCCCAGCAGCAGTGGTCCTAGCTTTGCGGCCATGCCCTTGGAGATGTCGTACAAGAGAATCTCCACCTGAAAAAAAAGGAGAGAAATCCTGGGGGAGTTTTATATAATTACAAACCGTTGGCTCTATCACATTCATAGTATCAATAGCTCAATAACAACAATAATAGCAAAAACATATTAATGACAATAATAATATGTAATATTGATAACAAAATATGTATTACAATATGGTAATATGGGTTGTTGGTGGTAATTGGTAATGATATGGTGGTTGTTTCAATCTGTATCTGTATTACAGTTCCTCAAAACGAATGGACATGAGTTTCCCGACTTTTTGGATACATTGATGGGTTTCCACTTTTCCATAAGTTGTTAGTCTTCGACCTCCCTGGGGACAAGTTTCACCTTCCATATAACAATTATATGATATGTTGTTACTGTTCTACCTCTTTGAGAACAAGTACCGTTGTCTTGATTTTTTTTAAACTTGATACGGGAACTTCTGATTGATGAATGGATGCATCTTACTAGCAGCTGCTTTGACATCGCTGAGTCATTGAGAACCGAACGGGTTGTTTCCTTGGCTTGCAATGAGAAACAATCTAAAATGGCAAGGACTAGAATGGCAAAGTGTAAAACGGCAAGAATTGACATGTTTGCTGGAAGACTCATCTCAATGAACAGTTTATTGCACTTGCAGCACAAGAAAGATTGCAACACCTGGAGAAGTGAGAAAACTTTTTGCGCGGAAGCCACTGGAAACACGTTTAAGAGCAACTCGCTCTTCTAGCCATGCGTCTTTCGGCCAAGGATATAGGCCATGACTTCCCAAAGGTCCACCTTGCCGTCCATGTCAACCTGAGAGGGTCCCGTGGAAGAAACCCTAAAACATCACCAGGAACAGCATGGGATATCATGGTTATACATGAAAAATGGTTTTGTTTCCTCTATACATGTTCCCTTCTCATCCACTTCTATCCAATTCTGGCACTCTAGCACTCTAGGTCAGGTCTATGGTTTAAAAAAATATACTAGTGGTGTGAAAGTGAATGCTCCTTCTCAGCTGCAAATATTCCTTGGTCCCCATCACCAGTGTCCTGCAAATTGAGACCATTTCTGAGCAGCCTCGCATCTGCATTGGCAAAAACGTCATCCATCATCTTTCTAACCTTGCGGACAGCGAGTCTTGAAGGTCATAGCTGAACTGGTCCACTTCAGCGAGTGAAACTCTTGTTTTGGAACAACCAAAAAATACAAACTGGGTCATTACCAATAATACCATCGTTGTGAGAATGAACATCCACAAACAACATCTATATTATATTATGTTCGTGTGAAAACTAGGGTGCCGTTTGAGTCTGGCACATACTTACGTTCGAGTTTCCTAGAATTGGGAACCCCAATTAATTACTATGTTCGTTACCAAACACAGAACCCTTGCTGTAAAAGGTTTCAACTTGCGGATCCCTCATTTTGAGAAATCCATAGTTTTCCACGTATTTTCGGAATTGAATTTGCCAACTTCGGGTATACTGTATACTGGGAAAACACACATTTTTTGCACAACCCCTACATGTCATCCTCTGGCGCCTGGTCCATCTTGCTTTTCTCTTCTTTAGTGATCTTGCCGTCCGCCACCGACAATTCCTGGAGCCTGCCGTTGGTCGAAACAACCGGAGCGCTTGTTTCAACAATTCATTCAAGAAAACGCACATGGTTTTGAAATTCTGATTCCCGGAGCACTTTTGGAAGTTGACATGTCGAAAAATTGCACGCCGTTGTGGCGCGAAGCACATTTCCAAGTCAAAAGTGCTAAAAACTGATGGTCTGGGACCACTTTTCGAAGTTGAGATGTTCAAAAACAGTTCGAAGTCAAAATGTACAAAACACACCAGGTTCGGAGCACATATGTTGAATAATTGCACACCGTTGTGGCGCAAAGCGTATTTCCAAGCCAAAATGTTAAAAACATCACATGTTCGGACCGCTTTTAAAGTTTCAGATGTGGTTTTGCGACACCTTCCCAAAAACGATGGCAGGTGTGGGACATTTCAAGAGGATCTGCAAAGATGTATTTCGCGTGGCAGGCGCAGTACAAGAGACATGTTGTTCATCAGCGATGTTAAGAGGTCAGGGCGCTGATTTCCTGAGAGGCATTGGTACGAGGCCGTCAGCTCTGCACTCAGCGTTCCATTGTTGAAGGAAGTCTCGCAGAATTGCTTCGTTTTTGATGCTATCAACTTCGAAAATTGGGGAAGTCTCGCACGCTTTTGAAGTTGTCAAGGTCAAAAAGTGAGGAATCTCGCAGAATTGCTTCGTTTTCAAACTTGCAGAAAGACAAACAGATAGATAGACAGATAAATAGCTAAACAGCTACAACTGCAATCAACTACAGCTACAACCACGCTACACTACCACTACAGCTACAAATACAAAAGACAAATATACTACGTCACAGTACTCATTACAGTACACTACGCTACATTGCACTACGCTACACTAATTACATTACACTACGCTACACTACACTAGACTACAACTAGAACTACAGTACATTACACAACACTACGCTACACTAATTACACTACACCACGCTACAACTACAACTCCAACTCCAACTACAACTACGGCTACAACTACAACCACAACTATCACTACAACGCGACTACAACTTCAACTACACTTCGACTACACTACACTACACTACACTACACTAGACTTCAACTACAGCTACAATTACAACTACAGCTACAACTACCACTACTGTACACTACAACTACAACTACAACTGCGATTGCGGTGCACTTCTCTACACCACACTACATCCTACAGTTGCGGGTGAGGTGACCACCGCAACCACTCCAAAAATCACAATCACCTTTCGGTCCATCAACGGATTCACTCTGCCATCCATGCATCACAACAACTCACCTCTCCTATAGTTTCCTATCTTTGAAACTTCTGCCACCGTCTTGTGCGGTAGATACTACTGGTAGGTAGGATTACCATTTTGCATTTTTTTCGTGTAGTTATATTTGTCATTCATGTCAGTGTCATTAATTTGCTGTTATTCATTAACATATTCATCAACAAAAAAAACGGTTTTGACCATTTGACCCAGCCCAACGGGTCAAACGCTTCGGCGCTTTTTTGCCAAGTGGCTTTCCAAGGTGCTCCTGGCATAGCCAAGGCTCAGCGATGCCATAAGAAAAGCTAACACCATAAAATGACATAATGTGGGTAAAACAATGCCATAAACCACCCATTTGGGAATGGTTTATAGTTTATACCACCTATGAAAATGGTGATGACTGGGGGATGGTTTATGGCATTGTTTTACCCAAAATATACCAAAATGGTAATCAAACACATGGCAACACCTGAGAAATCCTCTGTTTACATCGAGGTGTACCGTGCGAGGTTTTGATGAAATCCTATGGTTTGCAGCACTGCCCTGGCCTCAAGTTCCTCCTTTGTGACATAACCATCACCGTTCTTGTCCTCATGTCGGAATACGGATATGAGTCAAAACCCTGGGACCCAAACGGTACCTAAAATAGCTGGCTAATGGATGTTGATTGCCACAAATATGGTAATAATCCCATCCCCATATAGGCATCACAGTAGTGACGTGTGATCATATCTTGAGAGATGTTGGGAGTTGGAGCTGTTTGCTCACCTCGAAAACAATTCCAATGTTGGCAAGTCTTTGAAAGAACCATCTGCGTTTTTCCCCAAACTTGCATCCCAACTACTTGTATTGTTACTCATATTATATATAATATATGTAATTAAGTTAATTATAATATTATCATTTAAATATGAATATACACGACAGTACATACTCCACCCTGCATCAGTCCGTCATCCCAAGCAGCTCAAAGGCCTTCTGAATGTTTCTGAGGTTCCGACCCACTCTCTGAATTCGGAAATCAACCTGGCGGGCCGGCAACGATGATCGAAGTTGCCGAACTACAAAGAAATAGCATGACAAGACACACATTATATCATCAATTATAGATAATTAATGATAATTAGTTTATTGATATGATAGATCATGATAGATCATAATAGATCATGATAGAGCATGTATGTCAATGATGCCATGATATTCATTGATTCTATGTATAATCTATCATGATCAGAGCTTCAGAAACGTCTGCTTTCAAGCAACTTCTGAAGCTTCTTTGGATCCTGCTTCATGGAGGCGTTCAAGTGTTGTCGAAGCCTAAGGAACTGGATTTGGACCTGGAATATCTGGAATTGAGTACCCCATGATTTCTGCTATTTTGCTTGAGCTAGTAGTTGAACCCCTGTTGAGTTGCATCTTTACAGTTGAACGTCATGTTTTGTCGATACCAAAGACATCCCAAGACTAGTTCGAAACTGTAGACAACTCTCAATAAAGTGTCGGAAAAAAAGGTTCAATCTGATGCAGTCTGTACTTTTCATTACTTTTCAACATGATAATGATGAACCTGTGAAGGATAAACTAGCAGTACTTGTTTTTTTTGCGCAAACACGTTGCAAGTTTGCACACAATGCTCTACACTGAGCCAAGCATCTGTCGCATGTGACCCACATCTTCGTTGCCACCAAGCATGCCAGCAACAAATTCTTCCTGGGTATTTGAAGAAAGGCTAGAGATATAGTAAAAGATAGTAACACATAGTAGTACCCAGGGAACTCACGAGTCAACTGATCCAGGTAGTGGACTCAAGACGGTCAAATCACATCAAATCGCAACCTACATGAAACACAAATACCATTCAATCTGCATTGCCATTTTTGGGTCAGAACATGTGCAACACTGCAACACATTTTCCAGGTGCAACAAACAACGGCTTGTGTGCCGGTGCCACCATTTCACCCAAGAGGCATAGGTGACTTTTCCAGAGTTGTCCGTGTCCATAATCTGGAAGTACTCCTTGCAAGACATGGCAAGCGCTACCCAACAATCTGCTGGCACCGGGCCAAAGCCTAATTCTACAATAATGTCAACTTAGGATTAGTAAGACTCTCATTGGTAAATAACACCCCCAATTTTTGGGCAATACAATGTGGTTGTTCCACCTCCAATTATATAGTAACTCAGGAAATAACATCTCCTACCACCCCCAGAATTTTGTGGTACTAATCTAAAATAAATATGATTCCCTTTCACTTTTACAGTAATTGGGGAAATAATGTTGTTGATCCGTCATGGTTCGTTTAAACCAAAAAAACTGAAACAAAAAAAAACATCATCCCTGAAATGATTAATGTCTTTGTGTTTTTTTGATCTTTGTTGCATCAGTAATTGTTTTGGAAGCTCACACAGGGTACCCCCCATGAGTGGTCTCCCCCAATTAAAGCCGGGCGCCCCCCAACTAATAAAGTCCACCTCAGCCCTATGTGTGTTTTGTCTTGTTTTGCCCTTTGCCTTTCTCTTTTACTTTTCTTGTTTCTTTTCATCAATGATGTGAAGGTTTATTTACTGGGGGTGGGTTTTTAGACCACCAAAAAGACCTTGTCAACCTATAGGAAAGGGGGCAGTTTTATTAAGCCGGAGTCGGCGTTACTACAATTCATAAAGTGATGATTCCCAGGAGTTCTTTCATTCGTCCTTGGTGCTTTGTTCGATGAAGGCCGCCTCTTCAGCCGACACTTTGCCTGGATACAGGGCTGGCCAAGTCCCTGACGGCTTGATTCGTTGCGCAACGTGCTTCTCGGCAACAACGATGAAGTGGTCATGGGGTAGCTACATGATGCTACATGTACTTTCATTTACCACACCAAAAACAACAGCGAATCAGCGAATCGAAGAAGCCAATGGGCCCAACAGAAATGAAGAGCTCCGAAGGTCAAAGACGCTGGATCTCTTCAGATCTCTTGGATCTCCTGGCCACCCGGCCACCCCAGAGTTTTATCAGTTTTTATGACTACACCGCGAACGCGACAGCCGGGCCGAGCCTACTTTGACTTCTGCAGCCTCGATCAAAGTTCACAAGACATGAAAATCATGAAAGAGTTAACTTTGGTTAGACATGGTTAGACGTTTCACAGATCCAACACCCCAAAGTTAACTGTTTCATAATCAGTTAGACGTTCCAAATCAGAAATTGACAGACATATGACTTGGCAATTTTTACCAGGCCTTGATCCAAATCTCAGCGAGTTCTTTCTGATCCAAAGCTTGGTCAGCTCCAGCATGTTTCTTGAACTGTTCCTGAAGTCTGCGAAAACCTTCTGAGGACTGGGGGAGGACTAATCACACTAATCAGATTTGTGTACTTATATTTGAATAATGTAGTACGCTGATTAGTGTCATGGTCCTCTATTGTGAGGTTGGGGGGGTGGGCCTCTATTGTGAGTTTTTTTTTAGACCCCGTTTTTTCAGAAATCAACTGAAAGTAGATTCAAATGAATTGAACGTAAATTGATTTCAATTAAAATCCTTTTTTATCAATAGATTTCTTTGAGGTTTAAAAGGAAAATCAATTGAAAGTAGATTCATTTCAATAGAAATCCTTACTTAAGTTGATCATCCTGAGTTCCCCAGACCTGGTCCCCAAGACAATTGCGACTTATTGAGCAGACTCAAATTGTTTGGGGGGGCCCTACACTAATCAGCGTCCAACATTATATACGAATATACTATACGTTTCCCGTTTGTCCAGATTCTGACATCTATATCAGTTTGTTGCCCTTGTTCATCAGGGAAGCACCAACAACTAGTAGGAGTAGCAGCATAAAGACCGAAGCAACGATTCTCGGTTTCGTTGGTTGTATCTTGAATCCCCGCTTCTGCCGCTATTTCCATGTGTTGGCGATAAGAGCTTACATTCCCCATGTTTGCTGGACAAACACCAAATTATTGTTTGCGTCCAAAAATGATTCCCACACAGTACCCCTATTGATTTAGACACTCCCAATGTTTCATTAAGTGTATCTCCGCATTGCTTTGATACACAAGATACCCCGAGTGGTCTCTTCACCATCTGCCGTGTAGACAGTGCGTGCGAGACCATTGCTGACCATCTCAGTTTCTTCATGATTGAATGGCCACAAGCCGAGGTCCCGCATTCTGGACAAAGCCAATTCATATTATTGGTTGTACTGTACATGTTTTTATATTATCCCCGTCATATAACCACCCAATGATATCCGCATTCGAATCATTCGATCCCTTGAGCCTTGTCCGACCATTGTTTTCACCCTCCCCCAGATCCCCTCAGCCACCCATCCATCCCGACGTCTGGGTCCCCAGGGTCCCCAGGGTCCCCACCTCCAAGTCGCACAGCAGGGGTCGTAGCTTCTTTTGGGGCGGCAGGGCCTGGAGCGAAGCCTCCACTCGGTGGCTGTTCCTCGGTGATCGGGGCGGAGATGTATGTGGAGATATAACCACTATGAATTCATCCCAGAAAAGGTGGTCATGATGCCATGATCAGCCTGTGAATTCTGGGATACACCAGGATATTTTGGGTCATGGGCGAATGAGAGGTATAGCGCTACCCGCTATGGCCAGTATCCACTGTGTCCTGGTCGAAAATTCATTTCAACAGTATGCGTTGGTATATTGAGTATATTCAACCATATTCGAACATATCCTAAAACTGATTGCTGATGGGAATGGCTAGCGGCTATTACATGTGTGCAGATTATTGGGGTATCTATATAAGGACCGCCAAATGTACTTAAAAAACGCACGAACTGAAAAGTATCCGATCAGTATCCGATTTTGAAGATTCTCCTACGATTCCCCAAAAAGTTGACGAAACAAGCAAAATCCGATGTTTTGATGTACAAGTTTTTGAAATTGCACACGTGTAGCGCTAAAGAATGCGCACGAGTTGCGCCTTGTCTTGTGCAGTTCCAGGCTTGCATAACTGCAAAAGTAGTACGAAATTATACGAAATTCAACAATAGGCATGACTGACCAAAAACGTATACGATTTACTATGTTTTGTCCTTTTCAGGAAATCTGATAGGAAACCTTGGGGGATACTTTTGTGTAGTGCGAATGATGTTCGATAAAGAGAATGTTCCGTGGATTGGTATCTCCGGGAAGTCTTCAGCATGCATCCAAGAGTCAAACAGCAGCCCAACAGCCCGGAATTGCCCATGCCGTTGCCGACCAGTCCCAAAGTCCTAAATACGTCCTACTCCTTGAATCACGCTGCAGGCTGGATATAACTTCCGAAAAAATTGTCTTTGCAGTACGGGTATGACTCAAAATGGGGTATACCACCATAATGGTAATTTCAATAGGGAAAATAAGATAAAACAAATACATGCTACATCATGCTACTATATTACCCTATTTTCAGACATACCCATATTACATGTATATAATATGTAGTATAATTGTTGCCCATCCTCTTGTTGCGAGTACAACTTATCCCAAATACAAAACATTACAAAACACGGTACTGCTCTGCTTGGTGGCTTTATCAGAGGACCCCATCACACCTCCTGTGCTCGGTGGCTGCCAGCCTTAGCAATCTTCAAAATCCTTGAAGATGTTTCACCAGCAACGATTGCAAGAGGATTTCACACGACTCACGGCCTAAAACACCAAAGAGTCGTTACACTCCAACCTCTGAGGAATTTGGTTTCTTTCACGATCACATATTGAGGCCCCACCATGCAAGATGTGTTGGGTTATGCCAAGGTAAAAAGCGATGGCCAAAAACCATATAATTAACATTGATTAACCATCATCTAGTCCTGTTTTTTTTCCGAAATAGCTCGTAAACAGGTCTTTATTCTCCCCAGCCATATATGGATGTCATATTTTTGATCCATCCCCGAGGTATCTGCCGGCCATACCCAGAGGTGTCACCAGCGGTGTACGGGGCGTCAACTGATGCACCTGCAGCATCTTGAAGGATGTTACACAATGTTTCCATGTTGAAGGCTTGTAGTGTGCCATTGGTGCATGAAATCTCCATCTTTTGCAAAAATCTATTGGATGCCACTGGCACCATCAGTATGAAATCTCCATCCTTAGCTCATAAGTCCCATCTTTGCTTGAATGCAAAAATCTTGGGGCCGCACCGGCAGTACTGTGCTGACTGGTCGGAGCTGCGTTGTCCCTGTGGATAGCTGGACCCAAAACCACCACTCTCCCAAGGAACATTGGGCATGCAACAGTCGTCTTATAATGACCACCCAAAATTCCAGGTCCTGACAGGACACCTACGTATCTCTTTCCCATTCCAAGCATTCCAACCATTCCGAGCACATGCCATAGCACATCATCCCATCCAGGGCATGCGGACGCAGCCAGCTGTACAACCGCAACTGGATGGGCTGGATGGGCCTGGAGCACTTTGGCGCGAGGGCACATGACTCCTGGCGACAGAACCGTGAGGGTCCCAGGTATCAGAGACGCCTTCAGCTTTCCCCGAAGGCCGGGTATGACGGAGCTGCCTTATCCTGCTGACTGGAGCACTGAACCTCACATCCGCAAAGCAATTCATTTGATTCAGCAAGCAAACCGACACATTCAATACATAATTGATAAAAAGATTAGCCCTTTACACAGCCTATCTAGACCCATATCTCTATATCTTATGAATGTGTCGGTAGTACAACCCTTGAGTTCCCACAATCGTTGAGTCTTTTACCCAGCTCAGCTGAGTTCTTGACTGTCGTCGAATCGCTGAGGCATCTGGCATGGTAGGCCTCAGGTCACTTAGATGTCATGATGTCACCATCCATGGGTTGTCATGATGTCACCTACATCACTGGGTGGTTTTTTAGATGCTGGATGGAATGGAATCTGAGTAAATTGGTTGATCAGAAGTTTTGACCCATTCCATCCCATGCTTCATGAATGGATTTGCTGATATATAGTATGCAAACAGACCATATTTGAATGGTATGGGTATTGGAATGGGTCAAACATATGTTCCCAGATGTAGCGGGATAATAAAGCATCCGTTCCAGGGTTGTGACAGTTTTGACCCATAGCGATAGAGTGTTGCATGGACAAGCTGCTAGTTATTCTTGCGTTCTATCTGCATTGTCATTGGTTATACAGTTATACCTTGTTTGCTCATTACCTCATTGTTGTTTTTTTTGGGCTATATCGCGTATGCATTTGTCATCCATCTTTCTCGCACAAGGTATTATATATCATATACATTGCTACTATTTACTATGTAATGTTGCATGCCATGTACATAGAATAGTAACCAAATATCCTTGCTGCGATCTGCCAAATTGTCAGGGTCAGAAACGCACTTTTTCCTCAAAGGCGGGCCTGCTGCTCCTGTCCGCATGACATGGCAGCTGTGCTTTGGCAAGGTCTAATTGGTACACTTTACTGAAAAGGGATGGAGATGAATCCAATTTCGGAGGTACTAAACTTTAGCCCATCACATCCATCACTAGGATCAGAAAGTCTGCTGATATCAAGATTCTGTTGCTTTGAAGCCACTGAATTCACCTCAGTTCGCACAGTTCAAGAGTTTAAGATGGGAACTCATCCCACAGATGGTATTCAGACTCAATCTCAAACACTTCTCGGCTCTCAATGACCTCCCAGTTTGAGAAGTTTGGGATTGGGATCTTCTCAGCCACCATTGCTAGCTAGTTACAGCATGTTACAGCTAGTTGGTCCTCCTTCATTCGCTGTTGCCAAAGTTCCGCCCGCTCCTGTGCACGATATGTGCGCTTTTCATTCACCCCTAGTGTGAGCATGCGTCAGTGAAACCTTAAGTACCAATACGGGGACCATAATCATCGGTATCATTGTTGCTCGGCGGTTCCGTTTAGTTTTCTTGAAGTAGATCTTGTCTGAAATCCTGCCATGACTACCAGACCAGCTTGTACCTGGTAAGCAAACATGGCAATGGAAAATCCGCCATGTTTGGATGATGTTCCCATTGAAACCTCTGAGATCTCTCAACCCCCAAACTCACCGTTTCCAGCCTCTGCAGTGCGAAACATGGCCATAATCTGAGTGCATGCGACACATCATCAACCAGGTGAGATGCAATTTCTTGCCGCTCAAACAGGTTAAATCATCTTAAGTCATCTGAAATTCCCATTGATAGCTGCTTAGATCCCTTATAAAGTGATATAAAATTGCATGAAGTTGCTGGTTTTTCTTCCAAGGTATCCTTAAAAAAACACCCACCCCTAGCTTAGCGGCCGAACCTGTGCTGGTGCATTGTGGGTCTTGAACTTGGCCATCACCTGAAAGCTAATAGCTGGCTATGGATGTAGATTTGGAGCTTCATCCCCGTGAGTAGTACATATCAGGTGGTCCATATGAAAGAATGATGTCGATTCCTGACATGGATGCATATGATGTACAATGGCGTTTGATCCATATGAAAGAATACTATAAAATAATATAAAATGATATAAAATAATATAAAATACTGATCAATGGTGGACCTGCTCTCCAACATGCCACTGTGAGATACTGTGAGTAGCTTGTTCCAACTGCAACCGCATCCAAACACATTTTTGATATGTTTTGATCACCTGCGACACCATGAAATCCAGCAGCAATTATCATTGCACATCATTGCCCACCAAACAACTGTCACAGGCGAGCCAGGTCGTATGGCCACACAACTTTGGTGGGACATGGTGGGACTCAGATCTCAATGGGGAGCTGTACACTGTCTTTCCCCAAGCTGCAGCAGGATTCCGGCTATGAATTTTGGCTTCGCAGACTCCTGACATCACTGACATCTCCTGACAATTCATCAACGGAATCGCTCAACTGCAACGTTGCACCATTTTTTTCGAGGACTCTTCCTCTGTAACAATGAGTCACTCGTGAGTCCCTTGAAGAGCGTGGGTCTTCAAGCATCTCCAAAACTCCGTCAATGGGACAACAAGCCGCTGCGGTATTTCTCCACTGAACGCACCAGATTTTCTGTGCGAACAACGTCACAAGTCGCAGGACAAGTGCCTACCATACATCCTGTTCCGATTGTTTAAATGCTAGGAGGAACTCGGCATAAATTGAACCCCTGAATGGCCCTGACTAATGCTCATGATAGTTGAAAAACATGTTTCAACATCCTCCCCCATACCTATAGGTGCGGCTCGAAGCAAACTAGACTTCCATCACCTGGCAGTTTTCTGCCAGTCGTGCCGTTCGGTCACCTGCAACTACCTGCAGGGTGTCAAGGGTCAACAACAGCGTGGTTTGTGCCAAAACACTACCGAGCCGAATCTCTTTACAATCTCTCTGCAGCTAGAACAGTGCTAGAATGCTGCTGGAACTATGCCTGCTGTGTTTTGAAAAATCTTAAGTTTCATATGTTTTCCCTTGAATATCACTGCACTGCCTATCACTGCCCAGAAAACCAACATCTTTGTAACCAAAAAAGGTGGCCGTGCCTCGCCCACGATCCATGCCTCAGCTTCGGGTCCATCGAACTCGGGAGATTGCAAAGCAGCCACAAAGTCCTGTGCCAAAATCGCTGGCATCAATGTGTATGCCAATAAAGAACCTAAGTAGTGTCAACAACTTAAGTATGCCAGATTATGCCAGTATTCCCATTTCAGAGGGCAACCAGAACCTTCCAGGCATTTCCAGACTACGAAATCTTACTGAAGTATACTGAACTGAGAAAATTTGGGTTGGGACCGTTGCCCCCCGCATCCACTGCCTGCGCAGAAGGGAGTGATGGCAAGGCGACCAGCAGACCACCAGAGGTCTCGGCGGAAAAGCCTTTGCTCAGTTGGTAGTTGGCATCCACGCAACTCTCCAACGCCAGCAGACCCCTGGCCAAGATATCCAAGATCAAGGCTTTCAAGGCTTTTTCAGTTTTTAATCTGCATCTGAAGCTATGAAACTGCTAGAAATTCCTGGAACAAAGAATGCATTGAAAGATCGAACAATTCTGCAAGCATTGCATCAATATGCAACTGACGTGTCCATGTGGGAATGGGGTGTTTTCGAAGTATGCAGCATACACATCTACTCACTGAAGCATCATATATATATTTTTTTATATATTATCATCCCATTGTTTCACCAACGAATTCCAGCCAAATGGGTTTGTACAAAAAAAAATGGATACCCCAAACATGAATTTCAATTCGGAACATATGGTAAAGTGATGATCAACATTGAGATTTCCAAGTTTTTCATGGTTTTTCCCTCATGTTTTTTGATGTTTTTCGCCTGATGATAGGCATCTTGCGGATCTCAATGGAGACTTCAGCCTTCTGCACTGCTGCCAGGTTGTTGGCGTGTCCCAACAAGCCGAAGCCTGTGATGTCCGTGGCACCATTGGCACCGAAGCGGCACATGAGTTTGGCAGCGTTCCGGTTGAGCCTCATCATCCCTTTCTCGGCTTTCCTTGGAACTGGATCAACTGGATCGACTGGATCAACTGGATCAACTGGATCAACGGAAGACTGAAAAACACTGGTTGATCTGGAGATTTCATGGTTGTTATCATTCCCACTTGGTTTTCAAATGATGATAGATGGATATAGATGAAATAAATATAAGCTAGTGATAGCTAGTGGATGAATCACTGAACAGTCAAAAACTCGTGGGTTGTCGCGCCACACCTCGTGGAAAAAAAAGGACAGTCATGATCATGATCATCAGAACATGTCTATCGTTGAACATTGGACATAAAACATATATTGAAACCACCAAACAGTTGCATAACCCAGTTGTCCACCTGTTATGAACATTGCTAAAAATAGGGCTTCTTGGATTGTCCAAATTATGATGATCATGAAATGGGAAACATGTTGGACGGTTTATAGGGTCCACTTACCATCGTGTTCAATGAGGGTTGCCCCGATACATATGACTCTAAACGAAGCAACCCCTTCCTGGATCAACTAATGATCCAGTGGTGGTGATATCCAAATACATCCCACTTGCACGCGATTATAGCCTGGTCGCTCACGAATTATGAACGTCACTGGTCTGAGATGCGATCCCCTACAAATCAAAGAAGTTGCTTTCCTTCTGAGTATAAAGGATTCTCCCTTTTTGGAGGAAAACACATGAACCCTATTGAACCCTGCACCAAGGTTTCCCGAGGATAGTGCACAAAGGAAAGCCATCTGTGGAGGTTGAAAAAAGAAACGTGGAAAGGCATGACATGGCATTGCAGCAAGGAAAATCTGAAGATGGATGAAGATAGCTAGTTACACTGTTACACCTCCATATGACAGTACGTCAGTGTGACGATTTTTCCATAACAAAAAACGGTGCCAACTTTGAATGACAAAACAAGACTCTGCACGGCCTGCAGCGCAGTGTCCAGATCAATGACAGCCGAAGCTTTCTGCCATTTTTTCTCATCTCCAAGCCACAGTGCCAAGTTGGCAGCGATCTGAGATCCCAGAGGCTTGGTCAACACCAGGACATCGCCGGATTGCAAACCATCAGCTCGAATGATTTCATGCTCAATGAGAGTAGTACTGGCGCATCCCCCCAGGATGGGCCAGGGGTTGAAGACGGTTTGACCTCCCGAGACTTTGGTCCCAGCTTCTTTACAAGCATCGTTGAAGCCTTCAATCATTTTCCTGGTCACGATATCACGATGTTCTTCTTCCATCTTCGTTGACACTGAGAGAATCATCAACATCGTGTCAACCCGGTGAGCGCCGATGGCGTAGAGATCCGAGAGGGTATTTGCACAGGCAATTCGGCCCTGATTGTATGGATCCAAGGAGATAGGGGAAAAGAAATCTGTAGTACTTGCCAAATAGATTGTCTCACTTTGTCCTCCTGCGGCACCGATGGGTATCAAAGAAACATCTGGAGAGTCTTCGGTCAGCATTCGACCATCTCCGATGTTGTCCAGCCAGCTGGTCAGTTTGTCTTGCCCAACCTGGAAACACACCGATGGGGGATCCCCCAGCTGGCGGGTTTATTTCATGAAAATATCCAACCAAACAAATGAATCAAAATGTGGATGATTTATGATGATTTATGATGATTTATATGGTGATTTAAGATGAAATTTATGATGATTTTGGGAACCCCACACTATCCCCACCATCCCCACCTTACAACCTCAGCCTTTTCGTTCCGCAAATTTGGTCAGAACAAAGTCTCGTGGAAGACTTAGGCTTTGCGGATCAAAGAGGCGTCGACGATACTCTTCACACATGGCACCAGCTATGAAGCACGCAACAAAAAAAGATGTAAAATAATGACAAGCGACTTGGCTGAAACATATGAAACACATTGAAATTGAAATTGCTTCCTAGAACTATAGAAATGGAAAAAAAAAACATGATGATGCTGAAAAGTCTGTAGACGTGCGACGCAAAATGTATGTGCAAGCCAAGTTGAGATAGCCTGGCCGGAACATGTTGTGATACACCAAATATTCATAAATATTCCACAATCTGCAACTGGGATCCCTGTGGGTTTCAAATGCAATGTCTGCCATTACATAACTGCCCATTATATCATAGTCTGTGAGAGTCTCCACTGTCTCTGCGGCTTCCAAAACCCCAGGAATGGCCCTTATTCGAAGTGCATATCACAAGCACAGAACTATCCGGCGCAGCAGTGCCATCCAGCTAAAAACCACAGAAACAACCAGTGTCTACAGGTCCGCAAAAGCTTGCAAAACCCACAAGCTGAGTGATACCAATTATAGATTCGTCAATACTCCGTTACACCATAATCTCACGACAATCAATGCACAAGTTAACCAAAAGTTGACCATCCATATATTATATTCGCCATATAGTGATCATTGTCTACTTAATGTATTGCATACTATTGAACCCTAATCTTAATCTACCCATACTTTCACCTGATCAAACCATCGTCCGGACCTCTTCTGGGCTCATGCCGTCGTGAAGCCACTGCATGCGTTGAACCTCCTGGTACCGTGCTTGGAGAAACACGAGGATGTCCCTGGATTACCTGGAGATATTTGGGTATATGATGGGTTAGGTAAGTTAGATATACCCGCAAATTCCACTCCGAAATTGCTTCAAAACAGTTTTTTTCATCCTCCATCATCCTCCCATCCTATCACAGTCGTGACATGGAAATCCGCCTTGTCTTCGTCAAGACCATCCGAGTACGACACCAGACTCTGCAAAGATGGGAACGAATCGACCTGAACAGTTGCACAGTCCACCTGATCGCTGGATAAACGGATGTTTTCCGCTTTGTCATCGGGGTACCCAAAAAAAACATCCTAAATCATCATCCTTAAGTCATTAGACATGACCATGACTTAGTATATATGTTACCCCATCATGACGACTGGTGGTGCCCCATGACTTTAGAAACCCCGGCCTCAAGTAACGTTGCCATGGTCAGGAACATGGGATCCCTCCGCTTCAATCTCATGCGATGAAACTCCTGCAAATCATCAGCAAGATTAAATTTGGCGTAGCTGGGAAAATTAATATGGGAGATATATGGGAACAGCTAGTGGAAAAACCATGAAACTTGGAACTCAGGCAAAATACATCAAAATACCATGGATTTCTACTAATTCTTCCGTTTTCTCAAAGAAATAATAAAGAAATCAATCCAGAACGGTTCTGAGTCTCAGCATCTCATAGTACTCGCCACTTCGAAGTTGCGACCCCGGGGGTGTCCTCCTTTTGGAAGTCGTTCACAGGCAAAAGCGATCCTACAGGTTGGTCTACTGAACTTGGAAGATGGAAACAACTTAAACTTTGCATATAAACAATTATAAACAAATGGACCTTTTCTGATATCATATATTATCATATATTTAATTGGGAAATCATCGAACTCAATCATTATAAATGGATATAAATGGGAGGTGTTCAAAGATTTTCCAGGAATGGTTGATTACCAGAGTCTCAGAGGGTAAATTTGCCATGGACTCCCTCAACACCCTTCGTCCCGTTGCGCATCACCGTCGAGCTGCCATTCATGCTAGTGAAAGCATGCATCACTGCAGAGCGCATGTCAAGCCATTGGACCTGTCACGGCAGTTTTTTGAGCCTTGGGAAGATAAAAAAAGGATCAAATAGACTCCCTTCTCTCGAATAACAAAAAAAACCCTCAAACAAATCACATTTAGTATTGGATGAATTCATGAGTTGAGTTGAGGTCCCTCGCTGGGTATATACGTGTGTATTTAAGATTAGGAGGTTGAGTGAGTTTAAAACAACCAGGCAGCATGTGTAGTTAGAGTCATTGTACAATACAAGTCATCTATCTTTAATCCGTCCCTCGACAGCTGAATAGTAAGGCTAGAATCGGCTAGAAGGTACAACAGTCATCTTTGATGACTTTCACAGCCTTCACGCAAAAAAATCCACGACATCCGGCCGCGGCCATCCCTGGTAAGGAGCAGTCCCGGGATTGATACAGTTTACATCCAAAGCCGCTCGGAGGGCTCCACAGCTTCATTCAACCATTGCTGTGCAAGGTAAGTGCAGCCGTGAAGCCCACCGTTGGCTTGCACACATCCCAAGATGTCATGGTACCGATCCTGCAGGGGAAAAACTGAATCATCTTGAGTCTAATGATGATACTGATACAAGCAGTGATGTATTATCATGTATAGCAGTGTCTGGGCAATGTCCTACACATATAGTGTTTTGTGCTTTTGGACATGTTTCCCTGCGCAAAACCAGGCACACCGCCAAAAGGATCGTGTGCCATGTTTTTCTGAAATAGCTCGGAAACAAGAGTGATGGTCTCCACCCTGGCTCCTGAGAAGGGAAGATCGGGCTCAAGTAGTATACCCCCAGCAAGTAGCCCGCAATTCCTCCGAGCAAAGCTCCCAGTACACCACAGCTCAGCATTGCCAAAGACTTCCTGGATGCAACATTTTCAGAAGCAACACCCTGGCAACACCAAACGAAGCTATCATTACCCAACATATCCTGGCCTACTCATAAACTATCATCATATTTCACACAATTGTATCTCTATGTATACAGTCTATATTATATATATGTATCAATTCTTGAAGATAAGACTATATATAATTATATATAATTATATATAATTATATATATAATATAGAATATAGATGTAGTATATAATCACCTTCATATACCTTCATCATCATCTATTACACCCTCGCCAAGACTCCGCCGGCTGCCAGGATTGCGGCATGCAGCACTCATGCCACTGATGCACTTGCCCAGAAGGGCTCCCAGCAGAGCTCCAAGTGGCACACCCAAAGCGGTGCCCACCAGCAGGCCTCCAATTCCACTGTGACCTCAGCCGTCCACAGCAGGCCGCAGTATGGCCGCAGTCTGGCGGTTGTGCGGAGTTGTTGGGAAACAAAGTTTCGCAACAACTGTGCAGTCTAAGGGAAAAACCACTTGCATGGATTCACTCGTTGCTTCATTTTGCTCCATGTTGCTTCGGTTCGTGCAAGAATATTCCCTACAATATACTTTTTTGACGTCATCTTGTCCCCAAAGGCCTGAATCCAAAATGCAAGTCACTAACTTCGAAGTAGAACAAGCGAATCCGATCATTGGTGGTGTCCAAGTAGGCAAAACCATACTGTGGTGCACACATCACATCTGCCATGCCGTGTCCACCGATCATGAAACCATAATTGCTCTCCTCATCCTTCGCCTGGATGTAGTTACCTCAGCTGACCAGAAAAAATCTGTGTTGACGGCTTTTTGTGACATTGTGAAGATTGCAGCGACCGCTGCCGCAACATCAAGACATGGCTGTCACGCATGGCTGATCTGAAGTGCATCATGTGCAGTGCGCACTTCGTTGAAGTGGCGCTCAAGCCGGTTTTTTCTGCAGCCATCCTGCAGAACAAAAAAACAAACCGCTGTTCCAAAACCTATTGAGGTGGTTGGGAAACTCTCAGTAGCTCCTTGGCTCCCCAGTAACATGGATGTCCATAGCCCCTCAGCTCCCTCTAACCACCAGATAGATTTATTGAACGGTTCAGGGGTTCTTATAAGCGCCCATCCATACTCATGAATTAACAATAACAACTTTTTAGTGAATCTGTCAAAGACTGCCGAGGTGCAATGTTTGTGACCATCCATGTATTTCAAACGCCTGGGCCAGGGGTCCGTGGCAATGTGCTGGCCATGGGCTGCTTAAAGCATGTCGAAGTTTGGAAATATCATCTTTTGACACTTTTTGACAACATAATAATTACTTCTTTTTGTTTTTTGACAGATCGATTGTTGGTGAAACAAGTATAATACATTGAGATCTTTTTTCGGGCGCCTGCCGAAGCCGGAGCAACCGGGAATCTGGAGGAGGGCAGCACGGATCTCCGGCACAGACATCCGCTTGCTGCAGCCCAAACCTTCGTGATTCCAGTGCCCCAGCAGGAAAATGACCTTGCAAATTGGGGCGAGGTCTGGAAGAACCGACACCGAAACCGAAACGACATCCTGTGACTGTGTACCAAAAATATCCAAAAATGGGAAACACATGGAAATACAATCACGGCTTGAGGCGTTTTATATCTTTTTACCCTATAGAAACTGACAACCACATGGGCAATGCTGATCTATTCAGGGCTTCACTCACATTGTGAATCAGCTTGCAGGCCTCTGGTTGCGCTTCTGCAAAGTATGCGCAAGCTGCTTGCAAATGTGGCAGGGTTTCATCAAATTCAGCTGCTCCAGTATATCCCAAGAAACCAACCTGCAGAGCATGAGGATGACCAATATAACATAATATAACCCAACTTCCCATCTGTGTTCCATGTGTATCAATTATCAATGGAAAAAGTATGACAAGAAAGGGGGCACAACATGGCACAACTGCATACAAGGGACGTTGCCAAGCTTGTGGTAGAAAAGAAAGTTGCTGGCATTATTCAAAAACCGATTCCACTGGCGATGTTGATCAGGATCAATATCGAATGAAAAGACCTGGTTGTCTTGTGAAGCAATTGAATCCATCGGATAGTACTGCATCTGTCCAATCCCGAAGTCATCTTGGGGTCTGCCACACATTGGGAAACCGCAAACCCAATTGTCGTGATTGCCGTTGACCATCAGCCAGAAGCGACGTTTCACATTCAGCGACACGCGGCTGAAGAAGTCCTGGGTCAGTTCACCGCCTTGATCGTAGAGATTGTCCTTGGGCCGATTGGAACATGAACCTCACCCTGTTCCACACATATTTCTTGAGAATGGAATACCCAAAGGAAATCAATGAAATATCATGACATATCATCACTTTCCCATGATTTTCCCCATATCTTCCGGCCATAACTGGGGAAGCTACATCCCCGCCGTGGAACCCCGAGCAGTCCGAAGAGGTCCATAGATCTGTCCTCGAACGCAGCGTTCAGCAGCGTCGTTGATCTGTCCAGGGTCTGGAATGCTTTGCCAAAGGTACAGACCACGTAGCGACTGGAGAAGCAGGGATCAGCCCAGAAAACGCCACGAATGCCACGATCCTGCACGTGGAAGAAAAACATTGCCAAGAGGGAGTGGGCCCTTTTCAAGATAGGAGTTGTGGTGGACATATGTGGAGATATCCATGATAGTCTAAAGTTTAATATTTTTTTTTTAATGGTTATGAGTTAACCTATATCCACATATATATAATATATTGTCCACGGTATATACATCTTAGATGGGGTTTTAAACTATATACACTGTACACCAACTAATAACTAGGGGCCATTCCGGAAAATTTCCTCGGAAAGCCCACCTCAGGTGGGAGATCGATCACCACCTGCTGTCCCTGGATCTGCAAGACATTCGCACCAGGCTTCAGCCTGGCCGAACTTTGAGGGTTAATCTATGGTTTATCTATGGTTTATGGTTCAGTTGAGTTAAATCTATGTTTTGCGGATCTTTGAGGCAGGTCTACATAATGGGCTTCGGGCTTCAGATGGCAGGTCTAGGAAGCAACACAAAAATATTCGCTGCTTCATATAATTGTGTCAATGCTGATCTCGTCATGGCCAGGTGCTTTGCCTGGCTTCATCTTTTTGCAGCAAAAACCTGCCTGTGTGAAATCATTCAGATTCCAAAGTCATGCCGCAATATTTTTGATCTATGATTTTCAGCGGGAACCGGTGAAGGGCAGAATTTGCACATGGTGTAAGTCAGCTATCGCTTCTGCATGGTGTTAAAAACCGAGCCTATTGCCATGCCTGTCTTTCAGCTTGGTGAATTTGATCAGCTTTGTTGATTTCAACATCTTAGGACCTTACCATTTTTCTTTGGAGTTCCAACATTGTTCAAGGGTATTCAGTCATGATCTTCTATCCTGTTTTGCCTCACGCTTGATTTGGATGCTCAGTCGTGATACGCTTGCCCAATCGTGACGTTCGCAGCGTTCCTACGCATAATCTTCCGCTAGCGTCCCATGGCTGAAGCTGTTCAGATCTTTGTACAGAGATTCATGATGATTAAATTATGTGTCTTAAATAGTATAGATGATTAAAATGATGGATTTAGTATATAGCTTCTGAAATTTAGTATGACTAAATTATGGATGAGTCTCGAAATCTGGGGTGGACTTAAGATAGTCTAATAGTCCCTGATAGGTTTCTTTAAAAACACACAGAAACCATCATAAACCGATAAGCTGCAAAACAACAATCCCAGCTCCCTGGTCAACATGCTATGTAGTAAGCTGATCTGGCCAAATATTCTGACTGGATGTAAACATCTAGATGTGGCTCACTGACTAGGGAGATGTGAAAAATAAGAAGGCAACTTGTTCCGATATTAGATGTACTAGTAGTAAAGTGCCGAATCGAGAAAATTGAGTAATTAAACTTAGAATAGTTTTGGTGCTCTAAAGATAGTCACTGCACACGGGAGAGGGGTCAATTGCCCCTCTCCCTTGTGCACTCCTGAGCGCTCCGGACTGCACACCACCTCACTGGTATTATCTTAATTCGGCTTTAAAAAAAGAGGGGCTATGCAATCAAAAATCCATGGCCAAAGGTTTGGTGGGGAGAGGCGGTGTGCACTTCTGAGCGCTCAGAGGGGCAACTGACCCCTATCCCGTCGCAGTGACCTTCTTAAGAGCAGCTACGTACCACCCTTGACTAATTTCAGCATTTTCTGCATGTTCAAAGGTTTGAGCAGTGGTGGATTTGATAGTGTGACACGAGAGTTTGCTAATCATTGGCTGATTACCCCATAGGGTGTTTGGGGTATATATTCTGATGGATGGCGTTTTCGGGGGAATGGTCACCATTCCCGGTTTTTAATAAGTCCAACAATAATGATCATAACATATCATAACAATGATTACTAAAACCCATGGTGTAAGCCTGTCAATCCAATCCATGTGCTGGGCAAAAATCCAGGACACTCGACCAAAGAGCTGAGGAGAAAATTCCGGGTCCAGCGGTACTTGAAGGCCTCCCTGTAAGAAAATGGGAAATCCGCTGCATCATCTTGGCTGCCAGCAATCACAGACACTCGAACTTTCTGGTAGCCCTGAGGATGCCAAGATTTCAAAAATAAATTACGGGAAATTGGGATTTTTCAACATCTGAGGATGTTTCCTATAGTTTCTATGTCAAAAAACAAAACTGTTTTGTGTATATTTATCATTATTCATTACTATTTTGGTGTTTACGATACACCGGGGTGAAACTGTGGTAGTCAAAGATGGTTTATCCGATGTTTTGCATGAATGATGCAGTATAAGTCGGATAAGTGTATCTTGACAAAGCCTCATGGATCCACCAAGTTTTCACATCACTCACTGGTCTAGATTCACTAAGTCGATAGCTGGAACAAAAATCTGTGAATCGTCTGAGTTGCAACACGTTGCAACTATGTCAAACAGAGTGCCATAGACTTTGAATGTCAAAGTCACTTGATCCAACAGAAAAATATGAGGAAAGACCACGCTGTCCCTAAACATATGTAAATATGTATGTATGTATGTATGTATGTATGTATGTATGTATGTATGTATGTCTGTATGTCTGTATGTCTGCATGCATGCATGCATGCATGCATGCATGCATGCATGCATGTATGTATGTATTCATTCATGTAGGTATTTATGTAGGTATTTATGTAGGTATTTATGTAGGTATTGTATATGGGTATTTATATATATATAGGTATTCATGTAGGTATTCTGTGTGAGTATTTGTGTAGGTATTTACGCAGGTATTTATGTAGATACCAGGTATGTAGATATGTAGGTAAGTTTGTCATGCATGTAGTGTATGTAGTGTATGTAGTGTATGTAATGTACGTATTCTGATGTAATATTAATGTAATATTAATGTAATATTAATGAAATATTAATGTAATATTAATGTAATCTAATGTAATGTAACGTATGTGCGTATGTAAGTGTGTTGTGTGTATGTTTGTATGTTTGTATGTGTCTATGTGTGTATGTATGTCTGTCTGTCTGGATGGATGGATGCATGGATGTATGGATGTATGGATGGATGGATGGATGTGTCTATCTGTCTGTCTGCCTGCCTGCCTGGCTGGCTGGCTGTCTGTCTTTCTGTGTGTCTGTGTGTCTGTGTATCTGCATGTGTGTGTATGCGTATGTGTGCATGTCTGTATGCATGTATGCATGTATGAATGTTTGCATGTTTGCATAAGTGCATGTGTGCATGCGTGCATGCGTGCATGCGTGCATTTGAGCCTGGGTGCATTTGCGCATGAGTGCATTTGCGCATTTCTGCATGTCTGCATGCCTGGCTGTCTGGATGTTGGTATGTCCATATGTCCATATGTCCATATGGCCATGTGTCCCTGTGTCCGTATGTCCGTATGTACGTACATACGTACGTACGTATGTATCTGTATGTCTGTATGTCTGTACCAGTTTCATTATCATTATTCTCACTACATAATCATCATCACCCACTCTACACAATCATGATATGAGAAAACACCCACACACCAGCCCTTGCACCACCCCTTTCCAGCCCTGTAAATATGATCTCCAACTATCGTCATGGCCTGCCCCCGAGCTCACCTTGCTACCCAAAGCCTTCGCGACTCGCAACTCCAAACTTTGATTCTGTGCAACTGCAATCTGAAGCACCAGCAAGCACCAGGAGATGGCCATAGTGGCCATGGCGGCCATGGCCAAGAATGATTGCAATCAGAGTCAGGTGCGTTGATTCTTTGCCGTCCATCTTTGAGCCATGTTTTACGAGAAAAAACCATTTGGTAAATTACCATAGATATGGAAATCCGCTAGGAAGCTGATCTACAAAATCTGGGTTTCCCATTGTCTATGTTACTGGAGGGTAGTCGCAACATCCAGTTTTGGTTCCATCACCAAGGTCAAGTCTGCTTCCACATGTCATGATGTCATGTCTCTTGTGCTCATTTTACTGCTGTTAAGCCTTGCGCTTCGCGAGAGGGTGACCTGTCACAAGAATTTCATCTCTGAAACATCCAGATGGGCTGGTGGAAGTCCAGGAGAGTAGTGAAAGTCATCACATGTCATCACCCTCAATTGCTGCGCCAGAACAAAGATTGCCCGAAAGGCCATAAAAATGGTCTTTGGCAATAAAAAGACTGCACCTCATGAATTTCTGGAGCCAGGCTTTCTTGCTGCTCTTTGCCCAGTGTGTAGAAGTTGCCTCCTGACATCATGAAACAACCTGCTGCATGTTTCCATGGAATTTTCATGATGATTCCATTGGCTGATCATCCTTTTCCCCATTCAAAACTGGTCACTTTGGCGATATACCCCAAATTCAGTGCCATCATTGAATCATATTGATGGCTACTATATATATACAACATTATATGTTGTATAAATAATGTGTCAAATAGATTTTGTATGTAAATCATACTATAGTATAATAAATATATGTATATTTAATATACGTACATATATCGTATATTATTTTCTGAATACAACTATTATAGATATATCCTACAAAATATCCCATTAAATCCTCATCAAATGGTTGGTTCCATTAACTAAACCAGCTAAACCGTCCTTGCAAGGCCTCAGCAAAGCTCTGCCTTCGCTTGGCCAGAGTGGAGTTCACCTCCTACAGTGGACATACAATGTGTCCATGGAAACATGATGAATGAATTGACTGATAATCAATTCAACGGGCATCGTGTTTAATATGATAATTTATGATATATATATATATATATACGTATGCATAATCAGTGTTTATAAGATCATAGTCATAGTCATGGAAAATCATATGAATGAGTGCTATTAAGTATTAAATACGGTAACCAAATGATATATTATTGATGCTATCAAACTATATAATTAGTTATAAATATATGTGTATATATATATATATAATGAACTATATATCCAAACTACTTAATGAACTTATACTCAAACTGTTATGAAGTTGGTGTGCAAATTTGGCAATATGTGCCAATCAAAACATGTCTACATCGAAAACAAAACAACATGATAAGATTTGTAATCCAGTATATAATCAATGACAACTCGAGGATCATTGTACTTATCACTGACAATCAATATTCAAAGGATCATACCCATTGATATCCATTGGATTTACCTCTGCACTCAATAATCGATACCCATGGAAACTGCATAAGAAAGGTGAAAACAATCACAGTCATGCATCTCCATCCAATACGTCAATGAGCGTAGATATCTCCTATGGCTTCTTATGTCTTGTGCCTCTGGATAAGCATCTGTGAGACGACTGATTGGACAGTCAGACGAGCATGATGAAATCATGGTTCATCTGAAAAGACACTGATCGTTTGATGATTGCAAGTCACCCTAACATGGTATTTTCGTGTATTCTCCAGCTTTCCCATCCTCCAAGTCAAGTTGTTGCAACCAAGGATTTTCATCCGCAGCAGCCACATAGTTGAACCTTTGCGACATCACGTAGCTGAACCTGTCCTATCTCATCTCCCCCATGACTTGCACATCTTAGAATCTGTACAGCCAGTATAGCTAGCGACAGAGGAGTCCTATACAGACCACAGGGGAACCATGGGCAAACCATAGTTTTTTCCGACCTTTTTGCGGTGCTTCAATTGTGTTGCAACTTCATCAGCCACTGGTCATTGCAGGTTCTGAAAAAGCGGTCAAAATATCTCAAGAGCAGTTCAAAAAGGAGGGACCATAGAGTTCATGGCACGATTTCACTGCAGCTTCGCATGATGCTCCACAAGTGGAACCTTTTACAAGTAAACTATAGAAGTAAACTGCCAAAAAACTGCTGGCAAGTGGCATGATGTTGGAGACATTCCGAATTGGCCTTCAGTCAACTTTCGGCACAATGTTCTGCCTTGACTGCGTTGACCCGACTATTCTAATGATTGAAAAAAACAGCTGCACCTTGTCTGCTTCACGCTGAGCAATCGAAGTCTGCAGGTAGCCTCACAAAAACAAAAACACATAGCTACAATGTCATTTTTGAAACTGGTTTCTGATCTTCTGCGCACACTTGCAAGAACTGTGCAGAAGGAAAAAACACAGCCCCTGCTTGTTTGCCCATCACTGTGTTCACGCATACTATCCATATAGTGGACATTAATTGGAACAACCAATGTAATGATCCGTCCTGATTTGTGTGCAGACCCCCGCTCAAACAAATGCTATACTCTTTTTAAAGTTGAGTTTTTGAAAGCTGTTCCCCAGATAGGATACAATCATACAGCATGTAAGTAACGGTTTTCATTAGCGACAATGAAAAACTGATCTTTTTTTTTGCCAGTGAACTTGTAGTTCTCGTAGCACTTCTAGTGAGTGGGGTTCAGAATGTTGATTGTATTTCTGTCTGCACCTCAAGTTGTTTATTCAAGAAAGGTGTAAGAAGAAAAATAATAAGAGAAAGAAAAGAGAAAGAGAAGAAAAAGGAGGAAGAGGAAGAGAAA
Organism: Cladocopium goreaui; assembly: GCA_947184155.2. Classification (NCBI taxonomy): domain Eukaryota; class Dinophyceae; order Suessiales; family Symbiodiniaceae; genus Cladocopium; species Cladocopium goreaui. The sequence continues at coordinate 548,428 of CAMXCT020002813.1, forward strand.
GAGATGAAAGAGAAAGAAACAGAGAAAGAGAAAGAAAAAAAGGAAGAGGAAAGAGCAAGAGAAAAAGGAAGAGAAAGAGAAGTAGAAAGATAAAGAGAAAGAGAAAAAGAAAGGGTAAGAGAAAGAGAAAGGGGAAAAGAAAGAGAAGGACAAGGAGAAAGAGCAAGAGAAAGAGGAAGAAGAAGGGAAAGAGGAAGAGGAAGAGAAAGAGAACGAGTAAGAGAAAGGGAAAGAGAAAGAGAAGGGGAAGTGTGCTTTTGTAAAAGGCATTCCTTTCTTCTCTTGGCGCCAGGATCAGCTCTGGAAAAGCTTGCTGCCACTGTGAACCCAGGAAACAAACCTATTAAAGTGAACTGGACCCTCATGGTGCAGTCCCTTGGAATTTTGTGGAAATGGTTCTTAATAGTGGTTTTATAAGAGATTTGATCCTTTAGGAAAGGCACACAAGCATGTTTGTTTGGGAAAAAACATAAACAATCAGAGAAAACATGCATTTTTCAGGACACAATCGTCATAATAAAATGGTCTTCCA